>CM040433.1:34364090-34715603 GCA_022702705.1 Papilionanthe hookeriana x Papilionanthe teres | reverse complement strand
GAATATCTACTCTCGTGATCAGATCATCAGATGGTCGACATTTAATGTGACCAAACCATCTATGACGACTCTCTCTAATTTTGTCCGTTACTGGAGCTACGCCAACCCTATCACAAATATATTCTACTCCTTTGAAGAAGATGTGGTTGTGATTAGTGAAAATATTATCTATATAAGTTTACTGTTATTATTTCAAATTTTTATTAAACCTTAATTATTAATAGGTAGTTTGACATGTGTAATGATATTTGTTAAAAAACTAATTGGGGCTGAACTTGATAGAAATACTTTTATCTCCAAATGAGCTCAAATTGAGTTTGTTAACAAATTTGAGATTCAATTGCGACCCAATTTTAAGTCGAATAAAAACAAAGCATGATAAATAGATTCAATCAAAATATTTATGAGCAAATTGAAATAGAAATAATTTTGAACAAGTCGTACACTAGAAAAGCTCGACTCGTTGACATGCTAAAAACCTCATATGATCTCCATTATCCTGTTGATACTTGTATCAACTCAACTACTAATCTCTCTCTCTCTCTCTACCCCGTTCAAGGGAAAGACTTGCATGTTGAAGAGGGGAGTTCGCCCCCTTGAACGACATAGCCGATATCAGGAAAGACGGAAAGACTGTCATTTGGAGAGGATGTTCCCATCTTGATGTTCATCAAATGTGTGATTTAATTTTCTATATCTACATATATTTATTCCACTCTTTGTATCATAATGTGTTTATTCAGATATTTTTGTTATGTTTTGCAAGTTAAAAGTGTTTGTTTAGCGCACATAGGGATGCAATAATATGTATGTGGTCCAAATTGGGCATATGGTGGACCTATGCCACCCCCGGGCGAAATTACGTCAGTGGCTCAGTTTGTAGAGCAAAAGAGAAGCATTAACAGACGTAGTTACGCCCCTACCAGACGTAGTCGCTAATTTGCATTTCTCATTTGATTAATAAAATATGTTTGTGTTATGATTGATTTGATTAATAAAATATGTTTGTGTTACTTCAAAACAAGTAGTCGTTAATTTACATTTCTCATTTGATTTGGTGACTTATGTGATAACTTATTATCGTATAATTTTAACCTTTCAATTATCGTTTACTTTCAACTTGACTGGCTGATTTGTTCAAATTTGCGATCTTTGAGTTTCGAAAGAAATCTTCATAGAGCAACTGTTTTTAAACTCATTAACTTAGAAAAAATAGGAATATTTCTCTTATGTTAGTGCAATCTTTTTGAGAAATACGAAATCTTGAGATAATCAATTGATTAAGGAACTAAATTTGTCTGTTTTCCAAACTTTTTTATTGCCACCAGAAGGGGTTGAGGAAGAGATCTGTTATCGATTGTCACTTGTAGCTTCGTCACTTGGTTTACCCCAACCTTTTAGAATCCAAATTAGGGGAGATACTTTCACTCATTCGACCACCTCACATATTTCACTTAGGATTTTTACTCTTCACAAATATTAGGATTATAAAGTTCAATTCACACAAATTTAAATCACTCGAGCTAGACATAAAACTAAGAGATTTGAGTTTTTTCATAAAAAAAAAATTTTGGAAGTTTATTCGTTACTTATAGGATTGATATATGAACTCGATTTCATATACTATTTGAATGACACATATACTTGCATGTCTCATTAGTGCTTAATAGCACTTTTAACCTGTATCACTCATCTAACTGATGAAAGCCCCCAACAAACTCTTTCAAGAGTCTCAATGACTGGAATTGTCGAAGCGATCCATAATAAAAAGTTAGAGGCCACATTAGAGATCCAAACAATATTGAACTTATCATAAGGAACATAGGCATGACATAGAGGAGAGGAGAGGAGTGTCGCCACCTTCGAAGCTTGATTGAGAGATTAATCAAGTGCAAAAGGCTATAGGAATGTACACCGCCAAGAGAGATCACCTTAGAGGCAAAGGAAACCGGTAACATAAGACAATCACGATGAACCTGCTCACATCCACGTCATCCACATTATGGGTGTAATTTTGAGTATTCTCGATGGATACAGAGTTGATATCTCCCGACAGATTAATCTGGAGGGACTCTACTCAAGAGAGTTGTGCAGGAGAATCTCATCCTGACAGATTTGTATGAAGTTTTGGGTGACCTGTATGTAATGGCCCACTTTTTTAGTTCTATAAGCATGCTCCCAATAGTCTGGAATTAATGAAACAACAATGTCCACCTTCTCTTGGAAAATTTTTACATTTGGACTTCGCACGCAGAGCTACGTGCGGAGTCCAGTAACATCACGCCACGTGACGTGTGTCGAAAAAAAAAATAAAATAAAATAACACAGGGAATATCCCCCCGTATTATTCATGTGTTATTCATGTGTTATTGTGTGTTATTAATGTATTATTCATGCAGTTATTCGTAGTTAATATAACACTGAATAATATTATAACAGCTAGAATAACACCTGAATAACACATGAATAACACATGAATAACACGGAGGGAATATTCCCTGTATTGCTCTAACCGAATGCTATTTTTTTGCCACGCACGTCATGTGGCACGATTTTACAGGCCTCAAAAGCTTTCATGTATAGAGCATTTATGTAAAAATTTTTAACTTCTCTTCCCGCAATATCCACCATCTCAAAAGCTCTCTCTCTCTCTCTGTGAATCCCTCCGTTTTCTAGAGAGAGAAAATCACAGAAAATAATAAATGAAAAAAAATCTGCTGCGGGTTTTGTGTGGCCCTTCGTTCTCGTTTTATCCCCTCCTTCTATCCTAATTCTCACCAGCTGAGCTTCTCGCTGATCACGTTCTGATTCAGGAGCCGAAGCAACTTTTCAATCGAATAGGTTTTGGTGAGGCCTCCACTCGTCGGCGAATCGATGAGAGTTCTTGTTTTTTGTTTCACTGATGGCATCTGCGGCGTCGATGTCTGGTAGGGTTTGCTGCTCTTTTCATTGGCTTTTTATTTGAAGTTGTTGAGTTTGATTGAGTTGATTGAGGGTTGGTGGAACGCGCAGTATCGGTGGAATGCGTTAGTCTTTGTACCCTAGCTAAGGGCGATGCAAGCGTGCGGTATGATTGCAGTGTGTCGTCATGCGCTTGGAAGGCGCCGAGGGTTCTAACCGGCTCGCTTGCCAGCACACCGTGGCCGCAAGGTTTTGCAGGTAATCAGGAGTGGCGATTCCGCAGGAGTAATCGGCTCGAGGGCTTGATTTCTGTGAGTATTTACTGTTTTTACTGGTTTAGCTGATATTTTTTTATGCGGGGGGATTGCGTTTTGCTGTTTTAGTTTTATGGAAGGGATGGCAGGAGGCTTGTGGATGAAAGGTTAGATGGGCATGTGGTATCCACGTGCTAGTTTGGATGGAGGTTTTTTTTTTTTGAGTTACGAGCTCCTATATGAATCATCAGCATAAAGTTATACATTTCTGCATTAAACCTTGAACAAATTATTGATTTCTTTCTCTGTGATGAAAATTTCTAAGAAAGTTCTGCAAGATGGGCACGTTACGATGAGTACGCAGAACAAAGTCTGGGGAAATTGGCAAAAGTTTGAAAGCTTTGTGATTGATTAACTTGAGGTCTAGAATTCCATTGCATTGGCTGAATTTAACAACCTTATCCTGTTTATAGTGGGAGTAACTGATGATGATGTTTGCTCCAGTCCTTTTGTTATGTGCCATAAAATAGAACCTGTGAATATCTATTTTTGATGCACTACCTATATTGCTACATGCTTCCTAAGTGCTCATGTATGTATTGATTGATGTTGAAAAATGCATCCATTTTGAGATGTCGTTTGAATATTGCAGTTAATATTTTATTGATTTGGAGGGAAATATTACTTTAGATCTCTGGCAAAATGTACATTTTTTTTTATTTTAGATTTACAATTTAACTTTTGCACAGATGAACAAACTACCAGTTTTGATATATTGTTTTTGGTCTCTTATAGGCTACTTGGGGATGTGAAGATAATAGTGACAGAAAACTGAGCCACAGACAAAATTTTGATTTTATGACATTTAAAAAATGCCTCAAATCATTCGACATTCCTAATTTTGGCACAACTTGGAAGATTCTCTGTTCATCTTCAGAGTCTTCACATGAGATTTCACCAGAATCTCTATGGGAGGTACTATCATTTCTGTTTATGTTGTCCTTTTGATTGGAATATATCTAGCTGGTCTTCTATATTAAAGTAAAGCAGAGTTTTCAATTGCTTAAATGGCCAAATTGTGCTCAATTTATGAAACTTTGACAATGTTTTTGTACACATGATGCTCTGTTCCTACTTTTCTATCCTATAATTTTTGAGTTAGACACGTCTATTATGGGATCAGAGTAGCTTTATGGGCGCATTTGCAATAAGATTTTAAATTGGCACTTTTCTAAGGTTATGTCAATCCTATCCATTTTTACTAATTATTCCTAGATAGGCTTGCTTAACTGGCTTGAGATTTACTCAAGATCTTCTATAGTGATGATTAGTAAGAGCCATTTGTTTTACTGTGAGAATTCAAAAGTGTCTGGATCTCACTTCAAATAGTTTGTGCGCTTGAACTTGAGATTGTTTGCCTCCATTGTGACCTGAAGTTCATGATTTTGGATCATGAAATAGCATCCTTTCTAGGCATGGGTAGGAGCTTATATTGCCACTCCCTAGACCTTATATTGGCGGGAGCTTAATGCATTATATATTCTCTTAAATATTTTATGATCAATTATTTGACCTAAAATAGTTTGGATGAGGCTAACAATGATAACGATGACGTAGTCATGATCAATGCGATCATATTCACCAGGTTACAATTAGGAAATGCTTTGGAAAATAACAACGTTCCAAATTTTATAGGAAAATATTTATGTACTTGAATGTGTTAATCGTTAGGTTGAGATAAATCACTATTCTAGAAATGTTTATGAATGAGTGTTCTAGAAATGTTTACGATAAGGTATATGTGAAGCAGGATAAAGCCAGATTCCATGGACTTTGAAGTGGTGTGCTTTTATTTGAAGTTTGGTGAACACGAGTTAGATGGAATAAGAGGTATATTAGTAACTCTGAATTTAGTTTCTTGTTGATAGGTTTAGTCCGATGACATAAATAACGACAAATGAATGTCATGAATTGCAAAGCAAACCATTGAATATATTTCTTGGAGAATTCAAGCTGAAACACATTCTTTATATTTTTCATCATATGTTAAATCTTCAGAACTTGTGATCACTTCTTATGCTGAGAAGGTTTATGTTCTTCTCTCTCAAATAGTCTAAAAGTTCACAAGAGCCATCTCTTGAAAGTTTAACTTGGGAAAAAAGATATATTTTTATGTTCTGTATCTCGCCTATTACATAGAAGTTATTGCTTGTGATGATGTATATGATCTTGATTCTTATGGCTTGCTATGTTCCTGCTCTTGTTTGTGCTAGAATCTCAAAGATCCATCTTTGGGTTTTGGCTTGGTCAATAGCTTCTTGTTTAGGTTAATGATTATGAAACTTATACCATTGTAAACACCTGTACTCAGGATTTAAAGCCTAAGATCTCATATCTAGAAGCAGAGGAGTTGAAGTTGGTAAATGATGCTTTGAGGGTATGTTTTTGTGATGCATGTAACTTATTTTACTAATTCACATGAATTTGCTTTATGTATTTGATATCTTGCATTGATAGTCCATGTAACATCTATGGAAGCAAATGATTACATGTAGATTCCTCATTTGGTCGGTGCAGCTGGCCTTTGAAGCTCATGATGGTCAGAAGAGAAGAAGTGGAGAACCTTTTATTATTCATCCAGTCGAAGTAGCTTGTATTTTGGGAGATCTTGTAAGTCAGGCTCAGTCATCTAAACCATATATGAAAATACATAAATTGTTGTGGGGTGTGCTCATGGCCAAAAATTGATTTTATTTATTTATTTATTTTTGGGAGTGATTTAGGAGCTAGACTGGGAGTCTGTTGCTGCTGGTTTGCTACATGATACTGTAGAGGACACCAATGTTGTAACATTTGAAAGAATAGAGAAAGAGTTTGGGTCCACGGTCCGACGAATTGTTGAGGGGGAGACCAAGGTTCTTAGCATTTAAAAATTTAATATGTATTTACATATCTCACACCTTAACTTTCATATTTACAAACAAACACTGAAATCTTTAATATCACATAAAAATAGCAATATTACCACTTTTTAAAAGTGAAATAAACCTTCTCATGCATAGATTTAAAGCACTAAAGTGCTGTGTGTGTAAATATGAAAGTTTAGGTGTGATATGTAAATACATAAGCATTTTTGTGCTACGTTTGTATATTTCCCTTAATTTCTTTTTTGCTTAGAAAACAAGGGGTCCGTTTTAGTTATGTTTTTGTTTATGATTTTCTTTTTCACTAAACATAGGTATCTAAGTTAGGAAAGCTTAAGTGCAAAGATCCTGACATTTCAGTTCAAGATGTAAAAGCTGATGATCTGAGGCAGATGTTTCTTGCCATGACAGAAGAGGTATTGTCATCTATATACTTTTCAAAATTTATCATATTTATCTGCCATCACTGAACAAAATTTTGTAGGTTCGGGTGATTATTGTAAAATTGGCTGACCGGTTGCATAACATGCGCACACTAACTCATATGCCTCAGCATAAGCGGGTATTTCTCACTTTGTAGCTTGTTTTGAGGTACATTTCTTTGTTATCTTTATTTAATATTGTTTTATATACAGGCTAGTATTGCTTTGGAGACACTGCAAGTGTTTGCCCCTCTAGCAAAGCTCCTTGGAATGCACCATATTAAGGTATTATTGATTGTTTAGTTTGCCTTGTTCCCAGCCAACTACAGAACATAATGCCGTAACTTTTTGCAGTTTTTTTTTTGGGAAGTACTTGTTTCTCCTTTGCTAAAACCATTGAAGGTTTTCCTTTTATGGGGCATCTATTGGTTTTCCTTTTATGGGGCATCTATTGCCAATGATAGATAAAGAGAGTGAAAAATATAACATATAAACTAGCCAAACAAAAAGAAAAGAGAGTGAAAAATATATGTATAAACTACCCAAACAAGCAGAAAAGGAAAGGAAAGATTTAATTTAAGTAAAGTGTATTAAAGATGAAAATTAAAAAAATATTTTTCTTAGAGGAATATATTCAACATAGGTGGGTGAGCTATTTTGATAAACTTTTTTAATGAAAATTCTGAAAATATAATCTACCTTAGTGATCTTAGTATCATTAATAATAATAAAATGTATTATTTTTACTGTCACACTAGTAATGACGAAGTAAAGGAGGCTTTAAAGAACTAAGGGTGAAAAATCAGTAGGAGCTGATGATATTCCAATTGAAGTTTGGATATATTTAAGAGATTTGAGAGTTTCTTGGCTCACTAAGCTCTTTAATATTATTTTAAAAACTAAAAAGATGCTTGAGGAGTGGAGGAAGAATATTTTGGTCCCCATTTTTAAGAATAAAGGGATGCACAAAAGTTTGCAAATTATAGTGGAATTAAGTTGATGTGTCATACTTTAAAATTATGTGAGAGGGTAATTAAACATATGTTAAGACGTAATACAAAGATTTCTCATAATCAATTTGGATTTATGTCGGTTAGGTCTACTATAGAAGCTATACATTCATTGAGAGGTTTTATGGAGAAGCACAGAGACAATAAGGAGGATCTACATATGTTTTTTATTTTTATTTTGAATAAGCTTACGATAATGTTCCAAGAGAAGTGAGAAGAAATGTGTTGATATGACTTATATTCAAGTCATTAAGATATGAATATTACAGCTGTTACTTGTGTTCAGACAGAAGAATGTTTAACGAATTATTTTCCTATTTCAGTTGGATTACATCAGGGATTGGTTTTAAACTCATATCTTTTTGCTTGAGTTATGGATACTTTTATTGGACATTTACAAGAGGATGTAACTTGGTATATGCTTTTCATTATTGAGGGTCGACCCGCGGCCTGTGTTTAGTGTAAAAAACTTAAATTCGGCTGGTAGCATTTTCAAAAACGCGCGAACCAAATGGTTAGGCGGCGTTTTAAAAAACGCTACCGCACTTATAAGCTGCCCCAAATGGGCTCTTAGAATGAAAGGAAAATTTTATAAGATGATGGTGAGACTTGCAATGCTCTGTGGCGCAGAATGTTGGCCTTTAAAAAGAAGCCTAAAACAAAGTTATGTTTTGTTGAGATGAGAATGCTTAGGTAGACGAGTAGCTTGACACTTAGAGACAAAATGCGAAATGAATATATCCGTGATAGGGTTAGTGTAGCTCCAGTGATAGACAAGATTGGAGAGAGTCATCTTAGATTTTTTGGTCGCATTAAACGTTGACCAACTGGTGATCCAGTTAGGATGGTTGGTGTTTTAGATTCAACTTATGTTAAGAAAGACGGAGGTAGACCTAAAAAGACTTGGGCGTATTGTATAAAAAATGATATTAATTTATTAGAAGTAAATGAAAATATGACACTCAATAGGACACAATAGAAAAATGATTCATGTAGGGATAAAGGCTTATTGTTGTCGTGTTGTTGCTATTGCCAATGTATTTTGGCTTTAAATTTATACTTACCAATGGTTGTAATGAATTAAGAAGTTGTTTAGTGTATTCACTTCTATACCGTAGACAATCTCAAGCAGCATGACAATTACTAAGCAGCCTCATTTATGTCTCAGTCTATTAAATTTTCTATATTGCTATCCTGAATCAACAATTTCTTTTCATTTGAGGCATTAAACACATATAGCCGATAATTAGTTATGTAAGGCATCAGGCTCTGGAGTTTATAAAGCAGGTCTACTATGGAATATATGGAATAATACATATAACTAGAACTTTAGTCAGTAAAACTTTATTGAGTTCTGTAAAAGGTATTGGGTTCCTATTTATAATCAAATATCTATTTGGAATTGGATGTTCATCAAGGTGAAAAAATAGGTCATGAAGATAAAAAAAAAGTCTATTACTAAAATTCTAGATAACACTAATGTTCTAGAATGTCAGGCACATGACTAGAAGCATTACAAACAAGGCCATGGCAGGAGAGCATGTTGCAATGCATGGGAAAAAATATTAAGTTGTAAGAATAACAGCAGACTGATGAATTGCAAGGAAAGTAGAGAAACTTTGGTAAAATAAGCTTAAATAGCTATTGAAATAGGAAAATTGTTAGCATACCACGATGTGGAAGCAACAAGTTATCGAACAATATTTGGCTTAGTTACACGATTAGTAAAAGGTATAGTTATCAAGAGAAAGTACATACACTTTTGAATGCTTTCAAACACCTCTAAATCTGTCATTTTAGCACAGAATTATGATTATTCAAATTGCGTACACTTTCTTGCAGTCAGAACTGGAATACTTGGCTTTCATGTATACACAACCTACTGATTTTTCTGAGCTCAAGAAGAGAGTTGAGGATCTTTCTAAAGAGCATGAAAAAGAACTGGAAGAGGCATGTATAGCTGTTTCTTTACTCTCAGCCGTGGTTTATTGTTAATTTTTTTTGAACTTTGAATATTGATCTTCTTAACACATAGTAATAGATATTACTTGATCCTATCCAGGCTAAGAAGGTTCTGAGGCAAAAAATTGAGAAGGACCGGTTTTTAAATTTTATGACCTATAAAATAGAAGTTCGTTCAGCTTGCAAGGAATTGTACAGGTGAGGACATGCATCTCAATAAATTTCTTCTATTTGTGTTATATAGTAGACATGGACGATGGGTCTACTGTTTCTGTACTAATGAAGGAATGAATCACTGTAGTATTCGGGCATGTGTGGGATTTGTAGATCGGTGCATATATTGCATTTCTGTTAGGCCATTCATGGGATATTGGAGAGAACAAACCTTGACATTCCAATTAGCTATTATGTGGTGTCTATTTCTCTCATATGGATTCAAATGAAACTATATATATATATATATATATATATATATATATATATATATATATATATATATATATATATATATACTAGTAACTTATATAATATTTTCAATTTTAGTATTTTGAGATCTTTCTTTGGAAAGCTTTCTCTGCCCCTATATATGAAACCAAATGCCTCATGCTTGGTATAAGAAGAATTTCTATGCTCTGTCTATTTTTCTAAACGGTATCAGCACATTTCTCCTCCAATTTTATCCCTCTCATATGACAAAAATACAAATTGGCTGCTAATACGCAAACATCTCCATCAAATTCTGGGGTTGGCGTTTCTTGAACAAATGGAGGAACCAAAAGTAGCCTCATGTTCATCACTTGTCATAAATTGAATAGACACGACTATTTTCAGTGATTATAATCTAATGATGATGTTTATCCGTGGAATGTTGGGGTGTCAGATTCGGTTAGTGGGTCGGGTGTCAGATTGGGTTTGTGGGTCGGGACCCGACCCGTTTTCAATCCTTTGACGCAAACCCAACCTGTATAACTTGTTTAAAATAAGGAATGACAACTATTCATATCAAATTCGGGTTGAATTCTAGCAATCTCGGGTAAATTTCTGATTGATGAGCTAATTTTGAGTCAATTTCGGTTTGGCAAATCAGATTGTCAATTTCTGGTTGGTGGGGCAATCCAAACCCAATCTAAGAAAATTAAATGGGTTAGTATTTCTAACCCGAAAATCATTTGGGTCAATCCGAATTTGCATTTTTCGAGTCAAGCTCGGGTTGAGTTGGCGTGTCGGGTCAATTTTTGACACATCCAATGGAAGGGACAAAGATGGTTATGGCAATGGATTTATGAGAACACTAGATATAAGGAGAATATTAGTACAAACTGATATGAATCAAAATGATTTTCCACATAAATTAGGAAAAGTAAAATATTTTATTTTAAGAATCCAAACAACACACTAAAATGCATAAGATAAGCACCTATAATTCGATAGGTAGGCGATCTCTCCCAAATCCTAACCCTAGCACCTGCAATTCGAGAGGAAGGTGATATCTTCCAAACCCTAACCATAAGACTCAAGACAATAATTTCATCATAACCTTAACCCTAAACATATTAGACCTATTTATACCACATAATAATAATTAATAAAAGACTAAATTGCCATAGGCACCGATGTAACGTTACTCCACTTCCAAAAAGACACATTGTTCTCAAGATGGGAAAAAATTAAAATGCTGTTGGATCAAGTTTTATGGCTCTCAATCATTAACTGACTTGAGTTTTGTTCTCGCCGTCAGGACTTTATTGAAATAAGTGATGAGTCGTTCACACTGCATGAGGATTGCGCTTAATCCATAGCTTGAAGCATCCTTGTCTACGATGAAATTTTGGTTGAAATTTGGCAACGCTCGCACCAGTGCCCTCTTGAACGTCTTCTTTAACTTCTCAAAAGTCTGTTCGCCACCTTATCCCACTGAAAGTTATCCTGCTTAGTTTCTCCATCAGTGGCCACTCAATCGAATTACAACACTTTATGAACTTCCGGTAGTATCCTAGAACTCCTAGAAATCCTCTTTACCTCTTCAAGGTCTTAGATAGTGGCCGCTCCAATAATTGTCACCTTTGATTGGTCTACTGACCCCAAGGTCTTGCACATAATAGGGTCACCGCGAAGCAACCTCATCTTGTCTCCATCCTGAGTACTCTACAGTGTCAAAATCAGTGGTTTACAAAATACCCTACTCTTATTCACCTGTCTTGTCCCCATCATTACTCCTGAATCGCCTTTCGCTCGAAAGGCTGCTGTAGCGAATGGCATTGGCGCAGTTGGATGTAGCCCTTTATCGGTGTCCCGCCCACCTTGGTTTCCTATTATAGGCCAAAATCTTTTAAATCGATTTTCTTCAGCCCCGAATTGCACGCCATCCCATCTGCATGCTGTCGTTCATTACAAGCCTTCATATGTCATCCAATGCCCTCTAGATGCTGCTGCTCTAATCTACTTCCAACCCCTTTACTCGATCCTACCTGCTTCTGTTTGTTCCAACCTTTTGAATGTCACATTATTTCTTCTAAGTGTTGCTGCTCACATTCGTACCCGATTTTATGACCCGTGATTTTGTGTGAAATTCCAAGATCTTTTTCATCATTTCTTCCAGGGTCATAAACCTTCCCTCCATCCTCCCCCCCATAGACGAGAGTCGTCCCTCCATGGACGAGAAACATTCCTTCATTTTTGATATGATTTGACTCACTTCTCCCTCTAATTTCTCCTTCAAAGCCTCTATTTTTTGGTTGACATTTCTCCCAGGATTTTTTTTTAATCAAGAAAACGAAACTCTTGTGCGTCTGTATGTCACGATTCAGTTGGCTTTCCAACAACATCAACTAGAATCACGACTTTTCTTTTTACGTGTTTCAGCTGCGAAACTATTTGATCACAACTTTTGCATGCGGCGCCTGTATGCCACGGTCCAGTCTGCTTCCCAACAACTTGAATCGCTACTTTTCTTTTTTTTTAGAAGACGCTTGTACGCCATGATCGCATTGGCTTCCAGCTTGCTCGAGTCGCGGTTGTTTCACGACCTAAATGCCACGATCCTGCACTGTTTCGTGACCTGGCTCGCTGTGATCTTGATGTTGCTTCCTAACTAGCTTGATCGCAACAACATCGCTATATTCGGTCATAAGGGCAGCGCCAACATCGGATGGTGCAATTCCTTCGTTAGCAAGTCTCCCCTGTGAAAGATTTATAGCGAAGCTTCTATGGTACCAATTTGATATGAACCAAGATTTCTCACAGAAATTAGGGCAAAAAAATATTTTATTTTCAAAACCCAAACAACACACTCAAATGCATACAAGGATAAGCAACCTTGACACTAGCCCGTATCTACAATTTGAGAGATAGACATTTCTCCTAAACCCTAACCTTGAGACTCAAGACCACAATCTCATCATAATCTTATTCCTAATCATATTAGCCCTATTTATATCCCACAATAATAATAAATAGAATACTAAAATGCCTTTGGCGCCGGTTTAACGAAAACATAGGAATAAGAAAACAATATGGTAATGTATTGGTTCAATAATTTCATGACTAAGCCTTGACTCATTGGTAGCGACCTTTTGCGTAAGACTCTCTGGTCGGGGGTTCAAATCCCACCCCTATCAGGGGGATTCAAATAACACACAGGACTGGAAGGGGTGTCTGCCCACGGTCAATCTTTTACCCCCAAAAAAAAAAAAAAAAAAAAAAAAAACAGGACTAATGAGATGGGAAAGCATTTCTTGCTCTATTGTGCAACTAAAGAAATATGCGATGTACTTAAAAATCCTATTTCATTCATCAACTATCACAAATAGATCTCTCCATGACTCAGCACTTCAATTTTCTCTAGCATCAATGACAACAAATTGATCTTTTTAAAATACGGGATTTTGTGTCCCGTTGATGAAGGAATGTGTAAATAATAATTGAGAAAAAGGAATGTTCAATTATTAATAAAATTAAATAATGAATTGGATGAAATTTGTGGATGCAGTTTAGGCAGCACACTCTTAATTGATATTAGTAAAGCTCCCTGTGAATTTTGTCTTGAGGAAAGTTTTCGAAAGATACTGACGGGAGCATCAAAACTCCATATCAACCAGTGAAGGATACGCTCTCTGTTCATGAAGTTCGACTAAATAAAAAAAAAGGCCACGTTTTGATCATTGTCTCAAATCAGGTCACATCAAAGAAACATATTGGAAAATCCATGGAAAAAAATCCATGCAGAATAATTCATGAAAAACGCTTTAATTGGAAAACCACACATTTTCTTAGAGAGTCATGGACAGCTTGCTTCTACCTCCATTGATAGTCCACATCTTGAAGTCAAATTCAATTCAGTGAAGAAAATAAACTTTCTTCAAAAATTATTTTCTCAGAATAGGAAAGTATCTATCGATGGAGTTGTTGCTACACACCCATTGGCGCAAACATTTAATTCTTCTTAATGTAATTAAACAAGGCCTATGGATTGCTGATTTAGGTAGCATTGTAGCTCATTTTCCCTATGAAATAGAATATGTAGTTTGTAAAATCCACAAAATGGAGGGTAGCACTGTAGTTCATTTGCCTCTCCACCTTTGACTTTCTTCTTATGAGGGTTGAAAACCAATTTATTAAAATACTTCACCTACTTATTTGTCGTGGGATGATGCACAATGAAGATATGAATATTTATTTTTGATAGATTTTTTGTGACTTCTTGTTTTTATGGTCCATTATTAGTGATGTCATTGGAAGCCAACAGCAACATATGATTAATTCACAAATAACTATAAAGTTGGTTTTGTAAGTGCTCTGTCTTCAATCTTCTTTTTAAAATAAATGATCATTACTGTGATTAATGACCTTTTATCATTTGGTAGAGAGAGAAGTCTGAGTAGGTTCATTACCCAACAATAAATAACTAAGCACTAGTGATCAATTGAAGCTTATTAGAATGTTGCAAGTTCCAAGTAGAAAACTTTTGGCAAGGAATGCACTTTCTTGAGGATTTTTCTAAGTCATTTTTTAAAATCTGCCTGAATTACCCATGTCGTTGACTTCAGCGGATAAGTATTGTTCCTCTCGAGTGATTACCACAGTCTCCTAATATATATCCTTTTAAGACGTCGACAATCTTGGTCTTTTATGCACGTTGGAGGTTAGTAGTAGATAGTGATTTCCTAAAGAAGAGTTGTCCATTGATCAACATATTTGTGCCATTTTTTATTTTAAATCTTTTTTGGCATATGATTTGAGTTAGCAATTAACTTTTTATGAAGCATTTGACAAAGGGATCAATCCAACTCATAATAACATCAACTTTTATAGTTCTAGATTCTTTGATGCTACAACAAGCTAAGTCGATCACAAATCAACCATCAGTATTACCGCACTTGGACAACAATTCAGCGAGTTGATTGTGTTTTGAGGGATTTGTTCAATTCAATGGTGCTTCGAGTTTTTTTAATTTCATTTTAGACGTAGAAAATTTATTTCGTCAGATGCTTGGTTCTTTCTACAAAAAACAGAGCACATGCCAATAATTAGCGCCTCATACTTCTATAGTTTTAGATCCGGCATCAATTGAATAACTTAATTGATGTTGAACTTAAAGAACACGATCAAAGGAAATCTTTTGTTACTGTTGAAACTTAGCTGCAAACATACGTTATGAGAAAAAAAAAACGTTCTTTCAGCTTTCTAGTGAAGAAGCACGAGTCTCCTGAATTTTCTTTTGAATAATCATTAATTCTGATAAACTTTGATTATATGGCAGTATATTCAAGCAGATGTTGAGGTCCAAAACTTCAATAAAGGAGGTTAATCAGATTGCACAGGTTTGTCATAATAATATGGATGCAAAACAAAATATGACATTTTTGTTCATATGTAACTTTATGATGCTACCCTGTCAACAGCTCCGTATTATCATAACCCCAAGGACCCAGATCGGTGTTGGGCCTTTATGCAGCGCACAGCAGGTAGTATAGTGCTTTTTCTCATGATTCTCGCCTCGGTTTGCTTCTCATTTTTCATCGCACTAATGAAATTTTTCGTTCTTAATGTAGATATGTTATCATGTTCTCGGCCTTGTCCATGGGATATGGACTCCTATACCTTCTGCGGTGAGTTTAGACGTGTCTTTTTTATTAAACCTTATCATTTAGGAGCCGACTGGGATCAATCTTTTTTTTTTTTCTATTTCTGATTTGTTGTTTGTTTTGTTTATGTTTTGATTTTATACATATCATATTTGACATATTTGATTAGGTATGATTGTTTTTGAAAACACCATATAGTTATATTGGGTGTTTTAAAAAACATTTACATTTATTCTTAGAAGCAAAAAAGTAATATATAAAAAACACACTAAACATACATATGTTTAAAAATAAAAGGAAAAAAATAAATAAATAAAACACTTATGGTGTTTGATAAACCATGTTCTTTGACAGATGAAGGACTATATTGCAACTCCTAAGCCTAATGGTTATCAAAGCCTTCACACAACAGTGATACCATTTCTCTATGAAAGTATGTTCCGGTTAGAAGTTCAGGTGATTTCTCGTCTTCCTGACGCACATTTCTTTTTTGCTATTTTTATGAGGATATGATATAGTTTAGAAAGATTTTCACACATACCATTCAATTCTTATATATTTACATATCTAACACTAAACTTCAATTTTTACGTTAATGCCACCTTATTTATGCGTGAAAATATGTATTTCACTTTTTAAAAGTTAAAATAATAGTATTTTTGATGTGATATGAATGATTTGATGGTATAAATGTAAAAAACTTAGTTTAAGTGTTCAATGTGTAGATACATAGGAATTGTGTGCTACGTGTAAATGCCCTAGCTGAGGAAGGTTACATACATACCACTCAATTATTTCTTTAGTTAATGATTGGATTCCAACCTACTTGTGTAGTAATTATTGCGCCACTTATAGCATTCATGATATGGAAAATTTGGCAGGTAAGGACGGAAGAGATGGATTTGATAGCTGTGCGAGGTATTGCTGCTCACTACAGCGGAAGAGTTGCCCCTGCCACCGACGGACATGGAGTCTATCGTGGGAGAAATTTGAAAGGAAAATCAATGTGCTTGAACAATGCGGACATTGCCCTCAGGGTACATCAGCTGTTGTCTTCCAATTTCAAGTTTGGAAATTTGCAAACATATGACACAAGTATTGTGTATTTACACTTATAACACTTTTGGTTTCATGTCTAAAAAGATAGTGATAGTGGTAATTTTGATGTGATGGTAATGATTTGAACGCTATGCATGTAAATATGAATGTTTAGGTGTCAGATATGTAAATACATAAGACTTGTGTGGTAAGTATGTAAATGCCTCTTTCAAGTTTTGTAATTTCTGAATTAATGAACTAAGAATAACTCAAGAGTTTCTGTTGTTATGGTACAGATTGGCTGGCTCAATGCTATCAGGGAGTGGCAAGAGGAGTTTGTTGGTAACATGAGCTCTAGGGAATTTGTAGATACTGTCATGCGAGACTTGTTAGGGAGCCGTGTATTTGTTTTTACCCCGAAAGGAGAGGTAGGTTATTCCTTCTTAGTTTTTACTCACCTTAACTATTTCAAACTCTGATTGATGGTTTATACAGATAAAAAACTTGCCGAAGGGTGCTACCGTTATTGATTATGCATATCTCATACACACTGATCTTGGGAACAAAATGGTGGCAGCAAAGGTGTGCTGTTTTAATTTATGCAATTTACATTAATACCACCACACAAATCTTTTGTATTTCCGTATCTAATGCACCTTGCTGTCATATACCTTTGCATGTAAAGGTGTATTTCACTTTTAGAAAGATAGAAATAATGGTATTTATGATGTGATGTTAAAGTAAATGCTGAAGTTGTGGCAATCTTGTTTTATTCTTGTTTAGGTCAATGGTAATCTTGTTTCTCCAATGCATGCACTCGCGAATGCTGAAGTTGTGGAGATAATTACATACAATGTTAGTATTCTGATTTTCAGATTTTCTCCGACGTGTTTTGATTTTACGTACACAGCACACAATTCTAATGTATTTAGGTATCTCACCCCTAAACTTCCATATTTACAAACATCACACTCAAATCTTTAATATCACATAAAATAGCACTATTATCACTTTTTAAAAGTCACATAACACTTTTTCATGGTTAGCTTTAAAGTACTAAAGAGCTATGTATGTAACTATGAAAGCCTAAGTGTGATTTATGTAAATAAATAAGAAATATGTGCTAGGTATATAAAAATGTTTCCCTTTTAAAAATGTTCCATGGTGTAGATAATTTGACTTAACTTTCATTCTTTTAACGAAACGCCATTAGGCATTATCGAGCAAATCCGCTTTCCAGAGGCATCGACAGTGGTTACAGCATGCAAAGACTCGCAGTGCCAGGCACAAGATTATGAAAGTATGAATTTTTCTAATGTTGTTACTTACATTTTAATCCTCTTTTTTACTGCATTTCCGTCACTAATCAAATAATTTGTTAATTAGTTCTTGAGAGAGCAGGCTGCACTTTCTGCTGCTGAGATAACTGCAGACACAGTAAATGATTTCGTCGCTGATCTCGAGAAAGAAAATGATTATGATTCCAACTTATCGATCCTTCAAAATGACAGAAAATCAATATGGGAAAAAGTACTTGCCAGTATTGATGAACTGCCTTCGATTAAAAAGCACCGCGAAAACTTAGTACACGTTAATAATTTTTCAGATTTCCCTAAGATTAATGGGAGGCATAATAAAGCTCTTCACAAAGGTCGCATTAAGGTTAATGGCTGCTCCATGAATTCAAGTGATGGGTTTACTGAACTAATGAACTCAACCATTTCATTGTATAATAAGCAAGTTCTGCCTGGTCTAGAGGCTTGGAAAGCGAGCAAAATAGCCTTGTGGCACAACGTAGAAGAGCATTCTGTGCAATGGTTCTGCGTAATATGCATTGATCGCAGAGGTTTGTTGAGCCTTTTATTTTCATATGTTATTTTCATATGGAAGGTATCAAAATGACTCTCTGACTCTTTGCTGGAGATCATTTTAGTCCTGGAGTTTATAAAACTGTCAAATGAGTGTCCAGAATTTTTTAATATGGGCTGAAATAGATCTCAAAATTTTCAGAAGCACTATTTCAGCTCCATTAAAAGAGTCTGAAGAGTAATTCGATATTTTTATATACTCTCAGACTAAAATGACCTCTTGTAAATAGTTAGTTGCCCATTTTTATACCCATTTATATATGGGGCATTTACATGCATATCACCAAATTCCTGTATATTTATACATATCTAACACCCAAACTTTATTTTTTACATTTATACCCTCAAATCTTTCATATCACATAAAAGTATCATCATTTTAACTTTTAAAAACGAAATACACCTTTCATGCATGAAAAAAAATGAAGTTTAAGTTTTAGATATGTAAATACATAGGAATTGAGTTTTATGTATGTAAATATTCCTTTTTATAGTTATTTGAGTTGATTTTTAAAGATTGTTGTAATATTCACAATTACAGGCATGATGGCTGAAGTTACATCAGCTTTGACTGCTGTTGGAATAACAATATGCTCTTGTGTGGTAAGTGTTTATTTATTTATTTTTGACCCGAATTTTCGCCAAATTATTCCTTTTCTAACTTTCATTATTATCATGAAGGCTGAGGTTGATAGGAAAAAGGGTATGGGCGTTCTATTATTCCACATAGAGGGGACTTGCGAGAATTTGGTAAGTTGCAACAGACCATTTTGATTATAGTGTGTTTGTGTTAAATTGTGCAGCCTAATTTTGTTCGAATAAATAAAACATGCTACGCAGATTTACACACGAGTAGTTTTGAGAATTTTTATTTAGGGGCACACACACATACCTTCCAATTCCCATGTATTTACATATCTAACACCTAAAACTTTTGATTTCTACATTTACACCGCACAAAATTTTCACATCATGTGAAAAATACCACTATTTAAACTTCTTACACATTTTCATGTATATGTAATATAACATGTAAAAATTGAAGTTTAGTGTTTATTGTGTAAGTACATAAGAATTGAGTGGTATGCATGTGAATTTTTCTGTTCTTTTTTAATGAAGAGTGTTGCTCTAGCTTTATACTTTATGAGAGGAATTAAGATTATAATTCTCCAGAATCAACCCGCAATGAAATTTGCTTCGGCCGAAGTATGTGTAGACATCAAATGGGCAAACTTATGTAAAATTTTGTGTGTTTTGTGCATTGTACATATATATAGGGCCATTTACGTACATATCACACAATTCATATGTATTTGCATTTGTAACACCTATGCATTCATATTTACATGCATACAACTCAAATCTTTGACATCACATCAATCACTATCTTTTAAAAAGTGTATTCCCCAGCCCCTATATATATATATTTCAAAATGATTGGTTGATGGGCGGAACCGTCAACCAATTTCTCGGGCTCGCAATCCCGCTAGGTTTGGGATTGGACCTCGTGAGCCAACTAATTCGAGTACCACTTTTATATAACGGACAACTCGCCTGAGAGGACATGAACCCCCGACCTGAGGGGACACACACAGATATACATATTATTTTTTATGCTTCTCATATTTTCCAGCAAATTGCAGGTAAATGCGTGCGCGAGCGTCGAGGTTATACTCGGTGTTCTTGGTTGGACAGCCGGTTGTAGTTGGTCTAACTCGACAAATGATTGCAACTATTTTGAATGCTAAGATATAAATCACGAGAGGAAAGGTATTCAATTTATACGTCAAAAGCTCATAATAAGAGATCTGCATTAGCTAATTTTGATAATCACTGCAAGAAGAGGGGAATGTACATAGAAGAGCATTTAGGTGTGATGTATGCATGTCTCAGTGTTATATGATTTTTGTTTTTCTTTTCTTGGTATTTTTGTAAGACTGATTGAACACTGTACTATATTGTAATTTTCAGTTTTTATACATTCCATTACTTAATAATAAACTTTCTTATTTAAGCTGCTGCTCTACCATTCGTTGTTTCTGGGAGTGTTGTATGGAGGTTTCTAGGCAACTTTTATTATGGTTTGAACGAAATGATTATTTTTTGGGAAATGTACATGCATGGCATATAACTCCTATTTATTTACATATCTTACATCTAAAATTTGATATTTACATTTTAGTTGTGAGTGTTGCAGGGAAAATTAGTGGTGTTGGACTTCAACTCTTCCTCTAAATTTAAGACTTTTTCTGGTTTAAGGTTGCCTATCACTTAAGAGGGAGGTAGGGCTTTATTTATAAAGTCTGTGAGAGGTTTTCTTTGTAAATAAGGAAGGTATATAGATCACTCAATCTGATTGTTTGGAGCGAGTCTCTCAACCATATGGTTTTTATGAACAATTGAGTACTTTAATGATGTTAAAATTAAGCGATTTTGAGACTTGTTGGATTTTCTTGCAGTGATCCGATTTGATTATAACATTGTCAGATTTGCAATCAGTTGACATTTAGATTGTGCATTGAATAATTTCTGAAGTTATTTAATGGCTGATTTGATTCAGATTGAATTAAGTTTGGTGTTGTTGGGTCGGTTTTATTGAAGTTTAGTCAGTTTAGTTATAAATTTATTGAAATCGGAGCTTCGAATGATTACTAAATTAAATTTAAACATTTCTTGCTTAAAAATATTTTGAGATTCGTAGTTGTGTTTCAAGATTTTTGTTGGATGGTGAATAATTTGTTAATGACGTGTTGGTGATATATTTTTTAAAAAATTAATGTTAAAGATTTAAGAGATATGTATGTCAATTTGAATGTTTAGAAATATGATATGTATGTTAATTTGAATGTTTAGGAATATATGTATAAATTATGTTTTATGTAAATACGCCCGGCGGAAGAACTTACATTTGAGGTGATGTTTATACTTTCAGATAAGATTCATTATTCATTTACTTTATTTTTGCATGGACAACTTCGGCTACCTTTTCATTCTTTGCTTCAGTGCGTGAATTTTTTTGGGGGGACATTTACATGCATTGCACCCAATTCTCACGTATTGACATATCTCACACCTAAACGTTCAAATCTGCACACATAGCAATCAGATTTTTAATATAACATCAACAATAGTCATGTACATTAAAAATGTGCCAGCGTTGATTTCGAGGTTATCTAATGGTTTATAAGGAAGAAAGTACGACAAAAGGAGAGCTCGCTGGTAGAAGATAATGAGACATACTTACCCGATTAGTTGCAACCGTCTGAGCCAAAGCTGAAGGCCAACTGAGTTAGGAGAAGGAGAAAAGGATGACCGATCATTATGAATTCGAACCAATTGGACTGAAACAATACATATAAGCACATGAGCTAACAATTACAAGAAAACCAACCAAAGGCAACAACCCAATTTTGTTACGATACGAGACAAGACCTAATATCTCAATAGCTCAAACTGTCCCACAGACACCCTCGAGAGTCCTCATTAGGGGCCAATAATTGACAATACAACAGGATCTTATAGTCATCTCAAGGAGTCTCCTCATTCAGGAACGAGGTACGTATCAGGTTATAGTGATTCACCTTCCGCTCGATAGTCTAGTTTTGCTCTGCTGACCGGAACCTCTCATTCAGGGATCATGGGTTTACATATAAGCTGATCAACAAATCAACAAAGCCTAGCTTATCAAATAAGACATGTCAATTTGGCTCTGTCGACCGTCAACGCCGGCTTAGCCTAGCTGACTGAACCGGCTTTACCGAGCCTAAGGCAAACGAGCTCGATCAACTGAGACATAGAGTAGCCGAGCGATAGACTCATATATGTAAAATACCTAGAATATCATGTACAATCCCTATTAATGTAGAGGGTGAAAATTAATTTCACTATATTCTACTATCTTCCCTATAAAGAAGGAAATTATTTTAGAAGACAGACAATATGTATGATTGTTCATTACTGCTTACTCCTGTCTGTTTGTCTTTCGCTCTCTCCTTTCTTATTGTACACAAGAAAAGTGCTATCATGACTGTTGAGATGTTTGCAAGCCTTAGTTGACTT
Source organism: Papilionanthe hookeriana x Papilionanthe teres (assembly GCA_022702705.1). Taxonomy (NCBI): domain Eukaryota; kingdom Viridiplantae; phylum Streptophyta; class Magnoliopsida; order Asparagales; family Orchidaceae; genus Papilionanthe; species Papilionanthe hookeriana x Papilionanthe teres. The sequence goes on along the minus strand of CM040433.1, from coordinate 34,693,082 downwards.
TGGCCTTGATGTTTGGAAAAGTGCAAACATGAATCTCGGTCGGATGCGAAGAACAGTATTAACCCCAAACCATTAACTCGAGAGAGGAGCTAGCCCCTTGGGTCCTACAGTTTTATCAGAGACATCTCACATCATTTCTAAAATATTATCAAAGAATCAATAGGACAACAAGTCTTAGGCATCTCCCAGGATCTCCTTTTCTAAAGGTAGCTCCCTATTAGATTGTGGTAACTCATCCTATGCCTAATAGCCTAGCTTCGCTATGCTAACAAGAGTTCCTCATCAGGAATTGATGGGGGGACGACATTAGTTGGCCAACTAATAGGCATGATTTATCCTAACGAATCAATCTTGCCGACCCCTTGCCATCAAAAAATCAATCGACCAGCGACGTCTATTGGATCTAGTCGATTGATTATGTCTACCAATTCTACCTGATCGACATAACCTATCGAGCCACCACCAATTCAGTCAGCCAAGCTTCAGAGGCTTTGGGCCCACATGTAGTATACGTTGAAAAGACCTGTGCAACCCCTAACTAAAACAGGGGCATAAATATCTTACATATATCGTCCTCCCCCTTTCTTTATAAATAACAGATCATTTTATGAATAAAGTGTTACACACTTGCTACAAATTATTGTGCATTATCGTGCGCTTTAACCCCTCCCCTCTTTCTCTCTCTCTCTCTCTCTCCATCTTGTATTGCGCACTATTTCTTAGATGTGATTCAGAAACATTTTCTAATTCAACACTTATGCTCTATTCTTCGGGGTGTGATTCATAGATAAATCAAGATTCAACAAACCGTATTACCACTTTTTAGAAGTGAAAAATACATTTTTATATGTCTAGGTTTAAATGAACAAAATGTTATTTGATCTCTCTCTCTCCCCCTCCCTCTCTCTCTCTCTCTCTCTCTCTCTCTCTCTCTCCCGTCTTACGTTATATTTCTTAGGTGTGATTCACATACATATCGAAATTCAACACTTACACTGTATTCCTTGAAATGTGATTCACGGAGAAATTAGGATTCAATTAGTCGTATTATCTCTTTTTAAAATGGAAACACACTTTTTTTTACGTGAAGACTTAAATCACCAAAATGCTATGTTTGTAAATATGAATGTTTAGCTGTGAGATATGTAAATACAAAAGAATTATACAGTAAATTTCCCTTTCCTCTTTTTTTTTTTTTTAGTGACTATTTTTTGTTTGCCTTCTTTAGAAGGGCTTGCCAATTCTCAAGTTGCTCCAAGGTTGTAAATGAGTAGAATTGAGCTCAAACTATTCTCGACTCCAACTAGTTTCCCTTGTGTGCAAACTTGAGCTTGTGGTCAAGCTCTTTGAGTTCAACAACAATAGTGAGTAGAGATAATTTATTATGGATTATTATTATTTCTAGAACATCATATATATATGATGTTCTAGAAATAATAATAATATATATTATAAATTTATATATACTCTTATGTTTTATATCATGAATTCAATGATGGCATTTGCTGAAAAAGAAAAGACTTTAATGAGAATTTCTATTGCATGAAAGCTAATTTGGTAAATTTTTATGAAATACTTTTTTTTTTGTTGAAAATAGTTTTGAAAATTTGAAAATTTGCTTTATTAATCTGTAAAATATTTTGAATTTTTTTATATACAAAGTTAGGGGTATGCACCTATGAGTTTATTAAAGAATTATATTAAAGTTATTCATGTTATCTTAGATTAGTTGGAGCCACCTTAAGCTACATGTATGAGTCTTATTGAGGTTATCATTAAAATTTTTCTGGCTCACTTTGATGAAGATGATGATGATTTGACATATTCAACTTTGAAGCAGTAGATGATAAAAGAATGATGATGAAGATACTATTAATCCTTCTAAAAAGTACGTAGATGTTAGTGATCTGTTGGTGTGAACAAAGAATGACGTTATGAAAATCTTCGTTCTTTTTCTCTTTTTATGAAAAGAATGACGTTACAAGAACAATATCAATAAAATAATGATTGACATGAAAATGTCAATCTTCTTAAACAACAAGGCATTACAGACCTTATATGTCAAGAACATGGAAGAGTAAGAGTATACGATTGAAGAGAGCGATGTTTGATATGGCAGAAAAATATAATTAATTTATTTGCTCTTATATATGATATTTAGTGTATGTTATAGGAATGGATGAAAGAATAAACTTTAATAGGGTCTCATATGATTCAAAGAATGAGTACATTGAATGCCATCATAGAGAGTGATTATCATTTGCATTCATTTTTTAGTATAATATAATAGATTCTATTCATTAACTAGATTCTTTAAATAAATAATAAATTAAGTAAAATAAGGTTATCCATGAAATTGCTCCATAGATCATGGAGGGACAATATTCAATTTTGATGGCTTGGTGGGTCCATATAAGGCCCAAATGTTGTCCCATTGATCATAATAATACAATGCATTATATTATTGATATTACTATTGTAAAATGAGAAAGTTGCCAATACATTCACATGCAATATTTGAATCCATGCCTAATGTACTAAATCATTATGGAGACTATCCTTTTGATAGGTCATGGTGGCTATAATTGATGCAAGCCAATTTAATCTTATTGAATGGAGTATAAATATGAAGATTTGGTTTGATTTTCACAACTTAGAGAATGAACAATATTGTATCATTCTAGTAATCGACTACGAAAATTGGTGCAATGGGAGGCTTTGATAAGCCGTCAGGAGATCATAGATCGAACAATACTTGGGGTGAAAGTAAGTGCCTTAATGACTTTTAAGCGCGCTCTTTAATTGATGTGATTAGCTTATATATATGTGCCTTAATGACTTTTCACACCGCACCTACCTAGGTGTGGTGAGAGCTTTTTGACTGCAGTATGACTTTTACAAAAAAATAAAAAATTTATAATAGCCATCACACATATCATTTCAGCAGATTATTTTTAATCAGCTTATCAGCAGATTATTCAATAAGCTGCAGCTGCCCCAAATAGACCCTTAATGACTTTAATGATACTCATTAAATTGATGTGATTAACTTGTATATATTATAGACCTAACAAGTACATAGTAGGGCTGTCAAAATGGCTCGTTGTTCGCGAACAACTCGTGTTCGGCTCGTTAAGAAGCTCGTGTTTAGCTCGTTTGCTAAGTTAAATAGCCTTAACGAGCCGAACACGAATAAAGATTTGTTCGTTCGTGTTTGGCTCGTTTTGGCTCGAAATTCTATTCCTCAATTTTATATATATATATATATATATATATATATATATATATATATATATATATATATATATATATATATATATGTATGTATGTATGTATGTATGTATCTTTTAATGAGTAGTATTTTTAAAAAATTTAAAAGATTTATAATCAATTAAAATTATTAATTAAGTAAATATAATAAAAAGTATTATATTAGATTCAAATGATGTTTTAATATAAACTATAATTCTTAAATCTTGCCTTAACCCTTAACATCTTATGTTTACGTGATTAGGATTGTCAAAACGACTCTTTGTTCGTGAACAACTCGTGTTCGGCTCGTTCAGCAAACGAGCCGAACACGAACACAGTCTTTGGGCTCGAAATATAAACGGCTCGCTCGTGTTCGGCTCGTTTACGCCCCTAGTACAAAGTTTAAGACACTTTAAAAAAATCAAAGTTAAAAGTGGGAACCTTATAGTTTTTTATTTTTAATTTGAGATAAATTTAATGCAATTATTTATAAATTTATTGCACATATTTTTTATGCAATATAAATATTTTTTATTTCCTAGTTGGCATAAAGTAAATTGTGCTCTTATAAAAAAGGAAATAGTATAAAACAAGAGAAAGGCTAATAAATGCAAAATAAATACAAATAGACTTAATTTTTTTCTCATATATTAGAGCGAAAGGCGCTTTCACGAATATTAAAGCGAACAAAGCTCCATCGGACGGCTGAGATAATGCGGTTGTCCTACTCTTATAAAGGCTTCCCGAACTCTCTCTTCGCCGTTCTCTCTTTAGGCCATAGCTTTATCCTCTCCGGACGAGCTCGCTCCTCTGCTTCCCACTTCTTCCTCCGGCGAAAGCGTAGGCGGCCTATCTCTCTCTTGGTTCAGGGAAATCTAACCCTATCTTCATCACGCTTTCTCTCTCATCTCCAGAGTTCAAGCAGGCCTCTTCTGTTACGAGGTAATTGGGTTTGATTTGATGTCTGCTTGCTGGAATCGAGCGCTCTTCGTCTTATTTTAGTTTGGGGTTTTCAGGCATATGGTATTATTCTTGGGTGGGAATATATTCTAGCTGCAATTTTTGCTTTTGCTGATTAAATATTGTTGTTTTGGAGCTGATGCTGCTTAGAATCGCGACTATGATAAATTTTCGTTTTGAATTGGAACTAATTGAAGTTTCTGTTGATACAATGAATGAGAGTTACAGTGTTTTTGGAATCCTATGGCTGTTTTTTCATGTAGTTTTTGGCAGCATTTTAATGTTTTGGAATTTAATTGGTTGAAGTTTGATTTGATAAGCCGTATGGCCTTTCTGTAGATGGGTAAGGGGCTATGATTCTCGAGAAGGAACAGTGGGTAAAATGTTTCACTTGTCTCTATCTTGAACTAGTTAAGGTAACTTTGTTTATGATCCTCATATAGAATAACCGGAATGGCAGTCCACATGATTTGTTTACAATTCACAATTAGGTCATCGAGTTTATCGTTGTGAATTGTGCTATGTCAATGTTGTGGAGCTTTATTGCCATCAAGGTGGAAAATAAGATTTGAATTTTTGGGCGCTTGAAGTGGTTATGAGCTTGAGGGGTGAAATTTCCTTCCAAACTTATTTGGACTCTAGGGATCGGTTCTTGAACTACAAGGAGTTTGAAAGGAAGATTACTTTATGATAAATATCCCATGTAATGGCGTAATTTTATGGTTTTCGTATGAATAAATTAATTGGCTACATTCTTAAATTCACTTTGTCTCTTCAACTTCAAGTGAGGAATGCTTGAGAGTGTGTTTGCTCTCTTGAATGGTTTTAAGTAACTAAAGAACATTCGTGGCAAAATGCTACTCGTGGATGTTATATTTGATATCATTATTACACTTGTCGATTGGTTAGGTCTGCAACTTGTTCTACTTTAGTTTCGTTATCTTTTATTTATTTATTTATTTTTTATTTTTATTTGTTAACTTTGTGTCTTCTTACTCTCTTAGACTGTCACCCTCAAATTTGAAAAATACAAAATATGTAATTTTCATGAAGTTTACAATGGTTTACAAATCTTCTACTAGTAGCTAGTCCTAATGATTAATTAGCTTCATTGAAAGTAATGGAGAAGTTTTTTATTTTAAAACTTCATAAGATCGCTTTCATTTATTCCTAAATTATATTTGTTATCAGAGCATGTTGATCCTTTCTTTTGTTTTTGCAAAAATTATTTAATTTATTATTTGTTTTCTACAGTTGCATTTCTCACATTTGGAACTTGTGGGGATTTCTTGTTGTCCTTAACCTTTGATTAATTTTTACTTTTAAAATCTTTTTATTTTCTGGCGATTACTATTTGAGTTGGTTCTTTATTATTTCTATTTTGGTTAATATTTTATTGCATTTACTTATCATTTTGAAGGTATAATCCTCCAGACATCTTGTTGAAATTATATGCCTTGCATATAATTTTGATTATAGAAAACCCTTTTGCTTGTGTTGACCTAACTGCTAACATCTAAGCTTTCTAAGCCTAGATTCATAGGACTATTACAGAATTGTTGTTAGTGTTGTGAGACTTTAGGGTCTACTTCAGCTAGGCCACAACCCTTTGCTAGTTTCCTTCCTAGTAATATGTAGTGGTCATCCATATCAAGATCGCTTTATGGATCACATGCTTGATGACATCTTCTTACTCATAGAATATTAAGAGGACTCGACCTTCTGTCGCAAGTTATACAACCATATAACCATTTTTTAGAATATATGCTTAAAACCAAACCAAATAAGAGGACTAGACCTTCTATCTTAAGCTACACCCATTAAGGATGATGGTGAAATTCATCCTTCAATATGGAGCCCTCCACCTCAAAGTCCTTCTCTCAAGGACTGAGAAAATCAAGCTGAACATTTGGGTGAATATTATGATTTCTGCATTTTCGATAATGCTTGTATCAACCACATTGTCGAGCCAAATTACCTTTAGTTTTATATGGTAGCTTTACATCACATCTTAAACCATGTGCACAACTTCAATAACACCATGAAGAATTTATGGTTTCAAGCGTTATTACACCACCCTACAAATTAATGTTCGGGATTTTAGCAACATCACCCATAAAGTCAAGATGGAGAAAAAGGATTCATGTAGCCGACCCCACTTAGTGGGATTAAGGCTTTGTTGTTGTTGTTGTTGTACCCATAAAGTCAAGATGGAGCCTCTTACTTTAAATGGTCGCCTAAATATGAAAGTATGGATTGGCTTATGGATATGATTATATTCTTTGATTGGATATTTGACGGTCAATAGATCAGATTTTCTTGCATGAAATTAATTAGGTGTGATAACGTCTATTGGGTTAACATGGAGTGACAACTCCATCACTTGGGTCATCTACCCATTGGATCATGGAATGAGATGAAAGGAATATGGAACAAAAATACCTTCCTTTGACTTTCCATGATCTACTCCTTGAAGAATTAATTGCTTTGTGATCGAGTACATGACTCAATTTGATGCTCTATAGTCAAGGATCCTGGAACCATTATCTCAAGGTTCTGCTTTACATTTTGTAAAAACATTCATTATGAGTTGCTTAATCGAAGGATTTACACTCTTGAAGTTGTTTTTTATGCTTCCATATAGATCAATTGGTATTAGAAGATTGAATCTCATAAGAAATTATTTGCTTTCTTTAGACGCGAAAAGTTACGGTGAAGCAAGTCGGTCGTATCACACGAGTATACGTGTCAAGTAATAATGCAGATACAGATTACCGCGTATTAATCCCACGATGAAAGGGCTAAGAAATATTCCAAATAGTGAATTTCTAGTTTACTAAACTTCTAAAATTAATTCAACGTGATCATAAGTTAAAGATTGAGTTCCTACAATCCTCCAAACAAAAATCAAAGTACAAGTTGGAAAACAAAGAAAACAAGCTGAGAAATCTTACGATTCTTCAAGAGAGTTGAGACTCGCAACTTTGTGATTCAGATGGTTGTCAAAAGAGATAAAATGTTATTCTTAAGCCTATGACTTTGTTAGAATAAATCAGAAACCCATGAAGTTATATTTTTCTTAACCCCATGGCATTTCTCAGGATTATTCTGATCCTCTTTCTAGGTTACAAAATTTGCCTATTCTTACGGGGATTTTTTGGTTAACCCATTCGCTCCTCTACGCGACAGACAGAAGTCGTAAAGCACGAAGGATGTTAACATCCCGACTGACCAGATCAGCAGTAAATGAAACCCAAAAGTTAACACAACAACTTTTCACATTAAAGCTCAGGAAAACGTCGTGGGGAAAACAACTAGAGAAAATGACGAGAACCACGATCCTTACATCACAGAGATGCGAAAGAAAGTTTAGCTACTTATGATAGAAAGAGCGACGGAAAACAAATCCATGAAAATCATTGTTACAAGTCCAAACATGAAAGTAGCAATTTACAAAATAATTTGTTCTCTCCACCTAATCAAGAGCTCCCTCTCTCACAAAATTCTCTCTCTAAATCAGTACGAAAAACAAAAGAAAAGCCTTTCCGACTTCAACCTGAAGGTAGAAAGAAAGCTCTAAGGGAGAAAATTTCTCTCTCTCCCCAACCTTCTAGCTTTGCTTCCAGCCATCTCTGATGATCCGCGATCCTTTCCAACTTATCCGAAATCAGATTTTATAACCATGATCCCGGATTTAGTAGGAAATTTCTTCCCAAAAAATGTTTCCTGCTTCGTCCGCGTGGTCACGCCAGTTTTGTGGATCGGGTTGCGTGGTCATGCTCGACCACGGAGTGGTCATGCCAGCCAATTGACTGGGCAGCGTGGTCACGCTCGATTCAGGCGGGGTCACGCCACTGCCTTCGATACGTTGACATGGTCATGCCATTTTTTGGTAGCTCAAACATTGGTTTTTCTCGCTTCGAAATGCGTGCTCGATCTCTTATAAAATGCACATCATCAATAAAAACTATTCACAAGCGTAAATTCTTAAAGCAAAATAACAGGTAAAAAATATGGTTAGATGTAGTAAAAATTGCATAATATTGACTCATGTCACATAGATGGCAACCTAAGCAACCTTCGATAGTTTTTATCTGATCTACCACTAGTTTTTGGAACCTTTTTTTTAGAGCTTCTATTATAATTTGCTTTACATTTGGCAAAATAAACTACTATGCTTTGAGTCATCCTCACATGAATCATCATGTCGTTTCTCTTGATTGTTATCATCCTATTGATCAAGAGGAACAAAACTTAGAGTGTGACCCTTGCGAGGATGTTAGCTACATTAAAGAGGCATTGTAATGATTTTGCCTAGCTATCATGCATTCATTGTGTCATGGCCACCCTCAGGATGGATATTGATGTTGACACCACCATTATTCATATATACTTAATTGTGACAAGTCACGCAAATTGATCATTGGCAATAACAATTGCACAATTTTTATGGCTACCTTTGAATTGGATAGGATGAATTTAATCCAGAGTCTCACTATCACCCTTACAAAGTAATGGGTGGATAAGATGGTTTCCATCTCCTAGTATTATCTTTCGAATGATTGCTTATACTGATTGCATATGGTGTGATGTATTTCTCATTGATCACGGATGTCAATTATGTTATATAGGCAGGTCATGATTATACATAAACACCATACACTTTGGATGATCCATTAATTTGGATGCCATATGCTTTGAAAGAAAAAACATTTTGCCAATTTGATTGAGCTTTAGTGTGTTATCGTCGTCGTCATCACCATAGCAATTATAACTTTATTTCAAGGGTCTTTATGCTTTTTAAATGATATTTATGTGGCAAGACTTCATTAATAATGTGGAATTTTTGTGTCAAAAGCATACCTGTTTTCTCCCTCTCTTCATTACAGTCGTCGATCCACTCCTTTACCTCTCTTTCTCCTTGAAAAATACAATAATTCAGGAGAACATTAATCACCTATTTGGAATCTAGATGCATCTTTTCCAATCATAATCTATATTTATTCTATTTTCCTCTTCCAAACCTTGGCCAATCACCCTGAATCACCCACTTCAAGTTTCTTCATACTTGTTTTAAGCATTTCATTTAATTGTTGTTGATTGAATCAACAAGATTGATGAAGTGGATAAACTCTCTCCGCTTTCTTTCTTCTTTGAGGGAAGAATTTTTATGAGTGTATGCTGATGGAGGACTTCTAAGAAAGAGAGGTGAAGGACAAAACATTTATGTTATCTTCAATAACATTGTTACACATTCCAATTAGCTAAATCTCCACCATCATTTAATTGATTATCAAAATTATTTTTTTATTTTACATTCTTTTATCTCTTAATTTTCCATACTCTATTTCACAAAATATAAAATATTTAACTTTTGAGTTCACCTTTACTAGTAGTTAGTCGTAATCATTTTTTAGTTTCATTGAATATATTGATGAATATTTTCATTGAAATTTTATAATATAGCTTACATGCTATTCCACACATTGAAATGTGTAGAATCTTCAAAGTTTCGTGGATGCTGCTTAGTCAAGGAAAACTTTTTAAAGGATCACGATTAGGGAATATGGTGCATTATGATGTCAGTAGCTTGACTACTTTTCTATTGTTTATTTGCTTTTATAACTTAATTTTTGAGGGAAATTTATATATGTAACGTAATTCTTATGTATTTACATATCTCATGCCTTAACTTTCATATTTAGATACATAGTACTTTGATGCTTTAAACCCATGGATGAAAAGGTGTATTTCACTTTTAAAAAGTGGTAATAGTGCTATTTTTTATGTGAAACTAAAGATCTATGCATTAAAAATGGAAGGTTAGGTATCGGATTTGTAAATACATAAGAATTGTGTGCCATGTATGTAAATGCCCCTATTTTTAATTAATATTCATTTACTCAACTGAGTTCTGATGATTTTCGTTGTTTTAATTTTTATTCTTTGCATTGCAACTGAAACCATGCCCATCTGAGTCTATGCACGAATCAAGCAGATGAACATTTGAAGTTTCTAAAATATATTCAAATCATGCGGAAGGCAGATAAATAGTAGTACTGTATATTTCGATAAAGAAAGAATATTTCTATTATTCAATATATGATACTCTACATGCCATATTTTAATCTTCTAATAACTTGGTGAAAAAGGCATTTTTAGATCCTAAGCCGAACATTTTGTAACATGTAAAACAAGAATCATGCTTTTCCTGTTGCACAGAATTTTATGCTAAATATTAATTGAGCTTGCATCTTTATGTGGTCACAGGATAAATTGGCGCTTCCATATGCTATGTTCTTGCATTGTTGAAAAGAAGAATTAAGGAATTAATTCTCACTTCTTGATAGATCAAAGTCTAGTTTCGTAAGTGGTGGTAGTTTTTTTTTAGTCGACATAGCATCACCCTATATTTGATGCCATGTTATACTTTTGCAGGCTTTAGTTTTCTTAATGATTATCTGTTGTAATGTGTTGAAGATCCCATAGATTGTTCATGATTAAATCCATTAGGATTGCTATATAGGTATCATTGGTAGTCAGCATAAATAGTTCTTTTATACAGTGTTTTAGATTAGAACAAAGTTTGGCTATGTTGAGTAGATTTGTGGTTAGGAATTTAAAAGTTTTTGAATATGTTATTGTTTATGCTAAAATTAATTGCTAAACCCTGAAATGTTATGTGGTAGAATCAACTAAACATGTAAAATGCAACTCTATATGCTCTAGGTTATGGGGCAATGTTGATTAGCATCAACTAAAAGCTTAATTATTTGCTTCACTATCAGCTAAAATTAAGGCGATGAATATTAACTGTGCAAAGTAGATTCTTTCTAAGGAAATCTGAGTTTCTGAATATATTGTTATTTATGCCAAACAAATAGCTAAATCATGAAATGGTGTATAATCAAAATTTTCAAACAAAGGTTAAGGGGAAAATTTTGACGACCTTCGGATAAAAATTAATTTAATAACATATTATCACTCAAAGTAGATGCCTTGATTTTTATTGCTGAATTATCATTTTTATAATTTTGTTTGGAAAATTATTTAAAGTAACACCAGTCGAAAGCCACTTATGTCCAATTCCTTAGCCTGGCACTAGGGTTATCAAATGGGCTATCCATACTCATTCACGTGCCCATTTATTTAAGTCCTCTATAACTCATAATAGCCTTGGTTAATTAAGATTTAAGGTGGGCTTGGGCTACCCATTGAGGCCCATTTGAGTTTGCCTATATTGTAATTTATGTCTCCAATAAAATATAGTGCAAACATATGCTCAGCTATTTTAGTTTAATCAAAACCAATTCAAACCTATTGATTCAAGGGTCAAGTAATGGTATGAAGCTTGAAAAACTTTTTAACTTAATTTTGAATTTCTTTTGTCTCAATGCGTACTCAATTTAAGTTAATTTAAACTTAAATATATTTATATAAAATACTTCGTGGGATAAGAATATATTATTGGGTTAGAATTTTTTTAACATTAATAACTTGTAATTGTTTTAAATTATACATAAAAATATTTATCTTTAGTCTAATTATGAATAGCTTGATGATAGTTGATGCGATTTACATTGTATATTGTAGTTAGAAACATAGGTTGAGAGCATGCTATGATTGTTCATGCTAGGTAATTACAAGAAAAGTAAATGCAATCAATTTTGGTACAATTACTTTGAGATTTATGTAGGAATACAATTTAAAATAAAGTGAATATATTGTGCTTGACAACTCTACTTAAAATCAAACACTGAAAACTGACCACTTTATGTTTCATTCTATCAAATAACGTCTTACTTGGTGAGTTTATTATGATTGATGATTCTAAGCCCCAGCCTTAGCTATTACATTGAATGTTTTATTCACAACCATACATTTACTTATCTATGGTGGCCGCTTTGGCTTGAGTGTGACATTTATGCTAAGGATATAATTTTCATGGCAAGCCTTAGCTCATTTTACTTGCAAAAGGCTTATTGTACTAGATGGGGCTAGGCAACTTAAAGGCACGTAGCACAACCAATTGTGGTTTACAGGTAATTATATCACCATCAATGACTTAGAGGCATAGCATGGCTAAATCAATTTGTATATGTTGAACTTTGATTTTATGTCAAAATGGATGCATAAGAAATTAAGGTTGATATGAAGCTTGTGTGGCTCAGGATCTGCTCGATTCTTAGCAATGTTATGGGTGCTGGTTTGTATCCATTGTGTTGTATTGATGCGTTAATACGTATTTCAATGCATAGGATATTTGTGTATCTTAGGGAGAGTTAATATGCTTCTTAAGGTTGAATATGTATTAGTATGTTTTATGTTTAGACTGAAGTTCTATATACCTTTTTGGGTACACTTGTGTTTTAACTACTATTTTTGGTATTCATCAATGAATTAACATTTATTTTAATGCATCACATCCTTAGCATGTTCTAATTCCTTGGCATGTGTTCCTTAGGGTACATCAGTGCCGTAGTAAACCATGTTGGTTAAGTTTAATCAACATGCTTTAATATATTTATCAATGGATGCACAAAAATTTTGGTCGTTGCCATTCTTATCAAGGTGGAAGACCGTATTAAAAAAATATCTTCTAATGTGGATTTTATATTTTAAAAATACGCTTGAGGTGCCAATGGAATCATTTTGAGAAGCCCTGATGCATTTTGTTTTACATTTAAGTTTGTCTTGCATAGGACTCAGATATTTTGTATATTTGGCCTCAAATGATATTTTGATGTTTGGAGAGAATCCATACATGATCTTTTGATGATTCTAACACCTCTCAGGTGGTTTGAATATTCGGAACCTCACTAACTATTATGAGGGTTTGTCGATCTTTATGGGCATTTTGAAGATTTTAGGCCCAAAAGGGCCTTTTTATAATTTCATCTCGTTTAGAGCATTTGGAGTAATTTTTCATTTTGAACCTCTTGAGGGTCTTTTAGATTTTAGAAATAATAGCTCATGGGGACATTGACAATTTTAAGAAATATAGGCACTTGAGGGTGTGGTGATACTTTTGCCATTCTGGTGTCATTTTCATAATTACTGTAGTTTCTTAAGTTCTCTATTACATTGCAGCTCCTCTGTCATTTAGGAGACCATGGGAACATTTGGTCGGTCTATCCATATAGGGACACTTTTTTTTTACCATTTTGACCATGAAGAGCAAGCCTTTTGGTGATTTCACACCCCTTGGGTTATTTTGGTTTTTTTTTTTTTAATTTTTTAATATTCTTAGATATCATATATGGATATTTTAATTTTTTTTAAAGTCCTAGTGAGCTGGCTTGGGCTTTGCTTGATTTTTGGCTCGAGGGTTGAGCTTGATGAGTTAATGGGCAAAGCTTGTGCCAGTTCCAACTCAACTCGTTAGGTTGTGTAACGCCTTTTTAAAAAATATTACTATAAAATGCACTGAAATATATTAAAAATAAAGAGTTTGGTCAAAAATTATTATTTACTTATTATTTCTCCTATAATTACTCTTTTTTGTTGTAGTTATTACATTAGTTGTTTGAATCAAAATTTATTTCTCTTTTGATAATCAATTATCCAACCTTTGAGTTTGACTTGTACTTATTAAATTAAGCTCGAGCTCAAACTCGGCACGAGTCATTTAAAATCTTAAAGTGCACATCATAATTTTTGAGGGCAGTACCTGAGACATCAGAAATGCTTTTTTTTTTATTTAAATTGGAGGGAGTCACGATATCTGATTTCCTAGTAATAAGTAGAATCACCAAAGATACCTATTTGGGTAGTGAAAATTACAAAGGATTTTATATCTATTGGCACCCATTAATCTACTATCGTCCAAGCACCTGCACATTGGTCAAATGTCCACTGGAACATCTTTACAAGCTATATATATAAGATCAATAATGTGGGAAAGATCCCCTATCTCTGTATCGAAGGAGGAATGTAGTTTTCACTCCTGGATGGACCAAAGAATAGGGACACGAAAGTGCATCTGATTAGAGAGTAAAGAACCAAGTGTGCTTTATTGTCTTTGGATAAGTTGATAAGAGTAGCTATTGCTTGTCTGTAGCAAGAAGAAAAGAAGACAGTTTACAAAAGCATATGTTGTGTGGCGGACAATATGAGGTCTTATGGATGACATTGAGGCAAAGTACTATTAGCTTAACTCATAATCATTTGTTTTGTAATGTGACCTTAGTTTTGTATTCAAGCTATCACACTAAAAAGTCAAACCCACCTAAATGTTTTTTTTTTACTAAACCCTTACTTGTCCTTCCCCAGCGTGGGCATTAAGGCAAGCATTAAGGCAAGATGGCTGTGGTTTGAATGAGTTTAATTTTTAAATTATAGAAGTTACTTTCACATATGATTTATATTTGAAGTCATATTTTTTTGACACTAACATATTACTAGGGCTATAATCGAGCGAAGCTGAGTATATCATTGTTCGGACTTGGCTTCGTATAATTATAAGTTGTTCACGTTCAATTTGAGCTTGTGTCGAGCTTTCATACATTGTTTAAGCTTAATTTGTTTAACTTTTTTAATGTTTGAACTTGATTTATTTATAACAAATGAACGAGTATTTAAACAAGCTAAAAATTCAAAGGAGAATCTAGATTTTCATATAAAAAAATTTAATAATTAATTTTGCATATCATGACCTCTAAAATATTTAAACATTGCTAATTAGCTTCATAATTCTTATTGATAGGACTCAAATTTTGTTAAGTGGAAGAACAAAATTGATCCTAAAAGTTAGGGATGATCATGTACTTAATCATATTAATAAGAAAATTATAGCAATAAGACAAATACACAGTAATATTATTGGTAATTGTTCTGTATGGTCATAAAAAATGAACTCAGTACATTCAAAGTTATGAATATTCTACATGAAAAATCTTTTATGAGACTCGCTGATATCAGAAAAGAAACACAAATTTTATTATTGAATTTTAAATCAATTATAACTACTCTTCAAAATATAAAATAAACGACAAACAAGTACAAATACACAAGCCAACACCTCAAAAGTGTATTCCAATAGCGGTGGAGGTTGGCCTAGTGGATCTGGAGGCTTGGGGATAGCAAGTGTGACTGCGGGAGAGGAGACGATAGGGGTTGGAAGGTGAACTAGAGGAGGAAGGCATCAGGTTAAGGTGGCGGGAAGGTTTATTAGGCAGCTGTGAGGTAGGTTGGAAGGTGGGTTGCAAGCTAGGATGGTGGGGCGGCAATGGGGAAAGCTTGTTAGCACTTTTGGAGGGTGGACAACAAGCGGGGAAGCCTTGGTTGCGATGGGAAAGACCTGGACAACAAGGTAGACTACTGGGATCGGCTAAATGCTGGGAGGAATTCTGGACAGGTGGACAACAAGATTGGGTTGTTCAGGAAGGGCGGATGCGTGTTGGGATGAAGTATGGGGAGCTGCGGCCTTGTGGGGAAAAGACCACCGACAGGTTGGAGGGTGGACAAAAGCCGGCAGTTGTTGAGGAAGAGGCGTGGTGGCTTGCTATAAGGTTGGGAAGCGGTGAACAAAAGCAGGAAGGGTGGAAGGATAGATAAATATCTCGTCCGAGTTGTGCTACAACCGGAGCACCACTCGGACCAGCGAAGATGATCACCATATCAGACAAGGGATAGCCAGAGCACTACCTCAACGTCGCATACAACCCTCGAAGGGGATAATACTAAGGCTAAAACCTGATTTCAGATATAAAAAGCAAGACTCCTAACTCTAAGCTTATCCCCTTCTATTTATAAAGATGCTTGTTTTATTTTAGGAAGGATTTCGGATTTTGCAAAGACTTTCAAAATAAGAAAGGAGTTTAAAAAGGATTTTAGATTTTCGGATAGGCTTTTAAAATAAGTAAGGAGAATAAAAAGAGATTTCAGATTCTAGGAAAGTTTTTAAAAATAAAGAAAGAGAATAAAAAGAGATTCAGATTTTACGAAAGGGTTTTAAAATAAGGAAGGAAAATAAAATTAGAATTTTAGGTTTCATGAAAGGATTTAAAATAAAAAGTGCTTAGGAAAGAAAGGTGAGGGGGAGAGAAAGGAAATGTCAGGAAGGAAAGGGGAGGAAGAAAAGGAGAGGGGGAGAAAGGAGCATAGTAAGGAAAAAAGGGAGGAGGGGAAGGAAGAAGGGGAAGGAAGGGGCAGCAGGCCCCCTCCCTTGAGGATAGGCCGGTACTTCTCTAGCCCTGCGTCAGTTCTCGGGGTTGGAAGAGCTTCGACTTCATTTTGTCAAAGCTTTTAGTTCTTTGTGGCCGTTTCTGGATCCACTGATGACTGTTATGGCTCCCAAAGCGCTTGAGAAGCTTTTCCCATTTGCGAGCATACCTCCCCGTCGATCTCTTTTGGTTTGACATAATTTGATTCGAAAGTACATAGCAGCGTAGCTTCTCTTGAGCCAAATTTTGAACAAGTAAATATCTCATATGCTTCTCATCTATGACAAGTTGGGCCTCAGCGGGTTTAAGAGTTTGCAAGAGTTTGACTGCTGGGTGATTCTTATTGTCTTCTGGTCTTTCCTATGACTATTGAAGTTTTGGAGAACTGACATCTTCTGCTTCGTCCCCATAACAAGAGCTTCACCCTAGCCTTTCGTCTCTTCTTGTGGAACACTGGGGGTGAGGGCTGTAAATGTAATAATTTGCGATGCTATCAGTTAATCTTTACTTAGGCCATGACATCTTATGATTTGTGTGACCTTTGTATGTCTCAACTATAAGTTCTTCATCTTCTAGTAGAGCAGGAATCACAATGTCATCAAGATTGGCATGTTCTTTTTGATCACATGGAGGAAAGACATCGGATGTATCCACGAATAATGGAATTCCCCGAGGGATGACGCCATCGGATAAAACTTCTCATTCGAACTGCTCTTCAGTGTCTGCAGTGTCCTTACCCTAGGTTTCAATAACGCCATGCTCCATGAAATAGATCACTCCCCTTGTTGTGCATTTTGCTTCCACATGTTTGAATCCGTGGCACTTGCAACATTTTATGGCATAGTAGCACGAGGTGTCGTTTGGTGATACGGTCTCTCCTTTTCGAAAGCTAATATCTTCAACTTTTGGTGGTAGTAAGTTGATAGGAACCGACACTGTGTTTCCTGCTTTATCTTCACATTTTTTTCGTTTTTACCTTCGACCTTTCAGAGTACGGTCGAGGGTAACTTTTCACTTGATTTTCTCATCAATATCCATAAGCCTCTGTTGGAGGCGACGGAGTTCTCAACATATCTCTTCTTGAGTAGGCTCGGACATTCCTTCTTGGAGGCATAGTTGACGATTTTAGGATCTATGGAAGGAAAGAAAGAAAGAACAAAGAAAGAAGAGAGAAAAAAATACACTAAGGAAAGAACAGAAAAATTTTGGTGTGGTGGATTGGGTAGGGGCCGATGCTAGAAACCCTAAGAATCCAACTATATGGTTTATAAATAATTGCGTGGGACGGACTAGGCTGGGACTAGAGTTGGGCTAACTATGATACCAAATGATTATGAAGTAGAAAGCTTAATCCACAAAATAAATAAATATTATTATTGGATTTGAAATCGATTACAACGACTTCAAAATATGAAATAAACGACAAAGAAACACAGACACAAGCCAACACCTTGAAAGTGTATCCCAAGGGCGGTGGACGTTAGCCCATTGGATCCAGAGGCTTGGGGACAGCAAGTGTGAATATGGGAAAGGGGCCGGCAGGGGTTGAAAGGTGAATTGGAGGAGGGAGGCACCAGGTTAAGGTGGCGGGAAGGTTTCTTGGGTGGCTGGGAGGTAGGTTGGAAGGTGGGGCAGTATTGGGGAAGACTCGTAAGCACTTTCAGAGAGTGGATAGCGAGCGGGGAAGCGCTGGCAGCGATGGGAAAGGCCTGGACAGCAAGGTAGACTGTTAGAATTGGGTCGACTGAGTGCTGGGAGGAATTCTGGCCAGGAGGACAGCAATATTAGGTTGTTCGGGAAAGGCGGTTGAGTATTAGGATGGAGTATGGGGAGTTGCGGCCTTGTTGGGAGAAAGCCGACGGCAGGTTGGAGGGAGGATAGTAGCTGACGATTGTTGGGGAAGAGGTGTGTTGGCTTGTTGTAAGGCTGGGAAGCGGGTGGACAATAGCAAAAAGGGTGAAATGATAGATAAATATCTCGTCGGGGTCGAGCTACAGTCGAAGCGCCACCCATACCTGTGGAGATGATCATCACCGCGGACGAGGGATAGCCGGAGTACTACCTCAACGTCGAATACAACCCTTGAAAATACCAAGATTAAAACTTGATTTCAGATATCAAAAGCAAGACACCTAACTCTAAGTACTTCACCTTCTATTTATAAAGATGTTTGACCTATTTTAGGAAGGATATTAGATTTTGAAAAACTTTCAAAACGAGAAAGGAGAATAAAATGGATTTTAGATTTTTGGAAAGACTTTTAAAATAAGGAGAATAAAAAGAGATTTCAATTTTTAGGAAAGACTTTTAAAATAAGCAAGGAGAATAAAATGATATTTCAAATTTTTGTAAAGGGTTTTAAAATAATGAAGGAGAATAAAATTAGAATTTTAGGTTTTAGGAAATGATTTAAAATAGGTAAATGCTTAGGAAGGAAAAGTGAGGGTGAAAGAAAGGAAAGGGGAGGAAGAAAAGGAAAGGGGGAGGAAGAAAAGGGAAGGAGAAAGGGGAGGAGGGAAAGGAAGAAGCGGAAGGAGGGTAGGCAGCCCCTCTGTGGCTTTAATTGTAAATATCTCATTCTAACTACTATTCACTTATTAATAAAATAATTATATAATTAATAGTTAAACTAAAATTCGTATTAATATAATACTATATTACTATTAAATTTATAAATAAATGAATTCTAACTAATTAAATTTTATTTAAATAATATATCATATATATAATACAAGTCATTATCAAGCTTAATATCGAGTATTTAACAAGTGACTTGTTGGACGACAAATGAGTTTGTTCGTGAATATAAACGAACGAGTTCAACTATGTTGACATTCAATTTGTTTAAGCTTCTAGTTTTTAAAAATTTTTTAAGCTTGTTTATTTTTAAAATTGAATGAACATTATCAAGTCTTAATCGAGTCGAGTTCAAGTTGTTCATTGAGTGCATTAGTTCATTTGCTGCTCTACATATTACATCATTATTCGGTCATTTTGTTCATATTTATTTATTTTCTAGTATTTATAATGTCACCCGGTTCAACCTCGATTCAACTTTCAAACCTCGAGTCGCCTTATCTTCCATTTCAATATCTAATCCGGTTTTTAAAACCTTGATTCTATGTATATGCTATCCAAGCGGTTTATATGTATGGCTTCTTTTAAAAACTCCAATGGTTATGAGTCCTCTATTTCTCAAATAATTTGACTAGAAAATCATAAATATACAAAAGCCTGCATAGCGGGCATGTGACGTTTGGCATGTTAAACATAGGTATCTCTAAACTTTAGCCTATCATACTATTGAATTTATACTTGTTAGTGGAAAATCAAAAAAATGCCTTGGGTTTAGCCTTTGAATTTATACTTGTTAGTGGAAAACAAAAAAATGCCTTGGGTTAAGCCTATCAATATGTCTGGCATTTACCTATGTTAACGGCTCTTTTATGCCTCAATGGTAGGTTACATAACATCTTGCTATAATATATTACACACTATAATATCCTTTGGTGGAATGCAACCAGATTGAGGAATTAAGGAATCATGGATTTTCATTCAACATTCTTCAAGTTCTTTTCTAGTTGTCTTGGTTGGCA
Source organism: Papilionanthe hookeriana x Papilionanthe teres (assembly GCA_022702705.1). Classification (NCBI taxonomy): domain Eukaryota; kingdom Viridiplantae; phylum Streptophyta; class Magnoliopsida; order Asparagales; family Orchidaceae; genus Papilionanthe; species Papilionanthe hookeriana x Papilionanthe teres. The sequence goes on along the minus strand of CM040433.1, from coordinate 34,673,110 downwards.
CCTATAATTAGGGGTTTAAACTAGTCGAATCGAGCTCGAGTCATGCCTCGAGCTTGACTCATCTGTCTAAATGCAAGCTAGAGCTCGAGCTCGAGCCTAGCAATGATAACAGTTGGCTCGCAAGCTCGAGCAAAAAATTAAATTATTATGGAAGCTCACTGAGAAGGCTCACGCACTCGAGTCAAAAAATTAAATTATCATAGGAGCTCACTAGAGAAGTCATCTAGAGGAGTGTCATGGTAGATCATCAGAGAAGGCATCAATATGGCCATCAATCAGTTAGCTATGCTATGTCGCGAGAAGACAAGCGGAGCTTAGAGAAGCTTGAACTTGAGCTTGTAGATTGTAACCAATAAGCTCGACCCACGAGCTCGTTAACGAGTCGACTACACCCCTACCGATAATAGACTAATCTTCTTGTTAGAAGTTATATTAGGAAACAATTTATTTCTATGAGAATTTATGAGAAATAAATTATTTCTTTAGATTATGAGTTATTTTCTTTCCTATTGTATATTTATTTCCTTGGATTATAAGTTATTTCCTTTCGTATTTTAGGTTTTCATTTTTTATGTTTTTTCCTTTATCTCCAAATTATTAATATGAATTGTTTGATTGAAGATTTAGGAGTTGTATCTTTCCTTTTTTATTATTTTCTTTTATTTTATTTCCTATTCTAGGATTCATGTAAGGGTTATTTATACCTCTTTTCATATCAATAAAAACATTCTGCTTTATTTCATATTATTCTGAATTTCAACATGATATCAGAGCCAAATTTCGTACCTTAGCCAACGGCTCTCCTTCAAGAACCGCTGGACTCCATTCCATCCTCTGTGCGGGAAGAAAGGGGCACTTGTCTTGCTACTTGAAATAGCGATTTTGCTTCTTTTCTCCCTGCGGGACCTTCTGTAGTTTTTCCTAACAGCCATCCCCTCTGGCTGTTTTTTCCCGGCTGCTGGTCTGCTCTGCATCCAACCAACCCTTCCTGATTTCCTGCAGTTAATTTTCTGCAGCATATTTCCTGCAGTAAATTTCTACCACCTGACCTTGATCTGCCGCCAACCAATTTTCTGAAAATTCTTAGCCGATTTCTTAGAATTTCCCAGCTGATTTCCTAGAATTTCCCTGAAGGTTCTACCGCCACTCCTTACCACAATAAATTTTTAGGTTTCTGCCGCTACTCCAAGGATTGCTTCAGTCCGTTGCCTCCCTTTCTAGGTTCTGCCACTGTTCCTTCCTGCATTAAATTGCTTCAATTCGCTGCTCCAGGAAACAACCAATTGCTGGTTTGCTGCGGCCCCTTCTCCTGTCTACGAGCAGCAGGAGATGCTTTGTTCCCAAGGAAAATCAAGAAAATCCGTGCTTCAAGGTCTTCAGGAATTTGTAAAACCTTCACATCTTCTGCAAGCAATTGAGGTCACGATATATCCCATGCATGTTTTCGAAGAGATTCTTCTCTAGAATTGGATCAGCTAAGTTCGTTCTACATAATAGAGATACGCCAAGTAGAGATTTTGGATCTTGTTTGAGAGATCTCAATGCTGCAATATTGCTATGTCTGATAGATGAGAACTTTAAATCAATCCTGCAAAGGATATCTCCTATTTCACTAGAGCACCCATGAAAGGAGAATGATATGATAATCTCTGAATACATTCACTTCCAGAGAGGCTTTATTGATATTGTCACCTTTAGAAGCCCACTTGCAGCCTGATCCTTCCCTAGAGGATTTTCCGTCACCAGCTCTTCCTCCTGCACTAGGAATCCTTCGATGGTGGCACTGATGTCTCAGATCAACAGTTCATTAGTTGGTGGCGTTGTGGTGGCCCTTCTGCCGGCGACAATAAATCGATGGACCGGATGAACCTACCACAACGGTACCTCAACATCCTTGAAGTAACGAAGACACTTCCCGTGTGGCAGCAGAAAGATGAGTTCCTTCAAGTTCTCCGTGACCACCAGACCCTTGTTCTTGTTGGGGAAACTGGGAGTGGCAAGACCAACTAGATTCCTCAATTTATTTTGAAAGAGGAATTCTTAGAGAAATGTCCAATGGTCGCTTGTACGCAACCTTGCAGAGTGCCTGCAATGTCTGTTTCTCATCGCGTTGCTGAGGAGATGGACGTAACAATCGGAGAAGAGAGAAGCAATGGCCAATCCTCTTTTGGAGAGGTCATTCCCTCTGGTTTTTTACACTTGTTTCATGTAGCAGCCTAGCTTCTCTAATTTTCCGCAGATCCCTACCATTGGAGGTGTAGCTTTCCCTGGAGGTCCTTTCTATTGTTTTTTGGTGTCGGTTCCCTGCAACAGTCCGACAACTTGGTTTCTAATAGTCTGGCTTTCTTGATTTCCTCCAGTTGTCTAGATTTCCAACAGTCCGACTTCCTGGTTTCCACCAGTCCGTATTCCCTATTTTCCAGCAGCCTGACTTCCTATTTTCAAGCAGTTCGGATTCCCTGATTTTCTATAGCTCCACCTCCAGAACTTTTTCCTGTATCAGGCCCTTCTCCGGGGTTATTCCTGCAGCAGGTCCTCTACCAGAATTCTTCCTGCAGCAGACTCTTTTTTGGAGCCTTTTCCTGCATCAAGACCTACCTTCATAGTTATTTACTTTTTTTTCTAAACGTCATACCTTACAGTTTTTTCTCTTGGTTGTCTACTTCCCTGCAACCTCCCCTGCAACATTACTTGTAGGAGCCTTCTGCCTATCTACAGACACTGCAGGAACTACAGTCAATGACAATCGCAGTCCACTAGAAGCTAGCTTTTACTACATTAGGCCGGAACTACAGTCAATGACAATCGCAGTCCACTAGAAGCTAGCTTTTAATATGAATTGATTAATTGGAAATTTAGGAGTTATATTTTTCCTTTCATGTTATTTCTTTTTATTTTCTTTCCTATTCTAGGATTCAGGTAAGGGATATTTATACCCCTTTTCATATCAATAAAAACGTTTTGATTTATTACGTATTATTCTGAATTTTAACACTTCTTCTTCATGAGTGAAATCTATTAGAAGAGAAATAAATTAACTCGGTTTAGAATAATCAATGTACCTCTAACATTTAGTTACATATTTATGAATGCATAAGTACTATATTTGCTAGCTCAGAATAATTGAATTGGTGACTCCGTTCACCTTCTTATGAAGACATGGTATACTTCTCTTAAACCCTTATGAAATAGTTTACTAAATTTTGGTGGAGCCCGTTCGCTTGAAGGATAACATTCTGTTAATTTTTATTATTTTGTAAAGGAAAAAGTTGTGTGAATATATTTTGACTATAGTTTGATAAAATTGGATTTTAAATCCTAACATTTGCTTTACATGAGTGCAACACAGAAGTTAATTGATTGCCTATTTATTGTATTCATCTCAGTTCAAGTTAAATCTTTGAGCCCCATCTTCATCAAGTTATGGCTAGGATATCCTATCCAAATTTTTATTCTTTTGTAAATCATAATGATGCGGGCGTCTAGCACCCTATGCGGCAAATACCGTGACTCCCTTTACCCTAGACCGGTTTGATCCAGACAAAGGAGGGACTGACCGATCCTTCTAGGCACGGGCTTCCCTCCTATTTGAAGTGGTTTTCACTCCTCTTTATCCTAGGTCTATGAATATGTTGTTTTTATGTTTTAAGTTAATTTTTCCTAGCGTTTTCTGTCTGGACAACTACTGGCGTCTAGGTTTCCCCTGTATCCAATGACAAGTGCTGCTTCGGCTATATCTCGTCTGAGGTGGTGATTATTCTTGACTTCTCTTTCCTCCACATCCTCTCTCCCTTTCTTGCCATCGTCTTTGCTGCAGACCGCCAGAAAGCAGTTCTGTAGCTGTTTCTCCCTGCAGACCCCCACCCTACCTCCACCTCCTGATACCTGTCCATCTATACTGCAGTCACCGGACAGAAGCTCTGCTGTTCCCATGCAGCCAACTCTCCTTCTACCTTACCATCCAACTCCAACTGGCCCCATACCCTCTACCAGCAATCCTCAGCGTCCCACCATACCCCGCACCTGCCCTGCCGTAACTCTTCCTTGCCAGTTACATCCACCCCCTGCAACCACTCCTTCCATGTGCAGTCAACCACAGCTCTTTTCCCTTTTTGCAGTCCAGCCGCCTATCATTTCCACCTCCAGTCCAACCCTCTGCAGCCAACCACTCCTACCATCTTCTGCCACAAGTCATACGGCCAGCTTCCCTCTTGCAACACAAGAGCTGCACCATACCACCCTCCCTGCCGCCTTCTGCCGGCCAGCCAACCCATCTCCTCTATCTGTAGTCCAGCCACCCTCTTTCCTTCACCTGCTGCTCCACCGCCATATCCCATCGCCCCTCTTACAACCAACCATCACCTCTTGGGATGCAACTTTAGTTGTGTTGTATGTGTATGTTGTTATTTTTCCTTCAGTGTGTCACTCTTAACCGCATATTGGCTTTTTTTGTATTAATATTTGTTTGCCTATTATTATTTGGATTAACTCTGGTATCAAGTAATCTTTCAATAGTCTTGCATGAAATTCTTCACCGTCCTATGTGAAATGGTGCAAATAATTCTCTAAACTAAGCTTGATTCATTATATATATTTGGTGATATACATATAACCATGGACCACATGGGCCCACCCATGGTTTAGGAAATCGTGGGTCCACTACTTTTGAGCGGGAGAAAATATTCTCTCATAATTATCCATTATTGCGCTTTTACTTCTTTCCTTCTTATCAAGATTTGAATTTCCCTCCAATTATATGAGGGTTAATCTGAACTATATATATATATATGAAAAATTTAAAGTATTTTTCTTTCTAAGAAAATTCCTCCTAACTTTCACAGTATTCATATTTAAAAAAAAAGACTTCTGCAGGTATTAAGATCCTCTTGTGCTCATACCCAATTCTCTTTCATTTTTTAGTTCATTTTTTTTTTTGTTTTTTTTTAAATATGCTTTGCTAAATTCACATTTTGACCCTATTATTTTTTATAATGAACATTTAAATTAGTTATAAAATTACTTTTTTGAGCTTATGTTGAATATAATAAATGTTAGATGAAGTGGTGATTTGGAACTTTTAACTTCATTATATTTTCTGTTCAAGTGCTTAATGCCATCTTATTCATAATAATGAACTTCTATGGTTCAGGAACTAAATAATATATTTCATATTCTGAAGTCAATGCCCCAAAGCTTGCGCTCTGAATAATGATTTAATAGAGTGGAAAATGGTATCAATGAACCTCCAAATACAGGTAACACATTTTGTTCTTAATTTAATTTGTCTATTATATATTAGTGCCAATGCATGCTATATTAGTCACCTTTTTTTGTAATTTTGATTTGTTATTAAGTATAACGTCTAGCTATGTAGTGCAAGTATCACTAATTTGGTGCTTTGCATGCTTCAGGGTCCTCGCCCTTTACTGTTTTTGAGGCCTAAATCATGTAATAGAGGGAACAATTTGGCTTCTTTTGCTCCTTCTCATTTTATTGGCAGAAGGAATAATTTTGTTTCATTGAAACACCGGCTATGCCTGAGGTATGTTTGTTTCTACATGAACATTTTGATTTCCTGGACTGTTATTTTGTGAAGGGACATTTACATAATACCGCCCAATTCCTACGCATTTACATATCTAACACCACAACTCACATTCAGCTTTTAGAAAGTGAAATACTCATTTTCATTCACGTGGAAGGTGGCATGCTTGTAAAAGTTTAAGTATAGGTGTCAGATATGTAAATACATAAGAATTGACTGTTATTATGTAAATCATCCTTTTATAAATCAAGGTGCAGCTTAGACTTTTCTGATTTATTTAATGCATACCACTCATCTTTTATGTATTCGCATATCTAACACCTAATCTTCAAACTTAACATATTTGTCACCTTACCCATGCATGATTCATGAAAAAGTATATTTTACTTCTAAAAAGTTAAGTTGTTATATGAAAGATTTGGGTGGTATAAACATCAAAAGTAAAGTTCAGGTGTTAGATCTGTAAATACATAAGAATTGGGTGGCATGTATGTAAATGCCCCTAAATTTTTTGATTTCTGACTTCTTTGCTGATTCTCTTGCTTTGCAAACTCCCTTAACCGCTTGTTCTTAATTCTCTAGTGCTTACCCTGTTCCGGCTAAGCGAAGAACTCTCATGGTCTTGTCTTTTAAAGGCAATTCACAAAATGACAGATTAGACGACAGACACAGAAGTTCGAGGGTTTCTAAGGCCCCTTTACAACTATCTCACACTCAAAATGAGAGAGAAGAAACCACCACTTCTTTTGATACACAGAATCATCTCTCCTTGGAGTCCCAAGAAAGAGAAGATTCCAATGGAGGATCTCTTGCAATAAAAAAATTGTTCCAAAAGTGGCTGATCATGTTAACAACACAAACATCTCGACCAAATGAATGCGAGGCCTTTGAGGAAAAATCAATCAAGATGGAAGTTCCTCAATTTAATGAAGTAAAAGCGAGTTCGAAGGCCGCGCAATTGCTGCGGGCTTCTTTCGTGAACTTTCTGCGGCTGGATGCATCAATTAGTCTACCTCTGGTGATATTGTAAGTATGTTGTACCTTGGTAGTTATTGTGATTATATTTTAGGGTTTGTTTGTTTCCCCGTATTAGTGGTGCAAAGTAAACCAAATGTTAGTGCTTTCAAAATTCTAGTGTTTGGTTAGATGAAAATGAAATGCAGCGTAAAATTTTGAATTCATGAGATTTGGGCTATTTGGAACTATACTGCAAATTATAGCCTATTGCCCCTGCCACCATTGCAATCGGCCACCTGCTACCATTGCAATCCGCCACCTGCCACCCAACTCGCCTTTTTAACCTGCCACCTGTAACTCGGCTTTGCCACCCACTGCTTGCTGTTGCCGGCCACGTGCATTGTAGCCACTAGTTGCCGCCACTGCAATCACCGAGCATGTTTTACATTGATTTTTTTGCTTTATAACAAACACAAAAATATAAATTTCTCTATTTACTTTACATCAAATACAACAAATTCAAAATATTTAAAATACAGTGCAGTTCAATTATATTGTCTTCATTTTACATCATATTCTTTCTTTTGACAAACCAAACAGCCTTAAAACCATATGTCACTCCTATACAGTTACATGCAAATCCGTTTCATTGCTAGCTGACTCTCGCTTGTGTTAACATTCTGTAATACATTGTTTCATCTCCATTATGCATTGTATTCATCATAAGATTTTTGTTTTTTTGCCTGTATTATTTAACTTATTTAATATTTTTTGAAGTACATTTATTGTTCCCAATTCCCCTTCCAATGAACCAAAAACAAACAAGGGAGATTTACATACATACCCACCCCATTCATATGTATTTACATATCTAAAAACCTATGCTTCAACTTTTACATGAAAAGTTGTATTTCACTTTTTAGAAGTTAAAAGAGTAGTCTTTTTTATGTGACATGAAAGATTTGAGCGGTATAAATGCAAATAATAATTAAAAGAAGTTGGTATTAGATATGTAAAGACATAGGAATTGGGTGTTATGTATGTACATGCCCCAAACAAATATCACTTCATTTCTTTCTAAAGATGCACTTCATCAATTGATTCATAGATTTTAGTTTTACTAAATTAAATTCTGATAATTACAACTTATTTCCTGCAGCATCCCCTGGTTTCTGACAATCAGAATAGTTCATGGAGCTGAAGTAACTAAAGAACTGACTCCTCTTTGGATTCTTGGACCGTTGGTCATCTCCCTGTACATAAACATCATAAAGGCCCTCTGCTCTCTCTATGCTTTCTGCTTCATCCAAACTCTGAATATTGCGAAAAATCTTCCTTCCTACTGCCGTCTTCTTCGCGGCTACATAATAGAAGGAAAGCTCCAATCCATTCTCTATAATTATTCAATCAAGCCATTTGCTGACATAAAAAACATCAATTACAAGGAGTTCTTCAGGAGTAAATTCAAGCTGTTGGAGGGATGGGCTGTTGATAAATATTTGGATTTTATTGAATCCATCTGGCCTTATTACTGCAGAACCATCAGGTTCCTGAAGAGGGCAAATCTCCTTTAAAATTATGGAAGATTTACATATATACCACTTAACTTCAATGTATTTACATATCTAGCACCTATACTTCAATTTTTATATATATATGCCACCTTACATATGCATCATGTGAAAGATTAAGGTGGAATAAATGTAAAGAAGTTGTGTAGATGTTAGATATGTAAATACATAGAAATTGGTTGGTATATATGTGAATGCTCTTGATTCGTCGGAGTTTAATCGTCGGTTCGGATTATTTAATTGCTCGAAGGAAATTGAATTTGGCGGGATTGGAACAACGAAATCAAATGAGGTATTTCCTTTCTGAAGCCATGAGAGGTTAGGAATATGGATTTACTGATCTGCAGGTTGGTCCTTATCCTACTGAACTTTATTCTGCAGTTTTATTTATTTATTTTTGTTGTTAAATTTGATATTTTATATATGTTAAGAAAAATGTGATAAAATTGACATTATGTTTTGATGTTATTTGAATTGGTGTAATATTTAATTGCACTGTCCTCTTAGTCAATTCTTGATGTGATTTTTAATGTCTTCTTCAGGTTGTATGGGAATGTTCTTTGTTCCTACATTTGTATTGTTTTTCTAAATCAATAAATAAATAGAAATTTGCATAACTATGCACATAATTCTTATGTATTTATATGTCTCACAAGAGTAGCATTTTGGTGTTTTAAATTTCTGCATGAAAAGTGTATATATATATATATATATATATATATATATATATATATATATATATATATATATATATATATATATACCGGTGACCTACTTGGATAACGAAGCTTGCGTCATGCTACTCTGTCACAGGTTCGAATCCATCTAGGTCAAATTAGTAGATGTAGTGGACAGACATATATTGTTTTCCATCTTTTCAAAATAAATAAATAAATAAAATTATATATATATATATATATATATATATATATATATATATATATATATATATGTCGTACTTCTAGACTCATGCTGGATGATTGAAATTTATTGGTGGTATCAATCATGTATTATTAGTATTATAATCATTTCATTTTGATATAACTTCAGATTTGATATAGTGAATTCTCCTCAATTACCGTAGTTTTTCCCTTGAATTTTCCACTTACAAGCTACGTTCTTTCTTTTACTTATTTCGTTGTTTGTTGCATTGTTTCAATATCAAATTATAACAAGTGGTATTAGAGTCAAATTCTGATCTTGATGGCGACAGTGAAGTACGACTTCCCCTTTTAGATCGCAACGATGTTTTCATTTTGGCAAGTTAAGATGTGAGCTATCTTAGCGCAGATGGATTTGGATGATGTTTTCCCACATCTCGAATGCTAGAGGAGAAACGACGTAAAGATCAAAAGGTCCATCGTCAAATTCATCTCATCTATCAAATCAAATTCTACGATATATTTTCAAGAAGAAGAACACAACTGTGCTTGAAGTAGCATAGATGCATCTGTTATAGATCACAAATTTTGTCTTTGATAAATAAAATAAAATCATCTCTGATTTAGAAGCTATAAAAGATAATTAAAGAGTACAGTGATCTTATTCTTCCCATCAATAATCATTAGCCCAAAAAACTTTAAAATGTTAATTATGACCGCTTTTAGTGCTAATAATATATTATTAACTATCTATAATGCAAGCAAAATGCAACATTTTAATCATTAATGTCATTGAAGACTCCTTCAAGCATTATATAGATATGCTTCAACTTTCTTAGATTAACCTTTTTCTATGTTAATTATGCAATGTCTTTTGACTAATCCACCACTATTAATCTAATAAAACACCAGCAAGTTTGCATAAACCAATTAAACTTTTTGCATTTACATAAAAACCAAATATTATGTAATGCCGATCAATTCTTAAGCGTTAATAACCGTTAGGTATGTGGGCCAATACGATGTGTAAATTATTCGAGTACCACCTACCTTAAGGTGACACAACTACACCAACAGGGGATTCAAACCCAGGATAAGAGGACACTTACGACTGACGAAACAACTGCTCTACCAAGGGGCCACGAAACACACCTCTCTCTCTCTCTCTCTCTCTCTCTCTCTCTCTCTCTATATATATATATATATATATATATATATATATATATATATATATATATATATATATATATATAGATATATGAAAAATGCCCCTCCGGATTTTATGGGTGGTGTGGTCAAAGCACCTTCTTTCTTTCGGCACTAAAGAGCAATTATGGTGTTAATAAACCATAATATATTTGTTAAGTTGTATTTAATGTTATCATCTTTCTTCCTTTAATTATTATTATTTTCTAACTTAAAACGTGGATTTCACATTCTCTTGGAAAGCTTATTATTAAACTCATAATTCAAATATCTTGCACTAATTGTTGAATGTGGTCTAAAACTAAAAAGGTTAATCATGCTTAACTTATAAGTTTAATTAATCCTTCTCCTTCTCTAAAAATCTTAGAAGAATATAAAAGGTTTACCAGTTCAAGGGGTAGAACCCGCATTATTTTTTAGAGTGGGCGAAATCACCAAATTTCTGTTCTTTTTTCTTAAGTATTGGAAGGGGGTGTGCCGAATTACTAAATTGTCTAAACTATTTAGAATGAATATATTAAATATTACTGTTTATATAGATAGCAATTGGCTACTGTGGACATAATCTGGTTCCACCCCTAGCTATCATAACATTCGATGATGTTAAGGGTCGAATATGGTGCTAGATAAGGGGAGATTAAAACAACTTTCACTTACCTTGGAAAACCATAGTTTCAATTCTTAAATATCAAGATTATACGAGAATAACGTTGTTATTGCACTTCAATGAGCTCATATAGGATAATGTCTTTATGCTGATACTGAAAATCCTGACATTATGGGGGAACTGATGCTCCTGATCGATATGATATAACTAAACAGACTTGATTTTCGTGGCTTTAGTTGCAGAACTTCGAATTGTAGTATTGGGAGAATTTCGAGTTTTAATTAATCATGTCATCCTAAGGTGATATTCTAAATAGATAGACTAAGAAGTAGGTATTAGTAATGGGAAATTGAAGCAAAATTTTGATTTCATCGAGTTTAAGAGATAAGGAAAGTATACTTATGTTGCTTATAAAAATAGATAAAAATATGCTTAAAATATAATCAATCGTATTCTACAATCCAGTAAAGATATTTTATAAATCAGACATAAAACAAAACTATCAAAAATCGACGAATAAGTTAAACGTCAAAAACTTCAATAACATAAAATAAACATGCAAGTCTTATCAGATCCCAAAATCAAATCCCAACATACTCACTGGTATGCTACAGTAGCAGTCGTTACACAAATATACACAATGCAAGTTTTGAAAATTTCGTAAATTAGATAAATTTCAAACGTAAGTGGAACCGATTATTATTCAAATCGGATTTGGGTCAAAAGAACTGATTGAATTATCGTTTGGGTCGAGTTTTAGTTCCCCACCAAACAGCTCAAAATCAAACTCAACTAATATTCGGTTTGAGTTGATCCCAAAAAAAATACATAATCCATATTATAAAAAAGGGGCAATGACATGCAAACCACCCGAATCTTCCTATTTACAAATCAACCCCTCTTTTTCATCGAATCCTTAAATTCTCGCTCAAACATTAGAAGTCACGGTAATACCCCAAACCCATAAAGCAACGCCGAGTGTATTTTAGTGGGCCCCCTTTTAAAAAAATTATAAATTTATGAGTCAAAATGCAAGCGATTTTTTAAATTCTGTACACTTGACATAATTTTATTGGAATCCGGACACAACGTTGCATACGGATTTCTCCATTTTGAATTGAACAGGAGAATCTTATGAACTATTTTGAAATATTAATAATCAAATATATTCGATATTATCAACTAAAACAAGCATCAAACAATAAAACAAAAATTAAAAAAAAAAATAATTCATTCACCGTTCCCAACCTCTCCCCTTGTTTCTTCTCAACGATGTGGGACTAAAATTATAGAGAAAAATCAGATCTAATGGGTCGTGCACGGTACATGTCTTAATTTCAGCTCTTAAACTTACAATAAATTCACAAAATAATAATAAAATCAAACCATATAATGATCTCATTCTATAAAGTTCCATGTGCTCCTCTATCAATCACCCCACAAGGCCAGATTCCTTCTATAATGGTGGATCAACTTCCCTAATTATTTATTATTATTTACACATATAACCCCAATTCCTACATATTTACATATCACCCCCAAAGTTTTCATATCACATAAAGAATATCACTATTTGAACTTTAAGAAAATGAAACATTTATGTAAATGATGTAATTTAAGGGGTAAATGTGTAAATACATAGAAATTGTGGGGTGTGAATGTAAATATATGGGTCACGAGGGCAACAAACTCTTCTCACGTGATGCCAAAAAAATTTTGAAACGTTAAAAGAGTTGTTTGAATTATTGGATCTTAAATTAAGAAATAGTTATTTTATGTTTGCTTAAATGAAGATATTATGTCAAAGATCCCACGTGAAAGTGACAGTATTTTTTATATGTAAGACTATATATATATATATATATATATATAGAGAGAGAGAGAGAGAGAGAGAGAGAGAGAGAGAGAGAGAGAGAGAGAGAGAGAGAGAGAGGAGCGTACAACAATGAATGGTAATATGTCGTGTCTTATTCATGAAATAATCTCTTTATTTATATGAGAGGGAGTACGACATGATGATGTTATATTTTGGTGGTGGTTTAAGACTATTTGTACTAGGGTAATTTTGGTATTTTACATGAATAAGTTTATCATTTCTTACTCTCTAGGTCGAACTGCTAAGGTGCATTTGGGACGAACTGAACTTATTGAATAATCTATCGATAAGTTCGATTAAAAATAATTTGTTGATAAAGCTAGGTGTGGTAAGTAATACTGATTTTTATTTTTTAGAAAAGCCGGGCCACGGACAAAAACTCTCACCGCACTCTAGGTAGGTGCGGTGTGAAAACGCTGTTTTAAGCTTTTAGAAAACGCACAAGCTGCCAAAAAGCGGTTTACCCAAACAGGCCAGGTGCGTTTTCAAAACACTACCGCACCAAATAAGTTGCCCCAAACGTACCCTAAGTTTAATTGGATCTTGGTCGGTAAAATGGGAAGGGATCAACTCGGTTCACTGAGTTTCGTTGAAATGGGTTGATTGATTGGTATGCTCCAGTGGTCGATCTTTGAACTCTGATGAGGAGACTTTAGATGTCTGTGGAACAGTTGAAGATACTGAGAAACTAATTTTTTCTTGAATCAGTTCCTTCACAGTGATTGGCTCGGATGTCTCTTTGTCTCGTTTCTAACCGGATCGTTTGGCCTCTAATCATTTGGTCATCTTTTTGTCCTTCTCATAACTCGGTTAGCTTTCATTTTGCTGGCTTTGGCTCACACAACTTCACTTGGTCATACAAGTGGGCCTCACGATCTTCTGTTCGGTAGCCATCCTTCGTCGTAATCTTTTCTTTTAGATCGTTGGATCTCCTCAAGAACAGTGCTGGCACATTATTCATGTGCAACAAATAGAATGTTGCAATAAAGTTCAATCTTACAAAACACTCTAGATTATTTTTGAAAATTCACACAATTTTGTTTGATGGCGATATTGTGTGCATGTAGAAAATAATTTATAGTGATAGTGTGATAATTATGAAAAAATATTATATAGTTGTGTTTTTATGTAAATGTACAGTAGGCTTTGCTTGCACCCCGGCAAGGCTGTCAAAAAAGCTTGTTGTACGCGAACAGTTCGTGTTCGGTTCGTCAAAAAGTTCGTGTTTGATTCGTTCGATAAGTAAATGAGACGAACACGAACAATTTTTTTTTCGTTCGGTTAGTTAAACAAACCAAACACGAACAGTGATGCGTTCGTTCGTGTTCGAATCGTTATTGTTTGAAATATAAAATAATTTAAAATATAAAATATATTGTTTGATTAGTAAATGAGACAAACACGAACAATTTTTTTTTTTTCGTTCGGTTAGTTAAACAAACCAAACACAAACAGTGATGCGTTCATTCGTGTTCGAATCGTTATTGCTTGAAATATAAAATAATTTAAAATAATTATATATAAAAAATTTATGATATTTTAAAAAATTAAATTTTATAAATTATAATATATAATAAAATAATAATAATAATAATATATTAATATACTATATTAGTAATATACTAATATAGATATTATATATTAATGTAATATAAGTTATATAATTAATATAATATATTATTTATATATATTAATATTAGAGCTATCAAACTGGCTCGTAGTTCGTGAATAACTCGTGTTCGGCTTGTGTTTGACTTGTTCGTTAAGAAACGAACACGAACAGTGACTTCACGAACAATTTCGAACACGAGCTTATTTCAAACAAATTGAATTTCAAAAGAACCGAACACAACAAGTTCTGTTCGTCTGCACCCTACACCCATGCCCGGGCAGGTACATGCATAAATTATCCAAACATACAAAGAAAGAAGTTGGGACTTTTTAACTTACTAATCAGCTCGCTAATATAATAGATTTTGCTTAAGACTAGATCTGAGAATGGAATCTAGATCCGACATGTACTGTATTACAGCTAAATCATGGCTCATAAGATTGTTTAATCACTAATTAATTAATTAATAGTCCCCACTTTTAACTACTTTTGCAAAAGTTTATTGTAATAATTTTCTTATTAGGGCTTTTACATACATACCACCCAATTCCTATGTATTTACATAAATAACACCTAAATTTTACTTCTTGCATTTATACCTCCTAAATTATTTACATCACATAAAAAATAACTCGGATTTGATGAAACTTCTAGCTCTAATTTTCTTTATTCGGTCGTATCCGATCGATCGGTTTTAGGTCAACTCCCAATTGTTTGGCCGTTGATAAATCATCTTCTTGTCGGTCAATCTCTAATCAGTCGGCCTCTGGGTCGGTTGACCCTTAATCGATCGTCTGTCATCGAGAAATCCATCTTTTGACATATGACTTGTTCTTGGCCGTTGGATCCACTGATGATTCGGCCGATGGTATTTTTATTGTAAAAATATCGTGATTTTAATTATTAATAAGTAAAATATACTTATTCATGCATAGTTAAGGTGTTATATAGGTAAAATTAAAAATTTAGGGGTTTGATATGTAAATATATAAGAATTGAGGGTCATATATGTAAGAATAGCCATACTAAGGCTCACTCAATTCAAGTCTAATCAAATTAATCTAACTTTCCTTTTGTAGGATTCGTAAGTCGTATTCGATCAAAAAAAAGATTATGTTCATTGTCTACATGTGCGGACGACTAACAGTCGGGCGACAACTCGATATATATGTTGATTAGCACTCGATCAAGCCGAGCTGGCACCTGACGGTTGGTTTTCCACGGACGGCCAAACACAATACTCTCTTATTTGACATAACTCGAATGCTGGAGAGTTAAGCTTTTACCACGCAACACCACTCGCTACCGACCACCACCACGTTGGCAATTACCATCGACTCGTGCCACCGTCATTGGCACTCTGCAAAGATTCATAATGATTATTATCTTGTCGATCATCATCGCTACAATCATGACGATCATAATCACTTCGTCCGACCTATCAACGACCGTCACTGCATAAAATTAAACTATTTTAAATATTATAACAAAATTATTTTATTTTATCTAAAATATAAATAAAAATAAATAAATAACAATAACAATAATAATAATAATAATAAATGAGTCGGAATAAACCCTAAGATATCGAAGTTTAAGGCGAAAAGGAGAGCCATTCACTCACCCTTGGATTGGTCCTTGATGTATGACTATTAAGAAGAATCTTAATTTGTTATGTGTCTATTTGGCTAACTCAATCATGCCAACTCATTTAGTGCTTTGGCACTCAATAATTTCTTATTCTCCTTTTTCACATGCATGTCACCCAATTCCTACATATTCGCATATCTAACCCTTAAAAATTACTTATTATATTTATATCATCCAAAATTTTCATATCACATCAAAAATATTACAATTTTAGCTTTAAAAAAAATAATATGCATGTTAAGACTGAAATTTAAGAGTCTGTTTAGGGCAGCTTGTTTGGTGCGGTGGCGTGTTGAAAACGCACCTGACTTGTTTGAGTAAACTGTGTTTTGACAACTTATGCATTTTCAAAACGTTGAAAACATCGTTTTCACATCGCATCTATCTAGGTGCGGTGGCGGCTTTCTGGCTACTGTTTGACTTTTCCAAAAATATAAAATTTTGTAATAACCACTGCACCTAACTTATCAACAGATTATTCGATAAGATACGACAGCCCCAAACAGACCCTAAGTGTAAGATATGTAAATACAAAGGGTATAAAGTGATATCATCCACAAATTAACCACTTAAGTTCTAATCTAACAAACACAAATTCAAAATTGTAAAACAAAAACCCATAGTCATAATTATCATAAATCATCAAAATCCTACCATTTCAAGAGAAATTATTACGTGTTATAATCGCACGTCCGAACGATAGTCCACAATAGAATGATTAAAACTAGACTGTCATATGTGTGTCAGGTAATAATTTTTCAATCAAATATATGGTGAAGAATTCCATGAAGGTGCTAACATAGCGCATGTTTGAGGTAGATGCAGTTTATTAAAAAACAGCTGTGAATGATAATCTGATGTTGTAAAAAACTAAGATAGTTATTATAATTTTTTCTTCTGAAAAAGTCGAATAACAGCTAGAAAACGGCCACCGCACCTACTCAGAACTGGAGCAACTACGATACCGCATCACCACCGCCACCGCATCGCTGCCCCTAACCCAAGATCTTCAATCTTGCTGTCACACAGAAAAAGTTCAAGAATAAATAAACCCTAATCCCCATCCAAATTCCTCACCCCCGCCTTAGCTGATCTGCCCTTCTCGGATCCGGAGACCCTAATTATTTATCTCCATCTCCCATTCTTCACCACCTTCCTCTCCCATTATTTAATCCGTAAAGTTAAACCCTATATCGAATCTCACCATTTTTAAATTCCTAAAGCTTGCGGAGTAACAGTGATGCTCCACTCTTCCATCTTCTTTACTCCATCGTCGTCGTCTCGATTGCACCGAACCCCATTTCCAAAGCAAGCGAGCAAAGCGAGAAAGAAACATGCTCCCTAGTAGAGCTGTCGATGGAGCAGCCTTGCCGCCTAAATCCAGACCCCTGCTCTTCCACTTCTGTTTCCGACTGCTCCTCTGCTCGCTTTTTGTTGTTCTTCTCTTTCTAAAAAGTAGAGCCGCGGAGGCCAGTAATGCAGAGGGTGAAGCTCTGATCGCCTGGAAGATTACTCTCAATGGCACCTCGGCGGCATCCGCTCTATCCAATTGGAATGAGTTTGACGACAATCCGTGCGGATGGTTTGGAGTTTCATGTGGAAATGATAGTCGCGTCGTAGGGATTAATCTGCAGTACGTTGATCTGTGCGGACGGGTGCCGAGCAATCTTGCAGCACTAGCTCCGTCATTAACTACTCTGGTACTATCTGGTACTAACCTTACTGGACCAATCCCGCCAGAGCTAGGAGAGCTTTCGCAGCTCACCCACCTCGATATCAGCGACAACGCCCTTTCCGGTGAAATCCCTGTGTCTCTATTTCGCCCCGGGAGCAGAATCCAGAAGCTCATCCTCAACTCTAATCGACTTGAGGGTTCAATCCCGGATGCCATCGGTAATCTCACTTATCTCCGATTACTCATTCTCTATGACAACCAGCTCTCCGGAACGATTCCGGCGAGCATTGGGCTGCTGGGTAAGATGGAGGTCTTCCGAGCCGGAGGTAATAAGAATCTCATCGGCGCATTGCCAGAAGAAATCGGAAACTGTAGTAGCCTTACTATGATTGGTCTCGCCGAGACGAGCATCACCGGGTCCTTGCCGGCGGGTCTCGGATTCCTTCAAAGATTACATACGCTTGCGGTTTATACTGCTCTGCTCTCCGGTCCAATACCACCTGAACTCGGGCAATGCGGCGAGCTTCAGAACATTTACCTCTATGAGAATTCGATCACCGGCTCCATTCCACCGGCCCTGGGTCGACTCAAGAAACTAAAGAATCTTCTGCTATGGCAGAATAATCTTGTTGGGATGATTCCGCCGGAACTTGGTTTGTGTTTGGAGCTCGAAGTTGTCGACCTTTCTATAAATGGACTCACCGGAGGGATTCCGGACACGCTCGGCAATCTTACCAGCCTTCAAGAACTTCAGCTAAGCATGAACCAAATCTCCGGCTCCATTCCTCCGACGATATCCAATTGCCGGAATCTAACAGACCTAGAGCTCGATAACAACCAGATCACCGGAGCCATCCCGCCGGAACTCGGTCGATTATACAATCTCCGAACGCTGTACGTATGGCAGAACAGGCTCGAAGGAGGGATCCCGCAGGAGCTTGCCGGATGCATGAATCTTGAAGTGGTAGATCTCTCTCAGAACGCTCTAACCGGTCCAATCCCAAAAGAAATCTTCTCGCTGCCAATGCTCGGCAAGCTGCTTCTACTCCACAACGACCTCTCCGGCGATATAGCGCCTGAGATTGGCAAGTGCAAGTCGTTGATCCGGTTCCGTGCCAATGGGAACAGGATCACCGGAAACATCCCGGCTGAGATTGGTGGGTTGAGGAAACTCAGTTTTCTCGATCTGGGCTCAAACCGGCTTTCCGGGTCGATCCCAGTGGAGATCTCAGGATGCCGAAATCTCACCTTCCTCGACCTCCATGGCAACGCCATTGCCGGCACCCTTCCCTATCTTCTTTTTGAGGGACTTGCTCTGCTCCAGTTCCTCGACATCTCCAACAATCTCATAAGCGGCGAACTTCCCCCTGATCTCGGCTTGCTTACCTCCATGACGAAGCTAATCCTCGCTGGAAACCGATTTACCGGTAATATCCCAACGGAGATCGGATCCTGCTCGCGTCTCCAATGGCTAGATCTCAGCAGCAACGCGCTGTCAGGGGAGATACCAGCGAGTCTTGGAAAGATCCCAGCGCTGGAGATCGCGCTGAATCTAAGCTGGAATAGCCTCTCCGGAGAAATTCCGCATGACTTCGCTGAACTCAATCGGCTCGCCATTCTGGACCTCTCTCACAACCATTTCTCCGGCGATCTAAACCCTCTCTCCGTCCTCCAGAACCTCGTCACCCTCGACATCTCCTTCAACAACTTCTCTGGCCGTGTCCCGAACTCCTCCTTTTTCTCCAAGATCCCCATAGCCAACCTCGCCGGCAACACCGATCTCTGCCTCGCCGGCTGCATCGCCGATACCGCAAATTCAAAACGCTCGACATCCCGCCGGGCCGCGCACATCGCCACAGCGGCTTTACTCTCCGCCACTGTAGTCCTTCTCGGCATGGCGATCCTCATCTTCCTCAGCCGCCGGCGAGTCTCAGGAATCGCAACCACCGTCGATGAAGAGAAAGACGGGGAGCTAGCACCTCCATGGGAAGTAACGTTGTACCAAAAGCTAGACATCATCGTCGCCGAAATTACAAGAAACCTTAAGTCGGCGAACTCCGTCGGGAAGGGGAGTTCCGGCGTCGTCTACTCTGTAAAAATTCCGTCCGCCGGAACCCTAATCGCCGTGAAGAAGTTCCGTACCTGCGACGATGCGGCCGCGGCCGCATCTGCTGGAAGCGAGATAGCTGCACTGGCGAGGGTCCGGCATCGAAACATCGTTCGATTGCTGGGGTGGGCGGCGAATAGGAGAACGAGACTTTTGTTCTACGACTTCCAACCGAATGGGACACTAGGCGAGTTCCTCCATGGCTGTAATTTAAATGGGGGAGGAGCGGCGGTGATGGAGTGGGAGGTGAGGCTTGGTATTGCGATTGGGGTGGCGGAGGGGTTGGCTTATCTGCACCACGACTGTGTTCCGGCGATCATTCACCGTGATGTTAAAGCCGATAATGTTCTTCTTGGAGATACGTACGAGGCTTGCCTAGCTGATTTTGGGATAGCTTGTGTCGCCGGCGATGCGACCGGGGTTGGAGCAGGAGCCGTGCCGCCGCCGTTCGCCGGATCTTACGGCTACATTGCACCGGGTAAGTGAACCAACCCAAGCTTCCCAGCTGCTTTGTTGGGTTAATTGAATGTCTTTGTATTGTGCCATAGTTAAATTTAGCCCTAAATTTCTGAAAAACTAGACCGTGTTAATGATTGTAATGTGCTTAATATTGTCATTAATTTTTTTAAAAAATATGAACAAAAATTTATTTTAGACCGAAGCACCTCGTTTGAGGTTCAGTTGTTGAATTTTGTTGCGAACAAGTTTGATTTAAACTAGATAATATTGAAACTTTAGGAAATGGTTCAAACAAGTTTGAGTAAAATTCAATAAATTTTTAATCAAATCGAATTAGTTTTTGGTAAGCTTTGAACAATGTTAAAGTATGAATGGAACCTGATTTGAACATGAACCTTGTTTGATCCAGGTTTAAACTTGGTTTAAATTGAGTTCAAGTGAGATTCAAAAAACTATAAATATAATAAACTATATTTTCGATACATCTGAATTCTATCACAATGACTGTAACACTGTAGACTATAGTTATAATGATACACAATTATATTTTTATTTTTGTCTTTGTATGCCAAAAATCAGCTTTGGAGTGAGAGTGACACTCTGAATCAAATTTACTAGTCTAGCTTGCTTCATCGACATTCATTTACTTTAAAAGCATAAAAGTTAAGACTGATGTCAATGATTAAGATATTTCACACTCTCATTTTTGAGTCATCTGAAACACACGTCGCGGCCTTTTCACCAAGTCACTATGGCCAGATTTTTATACGAAACAACATGTTTTAATATTTTCTTTTACATTTATAAAAAGGAAGGATTGAGACAGAGGGAAAATGACTCTCTCTGAGCGTTCTTTGGAGACCTTGCTTCGTTACTCCTACCGAACCCTCATAATCGTATGTTTACATCGGATCATCTCCTGTGCTCTACTGGAGAGGTTGAAAAGCAGAACATATAGTTCATGCCTGGAGAATACATCTATCCTCTTGTTTCACCTTACTTACACAGGTCTTTCTCGGGTTGTGTGAACAAGGACATTTAGAGATCCGATGTTCTAAAAGGATTCAGTAGTTTTAGGTGAGTATTATAGCCACTTAGTATTGATAAAGCTAATATCTTTCAATTCAATTTTATGTACCTTAGTAAAACATTTAGGATACTAATTTATATCCTTATAAAGTGTTGAAAACTTTTTCTCCAACTTCATCAAGAAAATTGTAAATAAATTCATATATTATTTTCTTTTCAGCTAGATTTTTTTTTAAAGTTCTTTTAAGAATATTAAAAACATTGAATAGTTTAATTATCAATAGCAACCTTCAAATATAACTCAAGCTATATAATGTCATTTTATATGTATTATCAGAATGGACATTTGCATGCATAGTAAGTCAACTCAAAAGAATTAATTTCATATAAGATAATAAGCATAAAATAAAAGGGTTTGAGTCACATTTGAATCTTATCCAAAACAGTTCAAACAAATTTCAAATAAGAGAAAGAATAATTGAATATTGTTAGAATGTAATTGTAACAATTAATAAGATTTCTAATGAGATATTGGGTGGGTTTAAGTTTTAGTGCACAAAGAAGGTTCTAATAAGATTCAAAACTTCTATATAAATTTACATCTTATCAATTTTTAACCTAGTATTCTCCTTTGGTCTCCTTTCTCTTAAACCCCATGTTTTTTTTAGTGATAAATGCATTCATATGTTTAAGAAGCCCATCTTCAAAATACAGACATCATCACTGATCTTCAAAGTGACTTGTTGATCTCATTTTTTAAAGTGACCTATCAATCTCACTTGCCGAAATAACCTGCAGATCTAACTTGTCAAAGTGACTTTTCAATCTCCCAGTAACTATTCCCCAGAATCATCCAAGGTCGAAGTGAATGTCATCACTAATGAACAGGCATATGTTTATGTTTATTTATGAGTCGTCTAAGATCCACATCACTTCTCTTCGATGAGAATTCGTGGACCGTTTTTGTACTGCACATTCTATGATTTAATATTATTTTTTCATTTAGTCCTGCAAGGGTGAAGGATCATGTAGCTCTTGATCTTGATTATCATCCTCATCTTCATTCTTTTCCTCTCGAGTCTCCTCCGAACTATGTAAGCCACGAACGATACGAGACCTATGTCCTAACAGGTTTCAATAAATTAAAGCTATAACATCAACATTCTTGAGGAACTTTACATAGGCTAATTATACGAGCTTGTGTTAGAGAAGTAGAAGGCAGAGGAAGATGGAAGTATGAGCAACTCTCTTAGTTCAAAGTTTGCATAATTATTCACTTGATTTTACATAGAATGGATATTCTAATCTGAACTAAAAGTTTAGGCATCTAATTTCAACAAAGCGAGAGAGAGAGTGAGTGAGTGAGAAACTTTGTTAATCACAGTTATTATGTGGCATAAAAAGTTAAAATTTTCAAACATATTAGATGCAACACTAAATCCTAAATCCTAAATCCTAAATCCTAAATCCTATATCCTGAGTGTAAATTAGAATAGAATGGATGATTATTTGTTTATTTTTTATTTAGAGATCTAATACTTAAATGTAGTGTATCTTTTTTTTATTTTTTATTTTTTATTTTTGTTTTTAATTTTCCCATTTGTTTCAATCATAACCCAGACTCTAACACAAATGCAACGGCTATGCAGAGTACGGTTGCATGATGCGGATAACGCAAAAATGCGACGTGTTCAGCTTCGGCGTTCTGCTGCTGGAGATCATAACCGGCCGTCGGCCGGCCGACGGCAGCTTCGGCGAGGGCCAGACCGTCGCCGGTTGGGTCCGCGACCGCCTCCGAAGCAAGCGGGACCCACTCGAAGTCCTTGACCCGAGACTCCGGGGTCGGCCCGACACCCAGGTCCAAGAAATGCTCCAAGCTCTAGGCATCGCCCTCCTTTGTGCCAGCCACCGCCCGGACGATCGGCCTTCCATGAAAGACGTCGCTGTCCTCCTCCGTGAGATCCGCCACGAAGATTCCACCTGCGCCTTCAAGTCCTCCGCCACCTACGCTGCTGTTGCCAAAGGGTGCCCGACTGTAAGCATTGGCGTTGCAGATACATCGCCATCGCCGTCGTTGCAATGCTCCATCACCTACTCGTGTGATGGGTTTAGGTAATTGGCGTTTCCCTCTAATGTTTTTTTTTTTTTTAAAGTTAATGTAGTTTTATTTTTATGATATAAAAATTTGGGTAATATAAATTTATAAAATAAAATTTAGAACTTAGACATGTAAATATATATTTTTTATTTGAAAAAAAAAATTGTTGTGATAGGAATTTCAATTATCTTTAAATCTGTAATGATTAATATTTTATTAAGCTATTCTGATTTAAAATTAACATAAAATTATATCAAGGTATCTAGTTGAAGATGTAATACACATTTTAATTTGTTAAACATCAAATTAAAAAAATTTTAGATTCATTGTGGTCTAACTATTAGTTAAAATATCTTGATATAATTTTAAAACTATGGAGAGACTCCCAAGTTGTTGGGTGTGGGGGACTACTGATCAGAATATAATTGCAGCATTATTGAAAGATAGTAACAGGCAGTGCAAATGATTAAAATTGCTGATAAACAAAGCCTGAAACCACCACACAAACCTCATCATCTTTCTCAAAAAGAAGATGACGATGAGGGCAGTTAAATGCGAACGAAAGACAATAATAACAAGTTAACAACACAAAGTTTGTTATATGGCAGATTTACATAAATACCCCTCAATTCCTAACGCCTTGGCTTAAAAGGAAATGATATTTTCAGAGTAGTATAAAATGTAAATAGTAGAATTTAGCTGTTTGATATGCAGATATATAGGAATTGGGTGGGTATGCATGTAAATGCCCCTACTGTTCTTCCAGTTGAATATAAAGGGTTTTTAAACATTCGCTGCAATTTTTCTATTTGCAGATGAAGCTGTGGAGCAGAAATGGGGTCATTTTCTTCATATAAATGTGGATCTAACTGAGAGCAGAAGGGGAAAGACAGCTACCAAAGGAGTGAATCAGGTAAGCTCATTCAGTACGTGTATGTAGTAGATAGAGAGCAGATGCCTGATTGAGTTTAAAATTAGCTTTTGTTTGGAACTGTCCCTCAAGTTCTTAAAATTTACAAGAAATGGCACCCACATCCTTTTCAAATTATCAGATTTACAATTCAGTCAGGTGCACGGTGATAGAGAGGAGGGACTCAGTTCAACCTGAAAGTATTGAAGCAATATATATAATTTAAATAGGAAGATTTACATGCATGCCACTCAATTCCTATCTTTTTACATCTCTAATACCTAATCTTCAGTGTTTACATGCATACCATCTAACCTGTGCATAAAAAAATGTATATTTCATCTTTTTTTAAAAAAATTAAAATGTTGGTATCTTTTGTGATATGAATGATTAAGTTGGTATAAGTGTAAAAGGTGATAATTAGGTGTTAGATATGTAAATACCTAATAATTGAGTGGTGGGCATGTAAATGCCTAATTTAAATAAATACATAAATAAATAAAAACCTAGTTAGGTAGTAATTGCTGAAATAAAAGTTGGGCTTGATATCAATAATCAAAGAAAGAAAAAAGAATATAATCATGACAAATACTTGTTGAATTTCCTCAAAATAAGCGCCTTGATGTCTATCTTGCTATAATTGTTGAATATAATGTGTGAAAGTGGTGTGCGTCAAAATTTGAAATGAAAACCTTAAATTAGCTTCACTTTGAATCGCCAGAATATTTCACTTATATGATTATCTCTTCATATGTAATTGTTTATAAGTATAATCTTTGTTTTATGGGCATGCGTCGGCAACATAATGGTTGCTTTAACATAATATATTGAGTCACTTTAAATGAGTTACCACTTGGTCATTAGTGATATAGCTAACCACTCTCAAACTACTAAAGCATAGACACCTTCGACGTGTTCGATTAATTACCTCTTGCATGATCTAGTTCGCAATGCGGCCAAGACATCCCATCTCTCAAAAATTCACTCTTTAAGTAGATTATGATATACTTGAGAGGTTTTCAACAAAAAAGAATTTAGCCTAAACCAACTAAGTTAAGGGTCTAGCTACACTTACAAGCATCAAATAAGTTAAAGGTTAAAATAGAGGTTCTCATAAGTGGGAATTGAAATTGTATAGCAAAATCCAAAAGATCTCAATAAATGACAAAGCTTCAATAAAAAAATATTATTATAAATATACCCATCAATCAATAACTCTAACAGGCTAACACTAAGCCAACTCATCCTCCTCATTATTCCACAAAGACTAAACCCTATCCCTTGTTCCATACAATACCTACACCACTAATAAATAAATCAATAGGATAAACGTCAAGTCAATATCAATAAAAGAGATATCATGATTAGGGATTAGCTCGAGGTAACTAATAAACAATCAACAATGAAAAATGATCAGTAAGATTATAATAATGCTTAACATGCGCAATACATGTAGGTGCACTTGGACATGAAAAACCCCATAATACCAACATCATAATATTTTTTTGCATGCTAGATATTGTGTAGTTTGCCTACTATAAATTAAAAATAATCCACAAAAAAACTCAAATGCATCATAATATAGCTTTACGTAGATAGGAGCACATGAGAATGCATAGTTTAGCACACAGTAGAAATGTATTTTTAGATTCCGCTAAAAATATAGAATTAAATTCAATTGAGGGAATGCTATGCAAAATCATGCAAGATAACACTACTTATTGTAATTGAAAGCATAAGAACAATTTCTTATCAGGGTTAGAGCAGCTCCCCCAGTTGGCCCATTTCTCAAAACAAACCCTGGAACTTCAAAATCGCAGCTCTCTCTAGCGAGCTTGCTCTCCTCACTTAAAATGACTGGTGAGAAAATATGATGGGATAACATAACAAGGGTAAGAGCAAAAGAAAAATTTACCAAATTCATCCTTTAGTGTAAATCTACATCACATAAGAAATTGAAATGTAGATCAAATCATTGAAAAACAAACATAAATATCACAATGAGTCTAAAACACAAAAGCACAAACTGTTCGTAAATTGAATACAAGACGACTCGAGAAAGTAAAATTATGCATGATAATAGTTTTATATCATATGAATTCACTATAGATTGTATCCAAAATTATCAACCTAATTGTGCATATGATTAAAAAATCATACATATAATCCTAGATCATATATCCAATCATTGCACGCGAGAGCATCAAGATGATCAAATATGTAGTATGTGTGAAACTAGATTCACTAGAAGGTTAACATAAGTATACAAACACATAATTTAAACCAATTGTATAATTTAAAATCAAGTGTGTGATAGTTCACTGCATAGACATATCGGGTCTCTGGGATAGTGGATATTCAACCTTACTAAACTTTTAAATGATGTATGCTTGTCCCAAAATAATACATTAACCCATCCCACTACCAGATTATCCAATCTAGTCTACCCGTACATAAATAACTTCACTCTCTGCTCAATGGATCACTTCTCACAAGATCAAGGTGGCAACTAAACTTCTTTGCTAACTCCCAACCAGTCTCTCACTAATGTCGAGCCTTCCTCAATGACGCTCAACAAGCCCCTCTTTTTGACATCAAGTTGACCTTAATTTTTCATGCAAAAGAGCATTATGCAACCGGCTTAGTCTACTGGTTGTGTGCTTTATCTTCAACGATAATGTCTTGAGTTCAAGGCCTAACACATACGTGAGTTCAAATAATAATAATAATGTTTGAATGCTTTGGAGCTATGACCATCACAATATCACATCAATCTTCTAGCTGAATAGCACAAATACTAAGTTTCACTCGAGCTACTGTAAGTACAACACCTTCTTGTTTATCATATTTGGATCCCCTCCAATTAATATCAGGACTTCATATCCTTATCATTCATTGTGGATTGGATGCCTAGGATGTATTCCACAAAGTCATACAGAAGAATCACTCTAACATTCATTTCCTTATCATTCATTGTAGAAAGTCAGGAAAAGTAATAACATGCCAAAACTTGAGCAATATTTAATCCCTCGCTTTATAAAACTATGACTGTTAGATAATAAGCATAGAAAATTTCTTCAGTGAACAGATTACACATCAGACAAGTAATCTAGTAGGTAAAAAAAATGTGTAATCAAGGCAATGAAAATTATGAGTACATTAAAAGCTTTTATAAGCATCTTGTTGAGGCTGCAGATAGATTTATCTTTTAATACTTACTTTAACTACCAGCCTATTTTTTTACTGAAACAATGAATTTATTAGAATTCATTGTCATCAAACATCTCCACACAAAATTTTATACTTCGAAAAGATAAATAAATAAAATGTTTACCTGTAGCTCAAAGCTTTGATGGTGATCACTGTGGCCTGGCAAAGTGAAAATAAATAGATATAATTAAGCAAATAAATTGATGAAAATAATTGGTTACCAAAAGCATAGAATAAAGCAAGAGATTGTACATAAAAGGAATTCATAGCCCTACCATTTCCTGAATTCAAGGAGCAAAGTCTCCATTAGTTTTCAAAGGTAAAACAATATTTTATAGATTTAATCAATCAGTTCCTAAAAATAAGGTAAGCCTAATCCTAAAGTTTTAGAACTTATGAATAAATTAAAGTTAGGAAATTTACATACATACCACAAAATTCATATGTATTTGCAATGTTAACACCTAAGCATTTAAATTTAAATGCTTACCCCTCAAGCCTTTTGCATCGCAACAAAAATAATACACTTTATCATAAACAAGTTTATGAAACCAACATATTATAAATGTAAAAAACAAACTTTTGGTGTTAGATGTGTAAATAAATAAAAATTGTGTGGTATCTATGTAAATTTCCCAATTTTAATTTATTCGTAAGTTCTAAAACTTTTGGATTAGGCTTAAAAAAGAACTAATTGATTGAATCTAGAAAATATTGCTTTTACTTTTGAAAACTAATGGAGACTGTTCTCCTTGAATTCAGGAAATGGTTGGGCCATGAATTCCCTTTTTGTATTGTAAATAGGAGCTTTTGGTGGTTTTGAAAGCAACTTAGAAGCTTCATTTAACCATCAAACCCCAAAAGAGGACATATCCACCTTAACTTTCCTTATTTCTTCAAATTTATCATTGCCTTATTTTTTGCATGTTATCTATAAGGCCAATTATCATAGTCCTAATTTGAATAATATTTTTTAAGAATACCTCAAGGATTTCTACAATTTTTTTTCCCAATATCTAGGTTCCCATTGCTCAATAAGACATACATGATCTATAGAATTTCTATGTGTTGGGTAATGTGGAGACCCGGTCCACATTGATTCAATTAGCTTCCTAATTAATAATCCCACCTACCTGTCACGGACTAACTTTTCTGTAGTCACCCGTGCGGCTTTAGCGCTCTTACTCTAAGCACTAAATCAGCCTAACCCTCGCAATGTTGGAGCTTGTAAACACAAAATGCTTTAAGAAGAAGAGTGGAGAGAAGAGAACTAAACAATTGAATACTTGAACTCTTTATTCAAATGCTTCTTGTCACGCTCCCAAAAGAGCTCTTCAGGAGGTGGGCAGCCTATGATCTTGTATGTCTAGCTTTCGACACCTGCCTACCGATGTGGACTAAATGTCCGTGACATTCTCCTTTAATGTCACGGACATTTAGTCCACATCGCTGGCTGAGGTGTAAGGCAGCACATAAAGATCCCGGGCCGCCCACCTCTCGAAGAGCTCTTTTGGGAGCGTGACATACCGCTCACCTACCCTTTCACCTATTGCTCACCTACCTCCCACCTACCGCTCACCTATCTCCCCACCTACCGCTCACCTACTCCCACCTACCACTCTTCTTGATTCTATAAATAGCCTCTTTTGGCTATTGGATGAGGAACGACTAAGTGAAGAGCTGTGCCAAGAAAGCTGGTGCTAGCCAGTCCTCTAAGAGAGAGAGGAAGGGAGAGAAGAAAATAGAGATTTTCTTGTAAACGTCGAGGCGCTCGACGTTGTAATTTCTTGGAGTAATAAAATCCTCTGCAGCTCCGTGGACGTAGGCAAATTTGTCGAATCACATAAATCTGAGTGTCGCTCTGGTGTTTGTTTTCTACGTGCAATTTTTCTCGTTCCATTTTTCACTTTATTGTAGTCGTTTTTCATAACACTATGTTGCTTAATTCTAGGATGGTGGAAATTTCAACTTATTTTAAAGACATTTCTAAAAGCTTGAGATCAAGTAAGTTGAGGAGGTGAATAAAGAATAAAGATGTCTAATGGCACTATAATCTATTTAGTTTTTATACATTATACCATTAAAATGCTCTTAAAAAATCAAATATATAGATTAAAAAATGCCTTGTAAGTTGTAGATTTTATATGATAACAATTGATTTTAATTGCATTTTAATACTGTTATGAATAAAACATTTACAATTATTTACATTAGGTGGAATTTAAAGCATATTTTTAGTTATAGTATTAAAAAAATTCATGACTTTCGTTATTCATTCTTTATTTGTATGTGTGAGCATACTTCATTTAAATAAGAATATCATAAGATAAATTTTAAAATTAATTAATTTAAATAATATTTTTTACTTGTAGTGAATATTTTTCATACTAATAAAGCTTTTAATAAGCTTCAAAAATCATAAAATAATAAAGTACTTATTATTTAGTTAATGATTTAAAAAGATAGAGTGGGAGAGAGGGTGTGTCTGTGAGGCAATTTGAGAAAAAGATAGTGTGGAATAAAAAGAGTGATAGAAAGAGCGAGAAATATTCTATATTTTAAAGATAAAAAACTTACAATTCAATTTGACCAATCCATTGGCAAGTTGCCTGCCATGATGGGAGCAAATATACCAACAATTAATCTAAACTACAATTGACTTGTCCTCTTTAAATTTTTTTCTGGGTCTGAAGCTCCACCCTCTAAAATTGGAACCTAACATGTTCCCATTTAAAGTTTATCCTAAATAAATAAGGCTCACTTTAAATAGAATACTATTGGCAATAGGAAAGGTATCGACTCGATTTAAGCTTATTGCTTTGTGTGTGTATGGCCGAGGGAGGCAGTACTATTCTTTTTAGAATTTATCAGAATTATGTATGTGTTGATTATAAGGCAAGGGAGGCTTTAGGAATTAGTGCTTGTGTAAAGGCCTTGGGTCTAATGTTGTTCATTTCATTTCACATTTTTTTTATTGCATCACAGGATAAGAGCGAAATGAAATGATGGAGGTGCTGTATAAAAGTGGATTTATGGCTGATTTTGAACTAAAATATTTGCTTTCTCTATTTCATCTCAAAAGAGTCGATGGAATGCGAACAAGAAGTAGGAAAGAATTATATGAGCACCGGATGTGAAGTGAAAGGTAGTAAAATTTGTCAAAAAAATCATGACATGAATCCTTTAGATTCGTGTGTAAATGCTAGTGTTTCCCCTGAAAGCGACATATTGTATGGCCTGAATACAGTGAAAAGTGTGCAAGAGCCGCTAGGCCGACACCCGGGTATAGTGTCTCATAAGCAAGAGTTCCCACATTACAGACGGATGCGGGTAAAGAAGTTAGTCCATGAAATTAATATTAGGATAAAATTTTCGAATATAGGTACTCTCACAGGTAAATTAACGAAATTAGTTGATATTATGATTCATAAGAAGAGAAATATTATATGTATTCAAGAAACTAAATGAGTAGAGAAAATGCTAAGAACATTAATAACCTTAAGTTTTAAACTTAAGTATTTAGGTAGGAGTTGCACTAGAAATGGTGTAGTTGTAATTATATTTAAGAGTTTGAAAGATAATATTGTAAAAATTAATAGAATTGGAGTTAAAATTATAGTCATTAAGATTGTCATTGATATTAAGATTTTTAATATTATAAGTGCTAATACTCCTCAAGTAGGTTTAGTTATAAGTTTTAAGAAAAAAATTGAAATGACCTAGAAGAATTAATACAAATGATGTCTCTTGAAGAAAGAATTCTTATAGAAGAGATTTAAATGAACATATTGGTAGAGACATAAAAGATTTTAATAATATTCACAATGGCTACAGTTTTGGAGTGATAAATTAAGAAAGAGTAATATTAAATTTTGTTTTAGTGTATGATTTTGTTATTGTTAAAACTTTATTTAAGAAAAAGATATGAACATATTATTACTAAAAAATGGATCTAATAAAATACAAATTGATTATTTTCGTATGAGAAGAATAGATCGTCAAAAATATAAAAATTGTAAGGTCATTCCAAGTAAGAATTTAAGTACAAAACATCAATTATTAGTTATGGAGTTTAAGATAAAGAGTTGTAACATAAAAATATTACGAATCATTATCATATAATTAGATGATGGCACCTAAAAGGCAAAAATAAAATTATTTTTTAAGTAAACTTCAAGATTTTCGGATGTTCATGAAGAAGCAAATTTTATGTAGGATAAAGTAAAAAATATTATTAAACAAGTGACAAAAGATGCACTTGAAAAATCAAAAAGAAAAATGTATAATAAAAATAGTTGGTGGTAGAATAATATTGTGCAAGAAAAAAATAAAATATAAGAATTTGTGTTATAAAAATTATTTTAAATGTAAAAACTTAGAGAATTGGAAACAATATAATGTCTTGTAAGAAGTCTAAGAGAACTTTGTGCCGCTAAAAATTTTGTTTTTAGTGTTATTTATAATAGATTAGATACTAAAAATGGTGAATATATATATATATATATAAACTAATCAAACAAAGAAAAAAGAAAGTAAAGATTTAACTCAAGAAAATTGTATTAAATATGAAAAAAAAAGTAGCTTTCTTAGAAAAAGATATTCAACATAGGTGGGTGAGCTATTTTGATAAATTATTCAATGAAGTTTCTGAAAATACAATTAATCTTAGTGAGTTTAATATCGTTAATTATAATAATAATAATAATAAAATATTGTATTTTTATCATCGCATTAGTAAAAAAGAAGTTTATAGAGCTTTAAAGTAAACTAAGGCTGAAAAATCAATAGGACCTGATGATATCTCAATTGAAGTGAGGAAGTATTTAGGAGATTTGGGAATTTCTTGGCATATTAAACTCTTTAATATTATTTTAAAAACTAAAAAGATGCTTGAGTGGAGGAGTATGTGTGTGTAAATTATAGAGAAATTAAGTTGATGTGTCATACTTTAAAATTATGAGAGAGAGTAATTGAAAATAGGATGAGACGTATTACAAGGATTTTTCATAATCAATTTGGATTTATGTCGGGCAGGTCTGTTATAGATGTTATACATTTATTGAGAGTTTTGATGGAGAAGTACAGAAAGAAAGCAAGATCTAAATATAATTTTTATTGATTTAGAAAAAAACTTACGATAAGATTCCAAGAGAAATCTTTTGGAGAGTTCTACAGAGGAAAGGTGTTGATATGACTTATATTCAAGTCATTAAAGATAAGTATACTGGAGTTGTTACTTGTGTTCGAACAAAATGAGAATTGACCTAATATTTTCCTATTTCATTTCGATTACATCAAGGACCGGCTTTAAGCCCATATCATTTTGCTTTAATTATAGATAATCTTACTGGACATTTACAGGAGGATGTATCTTCGCATATGCTTTTCACTGATGATATTGTTTCTCGTGGATAAGGCTAGAGAAAGAGCTCAAGAAAAACTTGAATTTTGGAGGTCTACATTGGAGACTAAAGGCCTTCGTTTGAGGAGAACTAAAACTAAATATATGGAATGTAATTTTAGTAATATTAGCTCTAGTGCGAACACTTTAGATATCTCAGATCTATTATTTAAAGTGATGGTGATATAGATGAGGATGTTATTGGTAGATTTCAAGTTAGTTGGTTGAAGTGGAGGAATGCATCAGGCCTATTGTGTGATAGAAAAGTACCACTTTGACTGAAAGGTAAAATTTATAAGATGTGGTGAGACCTGCAATGCTCTATGGAGCAGAATGTTGGTCTTTAAAAGAGAAGCATAAAACAAAGTTAAGTGTTGTCAGGATGAGAATGCTTAGGTGGATGAGTGGCTTGACACTTAGAAACAAAATGTGAAATGAATATATCCATGATAGATTTGGTGTAGCTCCAGTGACGGATAAAATTATAGAGTCGTTTTAGCTGGTTTAGTCACATTAAACGTCGACCATCTGATGATATGTTCCCTTACCCATGCATGAAAAGGTGTATTTCATTTTTCATTTTTCAATTGATTGTGATATGAGAGATTTGGATAGTATAAATGCTAAAGTAAAGTATACGTGTTAGATATATAAATACATAGGAATTGTGTGGTATTTATATAAATGCCCATTTTTTCAAAATATGATTCTAATTTCAAGCAACCAAAGGAGCTTAGTAGTAATGGGAAATGTAGCCAACAAAAATTAAACCCAATATTTTCCACAATCAACAGCACATCTAACAATGGTTTGCACCTAATCAGCTACAACATATAAATAAATAGAGAAAATATACCAAGATTGATCTTTGAACATACAAATAACCATAAAAAAAGGGGGAAACTTACATTTCATAGTGAGCTTTGAAGTTCTCTCCAACAAAGCAAAGGGATATATCTCATCCTTGGACTTGAAAGCCAAACACCCACTTATGCCTCCTGTACATAAACTGCAAAAACATGCAGATATAATCCATTCAGAAAACTTACACTACAACCTCCAAGCACCAAAAACCAACCCTAATCAAACAATATGAAATCCAGAACCAGATGAAAAACAATGGTGTGTATCAAATCCATGGTGTTATCAAACAAAGGCGACCTCAGATTCATCCTACAGTATAGTGGAATCAATACCCTCAGTGCAATCATCTCCCTAAATGGTGCCCTAATTAAAGTTCACATCCATCAATACCCTCCTTCGATTCCTTCTAGAAAAACACTTGAAATCCTCAGCCCTAGTAACTGCTCCACCGATCATTTCAATCATCTGTTCCCTGTCAGAGTGGTTCATTGATTGATAGAGGATGGTTATAGAACTGTAAGGCTCAAGCTAAGCAATTCTCAATGGGCAACTCCAGTCATTACTGCAGTATGAACCAACTGTCAAAGTTCATATGCTTTCTGATCTCGTCTAACAAGAAGTAGTCTGTAAGTGAGCACTATAGAGAGGTTGAAGAACATCTTGCTCATAAAATTGGACCGATTGTTCATCTGTTGCGGATTTAAAAACGGGGTGAGGATTTCATCATCGCAACACAAACAGCCCTAATTTTGAAATCTGCATAGTCATGATTATAGGAATCATCTGCAGGAATGAAAATAGCAGAAGAGTTGGAACAATGGAGGTTCGCAAAGCTGATTATACCAACAAAGATGCAAACTATAGACTGAAACTCTGGCGAGAATTCTGGAAAAGCTGCGCCTCAAGAAGCATAGCCTCTCCATTGTTGAACAAAGGAGGTCTAACAGGCATAAGTTCGAAATAGTCAAGTATTTCACACTAACCGAGATCAATTGTGCGGACACTTCACGAATTTACACTAACTAAATTCAAAGCAAACAATATGTTTGAAGAAACCCTAACAAGAAATCGGGACTGAGAAAAAAATAACATAAAAACAGCTCTTCTCAGTGTATACAGCGAGACCCTCCCAAGTAAAATAAATTAATTTAATATATGGGTGAACATGTCTGTACACGTGGCAGATCATGATTGGAGTCTTGATGCAAACCTGCATTAGAACTCCAGAAGCAATATTTTTTCCTGAATTTGGCGCATTACACCAACAACTTAAGATTTACATTCATACCACTCGACTCTTATGTATTTATACATATAACACCTACACTTTGATCTTTACATACATGACATCTTAATTATGCATGAAAAGATATTTTATTTTTAAAAGTTAAAATGATAGAATTTTAATGTAATATGAATATTTTGGATGGTATAAATATAAACAAAATAAAGTTTTGAACTAAGATATGTAAATAGATAGGAAGTGGGTGGTATGTATGTAAATGCCCCGCAATATATTATACTTATAATAAAATAAATTCTGTAATATGCTGAATTAGTCATTAAAAAAGTTTAAGAAAATTTATCGAGTTTAAAATTGATATTGATGTCTAATTATGTAGAGTTGAATGATGAATTTGGTAATTTATTAATTTAAAAAATGATTTTAATTTCAAGCATTTAGATGAGCTTAAATAATTACAAATTTAATGAGTTGTGATTATTGATGATTTTGAAAATACCGTCAACCATTTTCATCAACACTTGGAGTAATTGAAAACAACAATAACAACAACAACAAAGCCTTAATCCCACTAAGTGTGGCCGGCTCGGCTGCATGAATCCTTTTTCTCCATTACGTCCTATTTAGTGTCCGGCTTTATTCTTTACAGAGGACGAAGCATTTTGTTTAGCTGAGCCGCTAAAATTTTCTCTTGTGGGTAAATTCACTTATGGACACCCAAAGATGGAGGTGATCCGAAAGTTTTTTTAAAATCTTAAGCTTGTAATAGATTAGCAAGTGGGAGCGATAGATAGACGACATATTAGCATAAAATTAAGTAGCCAAGAAGATTATACAAGTGAAAAATGTTCAAATGAAGGTTCTAAAATGGACTCTAGAGTTTGATCCAAAAAAGGAGCTACCTATTATACCTATATGGATTATTTTTTGTTGGTTAAGGTTGCATTAATATAATTAAAAAGTACTTTATTCACCCGGAGCTATTTTTGAGAAACCTATGAAAGTGGATTCGGCCACTTTTAACATGAGTAGGCCATCGACGACAAGAGTTGTGGTGGAGAGAGACATCACCCTTCCTATGCTGGAGAAAGTATGGCTTGGGACTCAAAATATAGGATACTGAGAGAAAATTGAAGTTGAATACAAACCAAAATACTGCATGAGGTGTAAGATTTTTTGGCACAATATAGAGTATTGCTTCATCATTCACCTAGAGCTAAGATCTTACCAGGAACTCTTTAAAAGAGCACACTGGGGGGAAAAGCTCAAAAGTTGGAAAGACATACTAATGTCGGGCTAGCTCAACAAACTCATGGTAATCAGGAGATAGATGGTCATGGGAATTTGATGGAGTCTGCACCTGTTTTGGACGGTATTGCACCGAAATTAGAGGACAGAATGCATTCAGTAATGAGACCTGTTGATGAGGGAAACAATGCAAAATCTGTGGTTTTTGTATCTCACCTGAACTGTCAACAAACACGCGCAGCCTTAATTAGCTGCTCATACATACAACTTTGAACTTTCATTTGATGAGGAGTTGGAGCTGGCGAGGGAAGCTTTAGAAGGGGAAAGACAGATCCAAAAATCTAAGAAGCATAAAGGAAGTCCACACAGAGCTCTAAGTTACATAAACCCAAATGTTAAACTGAGAAGGAACTTAATGATGGAGCTCCCCCTAGAGTGATTACGGGGAGCAAATCCATTAGTCATTATTGATTTTTTAATCTAGAATGTTAGAGGTATTGCCAGGCCTGATGCCTCTAATAGATTATTGAATATGTGTTGGATTCACAAGCTTAGATGTTTTGCTATTTTGGAGCACATGATTGTTGAAGATAGTGTCCCAAAGCAATCAAGAAGCTAGGTAACTTTCAATATATTTACAACTGTATTTTGAAAATTTGGGGTATGTTTGGGATAGCTTTCTATCTGCTTTGCTTTTCAGACCACCATTCCGTTCTATTAGGGAATTTCTTTCTTGCTGCATTTTAGAAATTTCTGTGGTAAAAAGCTGAATTTTCAACCTAAGCTGTTAAAGTGTGGTGGCTGACAGAAAACTACGACCAAATTTTTTGAAAATAAAATTAGTTTGTAATAGTCACCATAGCTTTTTGAAAACAATTTCTTTTAAGCAGCTTCACAGCTGCTTCTTCAAACAGTTGTAGTTGTCCCAAACAAACCCTTGTTTTCTTTGGAGGAAAGGAGCGGAAGTGGATTTGTTATGTTGATAATCCACAATTCTTAAATTTTGGCGTGAAGCTTTTAAATTGTCAGGTTCAATTACCTGTGGTATATGCTAGATGTGTATAATATTAAACAAATCAGAAATATGGTGGATGGCCCAAAGTTGGTTGGTGGAGATTTTAACTCGATCACATCTCCTTTTGAAAAAAAAAAGGAGGTAGACCCCCTTCTTATGCTTTGATGCAAAAGCTTTGTGATAATATTGCTGACAGCGGTCTGTTTAAAGCCAAATACTTATACTTGGAAGAGAGGGAAAACTTTTGAAAGACTAGATCGTGTTCTTCATAATCAGCTTTGGATCGAATTTTATCAGTTTACAGAAGTTGCACTTCTCAGTTTCACTCGGCTCGGATCATGTGCCTTTGTTGATTAAAATTAAGTTCATTACCAAATGCATTAACGCAGCCTTCAAATTTTTAAATGTTTAGGTAACATAGTAATTTCTTGCAGTTCATTGAAAATAATTGGCACATGGAGTTTGAATCTTCTTCTTGGACCAATTTGTGGAAAATGCATAAAAGCGTCGCTAATAAATTAAGGTCTTGTTTGGGATCACTTTCTTTTTTTTATTTTTGTTTTTTATTTTTTTTTGTCTGTTTTATTTTTGTTTTATTTTCTGTTTTATGTTTCTAGAAAACGAGTTTGGTATTGTTTTGATTTATCTATTTTCAAAAATAAAAAATAAAAAATATATTTGGTTTGGTATTTTCTATTTTCTTTTAAGAAAACCTTATAGTCTTAAAAAATATCATCAGTTCTAGCTATATAAATATATAATACTCATATATATAGAAATTGTAATAATGTTACAACAATATATATATACTATTTCTTTGTTTTCGAAAAACACTTGTATATACATATTTCACTAAAAATATCATTTAATAATTACATAACTTGATAAGAATAAAATTGACATACCTTATGTTGGCATCAAAAATTTTAATTAAGGATTTGAAATAAATTATAGAAATATGCACACCCCCCCCCCCCCCCATAACTTTAAAGTTGTGTAAAGTCTAAATTGCTTAAAGGTTAACTAGCTGAGATGAGTCAGGTTAGCTCTAAGGGTCTGTTTGGGGCTGTTGCAGTTTATCAAAAAAATGCTGTGAAGCAAATGAAAAATAATATGATGTTCAAAAAGTTACGGTGGTAATTACAAATTTTTTTTTTTTGAAAAAATCAGGTCGCAACTAGAAATATGCTGCTGCACCTAGCCAGGATCGGTGAAAAAAAAACAAATTTCTGCGGTAGTTTTTTGAAAAAACTATCAAAGTGCAGTCTACCAAAATTGACAAAACTGCGGCGCGGTGCCGCACCGTCGCCCCAAACGGACCCTAAGTCGGCCATGAGTAACCAGTGTTGAATCACCCGCAAGACTCAAATGTTGCCTAGAGTATAAGACACTTCACTAGGAAAAAATTATAAGAAATTCATTAGTACTCTCCGACGCACCTTCTAATTAAGGGTCTGTTTAGGGCAGCTGCAGTTTATCCAGCTTCTGCTGATAAGCAGCTTATTTGGATAATCTACTGATACGTAGCTGATCTGGATAAGCTGTCTGGCTGTTTGATTTGTACGTTAAACTTGGGCTTCTCTGTTCAAAAGAATATGGTTGAATTTATTCAAAATAAATTTGTTAATAGATTCATTGAGATCTAACCACTCTCTTGCTCTAACAAGATAAATTTCGCTCCAACACTCAACTATCTCACTTGAATCCTACCAGACGACGCCAATATCAGAACTAACAAACAAAATATATCAAAGATTATGGCAAAAACTGATTAAATCCCTAATTTTCAAATCAATGCTCCCACGTTTTGATCTTAAATCAACTAAAACTGAAACAAAGGAGAACACAAACAAGAATCGAAGTACGCTCACCATCAGCTTCGCCGTAAGGAGAGATCGAGTAGCCCCAGCGCGTCAGATCATCATATCTCTTCGACTTCGTCGTATGGAACTCTAGCGAGTGCTTCTCCAGCCGGAGATTTCCTCCCCAACGAAAGATCTCCCCTCGAAATTTGAATCGTCGGCTTGATTCCACCGTAAAAGGGCAGCATCGAACTAGCTTCGTGCCTGTTGTACCGACCAGAGGAAGAGCCGACCATTAAAGGGGAAGGGACGAGAGGGAAGGGGGGTCGACGAGCGAGGAGTTTCAGTCACGAAGGCGAGAGGAAAGGAGGTCAGCGAGCAAAGGCGTTCGACTTCGTCGACGATCACGAGGGAAGAGGCGAGGCGAACGGCTGTTTTCCATGTTTTAAAAATAAGCTTTTTTTTTTTCTTCTGTTTTGACTATTTTAAAAATAAAAATATTTCTTCAAAAAATAAAAAATAGAAATAAAACATAAAATAGACAAGTAAATATGTTTTTTTCCTTATTTTTTGTTTTTAAAAATAAAAAATGATCCCAAACCGCCCCTAAACACTAGAATTGGAATAGTAATATTACCACAAGAATATTGAGGAGGAGAAACTATTTTGCAACTTAGAGTGCGTTGGGGGGGGCGTGGCGCATTCAGCGCGGCACAGCGCCGCGGAAATCTAATTTTTTTCACCGTTTGTCGTTGCGGTGACTTCCCGCGGTTCAGCTCGAAAGTGGGCAGCAGATATACTACCGCGACTCAGCTTCCTTGACGCAACTTTTACCTCTCTGCCCTTTTTGCGAAGCCATATTCCGAAAAAGAAGATCCCACGATTTTCTCCCCTCCCCTCCCCTTCTCCGGCCGATTACGGTTCCTAATCGTCTTTCTATTACCATTCTTCTCCTTCTCTTCCTGTTGTCGTGATCTCCTCACAGCCAGTGTAGCAAATTTTTTTTTCTGACGTTAGATCTCTTGGTGTGTAGTTATGGGATGTGTTGTTGTTAGCTGTGGCGTCTTTGGAGCTGCTTTTGTCTTTGAAGTTGTGAATAGCAAAGTAGTAGTCATGCATGGTCTTGAATTTAGGGTTCTCTGTGGCAAGATAATTGTTGTGGTGTTGAAAACATCACTGGTTCTGTGTGGTCTTGAAAGCATCACTGGTTCTCTGTGGCAAGCTAATTGCTTTAGGGTTCAGTGTGATCTTTAGGCTTCTGTAGTCACGCGTAATCTAATCTTCCAATTTTGATTGTTAGGCTTCTGATAAAAAACTAGGAAGATTTACATACAAAATAGGAAGATTTACATACAATCCATTCAATCCTTATATATTTACATATCTAACACACCTGTACTTCATTTTGTACATATTTTCCATCTTAGATATGCACGAGAAGATGTATTTACGTTTGGAAAGTTGAAAAAGTGCTGTTTTTGATGAAATATGAGAATTTTTGGTGTTGTAAATGATAAAAGCAAGGTGTAGGTGTTTGATCTGTAATTACATAGGAACTGGGTGGTATGCATTACCAAACCTTTATGTATGTAGATTTTTGAATGTATGTCGCGGCAAGCTTGGTGATGCAATTAGAACTAGTGCAAAATTGTCGTCATTGCATTCCCCTTTCTTCTATAGACTTCAGATATTATTTTATATTTATCACATAAGTTAGTATTTTACGGTTCTATAACATCATGTAGTTTACATGTATGCTCATTTAAAGATGCATGGATTGATGATATGATTTATATTAAGGAGAATGATATAGATTTTCTAAGTTGTTGGCCATAAAAACTTCTAAAAGAGCTTTCTTATTAGGATGTTTAACACAATAATTGCAAGAGAACTCTGCAGCTAGGAGGCCAATTTTTTATATTTACATTTTTTTATTATACCTAACACCTTAATTTTGATATTTACATTTTTTAACCTCTCATTTTTTATGTAATTCACTTCTTCAAAGTGAATATGGTGATATTTGTGGGAGGCTAATTTAAAATTATATACATACCTCTCACTTTTTATGTAATTCACTTCTTGAAGTGAATATGGTGGTGTTTGTGATAGGCTAATTACAAATTACATA
This sequence comes from Papilionanthe hookeriana x Papilionanthe teres, assembly GCA_022702705.1. Taxonomy (NCBI): domain Eukaryota; kingdom Viridiplantae; phylum Streptophyta; class Magnoliopsida; order Asparagales; family Orchidaceae; genus Papilionanthe; species Papilionanthe hookeriana x Papilionanthe teres. Next base: position 34,632,013 of record CM040433.1, on the reverse strand, counting down.
CATACCTCTCAGTTTTTACGTATTTCACTCCTTGAAAGTGAATATGGTGGTGTTTGTGGGAGGCCAATTAAAAATTACATACATACCTCTCATTTTTTATGTAATTCACTTCTTGAAAGTGAATTTGGTGATGTTTGTGGTATGCCAATTACAATAGAAGTGACTTGAAATTCTATACACTTATCTGCTTCATACATAAGTTACTTGGAATCTGTGATATATATGTAATTTGTAGAATTCTGTAAGAATCAATGTGTGGCTAAATTCATTGTAGATTGGAAGTTATGTAATAAGTATCAATGCTATTGTTGTTATTGTATCTTTTTTTACTGTTTCTTCTTCTTACCCTTCAATGTCATCTGTTTCTTCCGGGCATATTTCCTTCTTCCTGCTGGATGGTTTTCTGATAAATGAACTGTATGGATGGGTAGTTTAGAGACAATGATTATTGCAATTTCGTTAGGGAAATGGTTACTGTTAGAAGATATGCTTGGATCCCCTTCTTTCTGTTGGATGGTACTACTGTTATGTGACAAGACATTTTTAGCCATTAAAAGATATGCTCGGGTATTATGAACATGTTTGCTTATTAGCTATACCAAATATTGGAACTTGTGTCCTGAACTTTTTTTCCCCAATTCTGAATGGGTGGATTAGAAGCTATGCTAGGGTAACTGTTTTTGTGTAACTGCATTACCCAAGTTGGATAATTTACCTTATCCGTGCAACTGATTTACCTTACTTTTTTGGTATTGTATGCAACCTGATTGGATGTTGCTTGCAACCTTACTTTTTTTCTTTTGATTTTTTACCTGTCGGTTATGACAAGGATTCATTGTAGATTGGAAGTTATGTATCTTATTTATTATTGGCATAATAAAGATATACGATTACTTCTCAGTGGATGGAGGTTAGTTTGACCAAACCACGTAAATTAATTTGTTCTTCTGTGGTTATTTAATTTTCTTGGTTAAGTGCAAGGCAAATCTGATGCATTACTTGTAGTGGCACTATTGTTATATCTTTTTTATTTTTTCATTCTTTTTCAATGTTTATCTATATCGTGGTAGTAATATGGCAAATAAAAATAAAGAGCTTGGTATTTTTGTACTTTGGGAGAATGAGACAAAGATAATATTTTGTGACTTAAAAGTAGTTATCCATGATTTTGCAATTTTTAGCTATGTAATCAATGAATAGTTGTGTTGATATGAATGAGAATTTAGTTATAATAAATGAAAAAGTAAAGTATAGGTGTAAATTTCTTAAAAATATATATAAATAGTCATTAAAAATATATTACTCATTTCAAATATTTTTTAAAAAGGTATGAATAATATTATTCATTTCAATAAAAATGTATTTTAAAAAAATATATATTTTTTTTAAATGTAACTCATTTCAAATATTTATTTTAGAATATATTTTTTACTAATAAGATTTGCAACTAAACATTTAAATTTTTTAAATATATTAATCATTATATATATATATATATATATATATATATATATATATATATATATATATATATGTATACATAAATAATAGTTAAATTTATTTCATAAGAATTAATAATTTTGTATTTGTACACATATTAAACATTTTAATATAACTACAAAATAATTTTTTAAACAGTTTTACCAAACACGGGCATCTTAGTCATTTCTCAGAGACAATTGCCTACAATTTGTTCTCATACAACTGCACCAAATACATGCCAGTAACATACTCGCATTAACCACATGTGACTTCTTAGAGGCAATGCGATTACAATGAAAACTGCAATGCTGCATGAAATAGGCTCTTAGAGGAAGCTTTTGCGAATGATTTAATTAAAGAAGAGGAGGTGATTAATGCTTGAAATAATCTTAATGCAGCAATTCAGGATGAAATTTATTTATTGAGGCAAAAAATCACTTATAATAATTTTGTGGAGGGGGATAGAAAGACAATTTAACGAAGGCAAGAAACTGCTATTTTAAAAATTAAAGATAGCCAAAGAAATTTTACAATCAGTATCAAATCATTTAGAATATTTTCTCTTATTTTCAATATCATTTAAAAGCTGTTAATGTGGACCTCACTAATTTTGATGATGATATTTTCCTTAAAAGCCAAAATGTCAATGATAATAACCTCCTTGTTGGAGTACCTAAGGAACAAGAAGTTTTGGAGGCTTTGAAGTCCATTGATCCAAACAAAACGGCTATGTGTGAACATCTGCTTTCTATACATGCACTTGGGATATTATTAAAGTTGATTTTGTGAAAACTATACAAAGCTGTTTTATGGGGCCTATTCCTCATAAATATTTAATATGTGCTTCCTGAAGAGGAATTTAAATACACTTGGGAAACTCCTAGAACAACAAGTTTAACATCTATGTTGTCTAAGATTTTAAGCAGAATAATCATTAAAAGGCTTCAACATCTTCTCCCTACTCCAATTAGCACTCAACAAGAAGACTTTTTTTTCTGATATTTGTATATGCATTTTTATTGCTCAAGAATTATTTCAAAATATAAATCATAAGGTTAGAGGTGACAACCTGATTTTGAAGCTTGACTTAAGGAAAAAATATGACACATTAGTTGAGATTTTATTATAAGTTTTTAAAGAATAATAGTTTCTCTCATGATTTTTACAAACTTATTTATAGCTTCTTGAATAATAATTTATATTCAATCCTCATTAATGAGCAAAGTCATGGGCATTTTCAAATCACGCAGGGGTCTCAAACAGGGTGATCCGCTTTCCCCCATACAATTTGTGGTGGTAGTGAATTATCTTTCTTGTTTGCTGAAAAAGCACAATGCTTCATATCCTAATAGTTTATATGTTGCTAAAGGTAGTGAGTTGATTTCTCACGTGGTCTATGCTAATGATTTATTTTCTTCTGCAATACTGGTAAATGAACCATTAAACCTATTTGCTGCATTTTACAACATTTTGAGAATATATTTAGGATGAGATTTAATAAATCTACATATTTGATGATAGTAAGCAAAGGGTTGTCACAAAATGCTAGAAAACAGTTGGTGGAATACATTGACATTACCATCAAACATTTTCATATTAATATTTGGGTTTGCAGATTTCTAATACTCGAAACGAGAACCTGATTTTTAATGAGGTGGTGTATAAGATTTCTGAAAGGCTACAAAGCTGGGAAAATTTATTTTTATCCTTTGGCAGGAGGCTTACTTTACCACAACATGCTCTAACTACTCTTCGTTTGTATGTGCTGCAAGGGAAAAATGACTAGGAGTATGCAACACAAAATGAGAATTATTTTTAATAAATTTGTATGGGTCGGTCATAGGAAAAGGATTCATTGGTCTTCTTGGAGAAAGTTATGTAACCTAAAAATGCTCATGTTTCTGGGATTTAAAACTTTTGATCGAAGTATGGAAATGAATAGCTGCAAATTGTGGCTTAAAATTAGAGCTTATAATTGCCTTTGGGCTCAATTTATGAAGGTTATATATTTTAAAAAAATTGGATCCATAATTATGCACACTTAAGTTGGGTTACTCTCTGATTTGGAAGAAGTTGTTAAATGTCAAGGACAAGACATAAATCTTTTTGTTTGGGAAATTGGTAAAGGTGATGTAAACTTTAGCTTGATGACTGGTCATTAATGGGCCTCTGTAATAATCTTGTTATGGGGTCTCATAATTATATGTTGAAAGCGTCCGATTTTTGTAATATACAAGGGTAAATTTGTCAAAAACATTTATAGGTGCTTAACCAAGAGTGATTTTCTATTTTCTCCCATATTCCTTTTGATAAAGGGAGAATGGATGTGCTTAAATGGAAGATTACTCGAGTTGGTTATGTAATTAAAGTTATTACTAGATGTATTCATCATACCACTCCTCCAAATGATAGACCACATATTTGGAATAATATATTAAAGCTATTATAATCGTTTTTTGCACGGAAGATGAAATTTCTTTTTCTTCCCATGGATGATTTATTTAAATTAAAATAGGTGAAATTTTCCTTGGTCTGACTTATGTGTAGATAAGAGGAGTCATTCGTACTTGTTCTCTTTTCTAGCAGGTTTTCACATGCGGTTTAAAGTAACTTGATTGATTGGTTTCATATAAAAAATTCTTTGGATAGATTCAATTCGGTTGATCATTGCTCAGTTTTTTGGAAGTGAAATAATAGGGTTACTCATTCATTTTGTTGGATGTTAGCTCCTTTGGATGGGGAGGAATAACAAGCATCTGAAAATTGAAAATTCAGCTGAGAAAGTTCATCTTCACATCAAATCATTTTTCTATAATGTTCTAAAATTTAATTATAATTTTAAGATTACATAAGAATTGTATCATCTCCGTGAGGTCACAAATATGCCGGCTGATTTGAAAAAAAACATTTTGTTCAGCTAGCGAGGCGGTGTAATTGTCACTTGATAGGATTAAAATTAACATTGTGGCAGCTTGAAAATGGGGAATATAGGTTTTGGAGGAGTATTTTCAGAATAATCGTATGGATGTTTGTTGTATTTTGCCTCTAAATGCTCTCTTGTCAGTGCTTTTTTTTTCAAAATTAATGATTGTTCTAGGTTGCTCACAAATTGCAAAACATTTGAGGATCTTCAACTTGCATATTGAAACAAATTCTATCCATATTTTAAATATCTGTAAAGGTGTTGCTTTATGTCCAGCGTATGAGATTGTAGTGTGGAAATGAATTTCTAATTTATTATCGTGTTTCAATATTACCTAGTTTCGTTGTTTCAGAGTAACAAATCAGCTTGTGGATTTTTTTCTCAAAATGGGATGTTTCATCGGAGGTCATCCACATTAGTATCAATCCACCTAAAGAGGTAGATGTTCTTATTCATGGATATCTTTTGTCCTGACCATTTATTAAGCGCGTTTGATTTTCGTTTGTTATATTTTGTTGTATTTCTTTCAGAGTGTTGTTTTCTCGTTGGAGGTTTCATCAGTTTTCTTTTGTGTGAGTTGCTTTTGGGCATAGCTGGAACTTCTAGTCTGCAGCTGTTTCTTTCATTTGATATTAATAAAATTCCCTCTGGGATTTCATAATATATATATATATATATATATATATGATTGATACACAAATACATAAAAATAGTGTCATATGTATACATTAAACTTATTCACAATGTAAAATTAAGTGATTAATCATGAATTACATATATTTCAAAATAACTTAGTTAAGTCATCATTTTCAAATTTAAAAAATTATAACTTATTTGCACACTATTTCTCTATTCTAATTATACAAATCTTGGTATATTTTTACATAAAAAAAATAAAATAAATAACAAAATAATAAAAAAAAAAGTCAATAAAAAATCAGCAACCACATATTTTCATCACTTCCCATAAAATATATTATTTTAATCATTTATCCAACACTATTAACCCCAAAAAAATAAAATAAACTCTTCCTTCCATGTATTACAATGAATAAAAAAAATTAAAAACCAAAAACAAAATCAAATCAAGTAAATATATTAAAAAAAAAAAGAAAATTTACATACATTCCACACAATTCTCATACATCTACAAATCCAACCTCAAAAATTTCATATTTACATTCATAACCAACCCTTCAAAGTTTAAAGTCAAAGAAAGTGATATTTTTGGAAAAAAAATATTACTTCAGGACTCCGCACGTAGAGTTACATGCAGAGTCTGATCTCAGCCGCACATCCACCGAATGATGTATGAGAGTGGGTCCCGCTATAAATTTAAAAAAAAAAAATGATTGATGCGTGGCTGAAAGGGTGAATGTGTGACTGAGATTAGGCTCCGCACGTAGCTCTACGTGCGGAGTCTTGATGCAATATTTTTTCATATTTTTGATATCATCCTAAGAGATTAATATCTTATATATTGTCAAAATAGTTCACCATCATTAACATAAAGTGTTAAAATACTCGAATTAATTTAAAATTGAGCTCTAATAAAAATTTAAAGAATATGATGACTATTTTGATATTTATGTAAATATAGAAATTTAAATGTGAGAAATGTAAATATATATGAATTGTGTGGTATATATGTAAAAACCCCAAAATCTTTCTCTCTCTATCTCTATAACTTGATTAGCATTTCAAGGGCAACGCAAATTTCTTCCCGGCCCTCCATAATAGAAATAATTACCCCAAGCACGATTAACTCCACCACGAATATCATAACAGGTCTGATGATCTGCTAAGACACGAAGATTGTACAGAGGAATCAAACTGTTACCCGAATCGACGACCTGTAAATTACGGAAGTAGGCCGATCGCCGGAAACCTTCGCCGGCGAAGTGGCCGCTGCCCATTTGGGTGGCGGTGTGGAACGGCGAGCTGTGGCTGTTGAATATTTCCCCTCCGAATTGGACCATGTTTGCGCTTTGGGCCAAGTGGCTGAACAGACTTGAAGGCCAGTAGCCCACCAGAAGCCCAGATCCAAATTGTAGCCACCAATGCCCATGTTTTGGGTCCTGCTCATTTTTATTAAAAAATAATATATATATATATATATATATATATATAATAATTTAGTTTAAATAATTGAATTATGAGTAAAGTTCCAAAATAGTCCATGACTATTTATATAATATCATTTTAGCCCCAATTAATAGAAATGTCAAAATAGTCGTCTATTATTGTAAAATTTAGCTTTAATAGTTCTTCGTGGGAACTATTTCAGTCATAATTTAAAGAGTGAGGACTATTTTGACACTTCTATAAACTCTGGGATTAAAACTGCCCTCCTTTTACTTGATTTTTATATTATTATATATGTTTTGATTGTGGATTTTTTAATCTTTAATTTGCTTTGGTAATTTTATTTTTTATGGTGTGTAAAATAATTAAATATTTAATTATTTTTAACATTATTAGGGAAACAAATATATTGTTGGGGGGAGAAAATTATTATATTGCAAAAACTATATAAGAAAAAAATTATTAATTTTTTGCTATTTATATAAAGAAATATCAAATTTTAGGGTGGGCAATTGCTCATCCTAAACATAACCTGATTCCATCCCTGCTTTGAGATTTGTGTGGTAGATGATGTGATTCATTATTTATATATTATACATACCACTTATGTTTATATCTAATAACTAAACTTCAATATATATATAAAGAATGGCTAGAAGTCATTATACGAGCCCCTAGTCACCCATATCTGCTAACTATTCGAGGACCGTCCTTACTAACGACAAACTGATCAGAGGGGGATTCGAACCCACGACCCGAGAGGACTTACAACCTTCAAAGAGGCTGCTCTACTAACAAGTCAAAGTTGACAGCACACGCGCACACACATTTATAAATATCGCTACTCATATGTGTCAGTCGTCCTTGTAGGAATCGAACTCGGGTCAGAGAGGATTTACGATTGATAACACTGCTGCCTATCAACTTGCCAGCATAACACACACAGACACACATATAGATTTTATATTTTATTATAATTAATTTTTATAAAAAAAGTTGATCAAATAATTTTAAAATAATAAAATTTATTGTAAGATAAATAAAATATATGAATAATAAATCATTTTTTATCTCATCAATCTTAAAATAATTTAATAATATCAAATTTTAATTACCCTCACATAAATTTTATTTTGATTTAATTTTTCATTCTAAATTTTATCACGTTTAACCACACAAAAGATTACAATTTACAAATCAAGCACCCACTTTCGCTCATTTTTCAAATTCTCACTCAAATATCAAAATTCACGGAGCAATTCCAACCCATATTTTTCAATTTTTATCAAATTCTCAATGGTTTGATCGTGGCCGGGGTGGTCGATTTGTAAATATAAATATTTTGGGTGGTATGTATGTAATTTTTTTTTTTAAATTTTTCTCTTTCCTAAGAAAAAATTACCTTCCACACTAATAGTGTGATGTCGAATTGTTCCCTTCCATAAGTAGAGGTAGGCGATATTGCAGCTCCAATTGCAATTCTATTGGTTGTCTGAACAAATCCCGAACAAAGCAGATTGTAACATCCAGTCTCTTGGTACGAATCCGTCTGCATTCGCAAATTTTCATTATTGCAAAATCAAAAATTGCAAAATTACCATCATCGAACATTTCTGTATATTTGAGAGGTATGTATGTAAATATGAATGTTTATGTGTTAGATACGTAAATACGGAAGAATTGTGGTATGTAGTGTTGGACGCGATCATTAGAAGTCCTCTAAAGCGAATATTTTTAAAAAGTATCGATGATGAAAGAGTGATAGATAAATTGGTGAAGCCGGGTCGAAAGGGAGCTTACTATTAGATAAGGCCTTCGATAGAAAGTATAGAAGTGGCTCACCAATGACTCCGCCTTGGATGGGTACTGTGAGGTCATGAAGGGCACTAATGTGTCGTTAATATTGTTTGATTCTTTCAAAAACGTGTTGGCATTTATTATCCCGCACGAATTTAGCATTCTTTCCAGTTTAAGGCAGTGAGAGGTTGACACCTAACTGACAAGTTAGAGATGAAACGTCTTCTATATGTCAATAGGGTTTTCGCCGTTCAAAATTTTTGAGATAGACCACGACGGGCACCAATTGTGGGGAATAGATCCTTGCTAGAGGTCTCGAGCTATAGGCTCTACCTATATGCATGTGAGGGTTGATTATATAATATAGAGAAGTAATATTGTAAACATCACTTCCCGATTATCTATTCTACAAGAATTTTTCATACGTCAACTGCTACCCAAATCTCAACCCCTTAACTCATCATGAGGGCGGTAAACGAGCCGAGCTTGAGCGAGCTCAGGTTTGGCTCATGCTCGGCTCATTCGAAATTGCTCGTGTTCGAAATTGGCTCGTGAACAGTGTGTTCATGTTCGGCTCGATTTAAATATTCTTATTTGTGTTCTACTCGTGTTCGACTCGAAATTAGCTCGCTAATATTAATTGAAAAAAATAGATGTAGAGCGTTAGATTGGTGTATGCAAACATTGACGTTTAGGCATTAGATGTGTAAATACATAGAATTTGAACAATTACACCAAATGTGATTAAGGTATAGACCACAATGAAGTCCTTCACATGCTTAAAATATTCTCACCAAATTCAGAGGAAGCACAAGACGTCATTCAAATTCGATCAATTTGGTAAGATAGTTCGACAAACTCACTCTGTGGACTTCGACCCACTGACTCAGATAACACATCAAATATCAGTTATTTTCAAGCTGTTTAACGAAAACAACTCGCCCAGTCGATTCAACAAATTAGGGTGTTTTCATCAACTCATCTTATTGTAGTATAACACTATACTATTAAGATTATTATATACATATCGATATAATACTTCATTGTTCTATCTCTATACTCGAGAAAATTTTTCGTTCTTTTTCAAGCGTACGAACTATTCTCATGTACCAAGTCTTACCTAAGTAGTGTAAAATCACGGATAATTTAGAATTCAACAGATATATGTCGAACATATCTAAATAGAAGACTTACGAATATATAATTACTCGCTTGCAAACATTCAGTCGTCTTACAATAATATTTAGAAACATATTGCATCCAATTATTTTAACAAATAAAATTTTATTTTATTATACTTATTTAAAATAAGAAAGGATATTAATTATACTCATTCAAAATAAATTCAATAAAATTGAAATCTATTAAGAAAAATTGTAAAAAAAAACCCAAATTTTTTCATTATTTAAGAAAATAAAATGGATTGGCAAAATATTTCAAGAGTTGTAAGCTGCACTGACCGTCCAATAGGTGAAGAATCTTGGAGAGCTGTCGCCATATAGTTGAGGGTTAACCTGACAAAATAATTTACACATATTTATTGCCATGATAAATTTGTAATTATTAAATTTATGAGCATTAACATGCACATATACCGCACAATTCTTAAGTATTTATATATAGGGCTGTCAAAACGGCTCGTTGTTCGCGAACAACTCGTGTTCGGCTCGTTAAGAAGCTCGTGTTTTGCTCGTTCGCTAAGTTAACAAGCCTTAACGAGCTGAACATGAACAAAGATTTGTTCATTAGTGTTCGGCTCATTTTGGCTCCAAATACTATTCCTCAATTATATATCTGTGTGTGTGTGTGTTAATGAGTAGTATTTTTAAAAAATTTAAGGGATTTATAATAAATTAAAATTATTAATTAAGTAAATATAATAAAAAGTATTAAATTAGATTCAAATGATGTTGTAATATAAACTATAATTGTTAAATCTTGCTTAAAACCTTAACATCTTATGGTTACATGATTAGGATTGTCAAAACGACTCTTTGTTCGTGAGCAGCTCGTGTTCGGCTCGTTAAGCAAACGAGCCGAACACGAACACAACTTTTGGGCTCAAAATATAAAAGAGCCAAACACGAGCTGAGCCTGAGCTCGCACGTGTTCGGCTCGTTTACACCCCTATTTACATAGCATATATTTAGAAATTGTCCATAAATAATTGGAGGCATTATTCACTTGCACACCCAACAATTCTCATATATTTACATAACTAATTTTCTCAAAACAAAATACACTTAATACCAATATGTTGTAGGTATAAATATCAAATTTTAAGGGTTAGATATGCAAATATATAGGCATTGTGTGGTATTTACGTAAAATTTCTAATTAAATCTGGTTAAAGTGCAAAAATGTTCACCTGCCATCCAGCTTCTATGGTATTTAAGTCGCCATTAAAGGAGCCAGAGATGACCCAAATCTGTGACAGGCTGAACTCTGTAGGTGTAGAGACTGTAGGAGTCCACACCCCTAAGCTTGCCTTTGCTCCATACCACTCTCCATTTGCATAACCCACTGCATGCTGCAAATATGAATTTACATTATACCCCCCCATTTCCATGTATTTCAATATCTATAATGTAAATTTTACTTTTTACATTTATATCCTCGTAAATTTTCATGTCATATAAAAAAATATTACTATTTTAATTAAGTTTCGAAGAGTGAAAAATGCATTATTCGATAAATAAGGGGACTTGTATAGAAATCTACTGGATAGCAAGGCGGGAACAGAAGAAACCCGCAAAGAAGAAATGCAAACAAGAATACCAAGAATTTACGTGGTTCGGTTCAAAAGACCAACATTCACGGGAGGGGATCAAGAAACAATTCATTAAGACAATCTTGAAGATTACATCTCTTAACAAATAAGGACGAACCAATCTTCTCAAGCTCTCTATCAATCTTGATATCGAAAGAGGCTTTCTTGGTTCGTCACCTTGCTCTCACAGAATTTCTGCACAACAAACAATGATGAACCAATCTCCTCAACCTCTCTATCAATCTTGATATCGATAGAGACTTTCTCGGTTCCTCACCTTGTTCTCTCAGAATTTCTGCACAAATAACAATGATGAACCAATCTTGTCGATAGAGACTTTCTTGGTTCCTCACCTTGTTCTCTCAGAATTTCTGCACAAATAACAATGATGAACCAATCTCCTCAAGCTCTCTATCAATCTTGATCTCGATAGAGACTTGTTTGGTTCCTCAACTTGCTCTCTCAGAATTTATGCACGACAAACAAGGACAAACCAATCTCCCCAAGCTCTCTATCAATCTTGATCTCAATAGAGACCTTCTTGATTCCTCACCTTTCTCTCTCAGAATTTTTGCACAACAAACAAGGACGAACCAATGTCCTCAAGCTCTCTGTCCATCTTGATCTCGATAAAGGCTTTCTTGGTTCCTCACCTTGATGTCGTAGAATTTTTGCACGACAAACAAGGATTAAACAATCTCCTCAAGCTCTCTATCAATCTTGATCTCAATAGAGGCTTTCCTGGTTCCTCACCTTGCTCTCTCAGAATTTCTGCATAACAAACAATGATGAACCAATCTCCTCAAGCTCTCCATCAATCTTGATCTCGATAGAGGATTTCTTGGTTCATCAGCTTGCTCTCTTAGAATTTTTCTCCCCCTTAACCTCTCAACTCATATCTATCATTACATATATATAGACCAATGATCCATACAAAATGACCCGTTAAACACCTTTAAATAGCCAAATGATCGTTGTAACTATTAGCTTTTTAAACCTCATTATAAACATGGCTTTCTCATAGTTCACATAATTGAGAGTCATCATAACAATATACAATTATAAAAAGTCAAAATTTATCTTTTGTCAAAAAATTATTTTGATGTGGCATTGTTATAAAAAATGTCTGACATCTCAAACATTTTTTTCAAATGTCAAATATTTATACATATAAAAATAAGTCAGCACGAATCTCAAAGAAGATGAATGACTTGTGAAGTAGATGCCGACGATCGAATATAGCCTTCGAAGATCATTTTTGGATGAATATGCGAGAGAAGCACCTTGTTTGAACGATCGACAGAAGATGTGAGGGGAAGCTCCTACAGGGCGGTAATCAGCATTTAAGACGATCAGTGGGGAGCACTTTTTCAGGCTAGATACCGATTGAGTTACGGCTTACCAACGATCGACAAGTCTCATCAATTGAATCGGCACCCGGCCTTATTATATGCAAATAACTCTATAATTACCGAGATGTCCCCGAAAAAAGTTAATGATGAGAAGGCTAATATGTACTATTGTAATTTTAGGACTTAAGCCTATAATAGGGGTCCATGTCATTAATAAGACACTCTCTTTATCCTTCCTTATTGCTCTCTCTCTCTCTCTCTAATCACTTCCTATCAGAACATTCCATTCCTTGGATGTGTTTCCCGGACACTTTTGGATTCAACTTCTTTTAAGGCACGGTGAGCGTGGGAATGTGTCATTAACAACAAGAGGAGACTACCAACAATAGTAGGGAGAGTCCAGTCAGAGGAACGTAGGAGAAGCAGCATGCACCCAAAAGTTTATGAAAGAATTTGTTCAACGAGGCATGCAAGATTTGAGAACTCATATCATCAACCTGTGTCAAAACAGTTCACAATAGTACTTAGGGCAGTCGCCGCCTAACAGTGGCCCCAATTCAAGAGATGAGCTAACGTGACAAGGAGCACTCAACCCCCCTCAAGGGTGACCACCAGCCAACAATGGAAGTAGGGTGATCCACCTGCAGGAAAATCCTGACGGCGATTTATGCCAAGATAACACCAGATCCACCCCATTGGATGAGAGGAACCGACCAGTGCAAACTGAGGTACAAAGGCAGCTGAAAAACACCTTATCTCTACAAGTCTCAGGAGTTAAACCTCTGGAGAAGTTCAAGATCTGGACCTACTGGTGTATAAAAGATGGTCGGATCCCAGTGATCATCTCGCGTCATTCGAATCATTCATATACCTGTTGAAAACTTATGATGCCCTCAAGTGTAAGTTCTTCACGGGGTTGAGATCAACTGCATTAAGGTGGTTTAACGGATTTCCTGTGAGGGTAATTAATTATTTTGCGGAGTTCAAAAGAAAGACCGCTCCTAGTTGATCAAAGCCATGTCTCGGCCTCAGTCGCTGCCTCCTTACAACCCCCTTGGGGAACCACACTCCCCCCTAGCAGCCACCTGCATGAACAATCTCTCTCGCAGTAGGAACACTCACCCTGAGAGATTGCCATGTAGGATGATCGTCAGAACGACCTCTAGTTTGTCCTGCAGCTCTCTTCTGGAGTGAGCCCGCAAGGAAACCAGAAGAACCAGGTCAGCTCATACAATCGTCGACTTTTGGCTTAGGCACAACTCTCTTCCTACTCACCTCTTCTGCGGATACTTCACCCATTTGCTTATGCTTCACGTCCAACTTACGGGCCTGCGCTCGTATTTCACTCATGGCTTTGATGAGGACAATCTTATCGAAAGGCGACGCTCCTTCTCCAGACATCACAAAACACGAAAGGAGAAGAACACTAGACAAAAGAAACCATAAAAGTCGAAGACGGTGCAAACCTTCCTTGCCCTAAAGCCTATTTGTAATGGCGTGAGCATGAACATTTAAGAAAGTCCATTATTACACAATAATGTCTTTTAGTTATTTCATGCTACAAAATTCTCTTATTCTCATGTATTGTACAACTTCTGAGAAGCAAGAGAATAAAAGGAACTGAATATGTACATATAAAAATATGTCAACAAGAATCTCAAAGCAGATGAACGGTTCCAGAAGTAGATGCGGATGATCGAACATAGCCTTCGAAGATCATTTTTTTGATAAATGTTGGTGAGAGAAGCACCTTGTTCGAAAGATAGACAGAAGGTGCCAAAAAAAGCTCCCGCAAGGCAGTAATCAGCCTTCAGGACGATCGACACATTACACTCTTTCGGACTAGATATTAATCGAGTCAAGGCTTATCAAACGATCGACAACCCTTATCGATGAAATCGACCTTTTGTTTTATTATATGCAAATAACTCTGTAATTATTAAAAAATCCCTCTGAATAGTTAATGATGATGGGCTAATTTATACTTTTGTAGTATTGGGACCTAGGTCTATGTTTTGAATAAAACACTTTTTACCATCTCCCACTACTCTCTCTCTCTCATCACTTCATAGCAGAATATTTCATTCATTGGCTCTGTTTTCCGGACATTTTTGGATTCAACACACACACACACACAGTGTGACGCCAGTCGTAACCTGTTGGTAGAGTAACCTCTTTGAAGGTTGTAAGTCCCCTCAGGTCACGTGTTCGAATCCCCCTTTGGTCACTTGCCGATAATGATAGCGGTCCTCGAATAGTTAGACACGTGACGGTGGTTGGTGGCTCGCATAATAGCCTTCAACCATTCTTTATATATATATATATATATATATATATATATATATATATATATATATATATATATATATATATATATATATAAAGTGAAATACATCTTAATTATTTGATAAATATGGTGACCCATATGTAAAATTTTAAAAATAATAAGTTCATAAATATGTAAATGCATAGAAACTGAGTGGTACGTACGTAACCATTCCATTTTATTTTTAGTAAAATGTTGTCACAAATCATCATGATACCCTATAAAATATCTCTCATACCAAATATATAATTAAAAAAATGTATAAGTTGTAATGATGTAATACAAAATATTTAGGTGGTATATGCGTAAATACTTAGGAATCGGTGTCATATATATATAAATGTCCTTTAAAACGTTAAATTTACAAATATACACTCTTCATTACAAATATACCAACTTTGCTATATTTAATAGACATCAATTAATGCTGTCCGAGTCAATTGAATGATTTGCTGAACCCAAATGCTACCAAATTTATTCACCGGAATAATTATAATAATAAATAATATGTACCATTTTTTAATAATAATAATAATTATTATTATTATTTTTGCATTCCATGATTCTGTTTCTGTCGACCACTACATCAGCACCTCGGGGCATTTACATATATACCACCCAATTTTTATGTATTTACATATCTAATGCCAAAATATCATTTTTTTCTTACATTTATACCACTTAACATATTTTCATCCATAGATATGTATTCAATTTCTTTATAAATGAAACTGACCTCATGGCCGCCGCCGGTGGAGTCTCGCCGGATAACAGACCCCGGCTTCCTACCAAAAGTCCGAATCGAACTCGCCCGCAAAACATCACTCTCCGTAGTTCTCCTCACAGCAATCGTTCCCTCCGGGCACACCTCGCTGAAACTCCTCCACGTCTGCACTTCATCTTCCACCTCGGCTTCGCCGGAGAACACATTACCTCCCGGCATCTCCGGCGAATCCTGCAAATAAAAAAGCACCGTGTTTCTTCAAACTTACTCCTCAAATCTCATAAAAATCAAATCTTTCTCACCAATAGCTTCTCCCCCTTCAACTTCGGATGATCAAACGCCGGCTGAAGATGCGAAGGGACGCAATCAATTACATCGCCGTCCGGACTCTGTAATGAAGGAAATAAAAATCGAATCTTGAAGGATACAGAAGAAGATAAAAGAGGTATAAAAAAGGGATTTTTTTTTGCTGCAAAGAAAAATAAATGCCTGAATCGTTCTGATTGCAGGTTTAGTGAGCTTCTGAAGATGGGTGAGGAGTTCTTTCTTTTCCTGCAGAGAACTGTTCTCCGGCGAAGTGGCGGCGGAGGAGGGAAGGGGGAGGAGGAAGAGAACAAAGAAGGTGATGATTGGTAGGGAGAAGAAGCAGCTAGAAGCCATTTGAGAAGGATTTTGAGGAAGGGATTTGGTCTACACAGGAGCTGTCTTTATCTTAGGAAGAAGGGTGTGGTTGTCTTCTTCTGTATTTGGCATTTTGGCCCTCCTGCTAATAAAAACTTGGTTGGGTCTTTGTCATCATGGAATTCAACGACAGCTAAAAGAGCAGCCGTGTAATTCGCTAAAGCTTATGACACACTCACTCTCCCTCTCTCTCTCTCTCCCTTCCTATATTTTAGCTCCCAAAGCATGAAGAGTAAAGGTTTGTTCAAAATTTAAATAGGGATGTCAAAAATTAACCCACACGTCAAAGTTGTTTTGAACTCGGCTCAAAAAATTAAGATTTGGGTTGATTTAAATATTTTTCGAGTAGGGTTCGAGTTAAAGAATCGGCCTGTTTATTATTTGGGTCGGTTCGAGTTGACCTGATTTGAATCAGGTCATTTTTTGGTCAAACCTGATTTGTCGATCGAAATTAACATCTTTAGGGGTAAAAAATTGACCTGATGCACCAACACAACTAGAATTTGACGGTAAAAAATTTCGGTTCAGGTTGACCCAAATATTTTTTGAGTGAGATTCGGTTAGACAATTCGAACCATTTATTTGACAGGACGGGTTCCAAATTTGATTTTGAGAAGCTCAATTTTCTTGAGTCTCAAAAATTAAAAAAAAAATTCATCGAAATATATATTGAATGAATTTTTAAATATATTAATTTAATAAATATAAGACTAACTTATTTATTGCACTCATATTAGAATAAAGGCATGTTTGGCTAAACTGTGTTTTGGGAGTTATACGTTTTCTAAACAGTGAAAACAGCGCTTTCAGACCGCACTAATCTTGGTGCAGTATCAGCTTTCTGGCCGCGGTCTGACTTTTCTAAAAAAATAAAAATTTGTAATAGCCATCACACTGAGCTTATCAGCAGATTATTCAATAAACTGCAGCTGCCCCAAACAGACCCTAAATTTAAGTATTTTGAATATATTCAAAATAGTAAGTTATTCTAAAAAATCATTTTTAATAAAAATATCTTGCAACTTTTTACTATATGATAATAATAAAAGATCATTATTTTTTAAAGGAAAATTGTTATTTCTTTATTTTTTAAGGAGCATTTACATTCATACCACCCAATTCCTATGAATTTGCAAATCTTGTACCATCCAAATATTTCAGATCACATAAAAAAATATCATCATTTTACCATTTTAAAAGAGAAATAGATCATTCTATGCATAAGGTGGTATGCATGTAAAAATTAAAATTTAGGTGTTAAATATGTAAATAAATAATAATTGAGTGCCTTTCTCCGAATCAAGATAAAGATGCAATCCAAGGCCATGATCATCCCTCGAGTTACAAACTCTAACTAGGGGTTGATCGATGTTAGTATGATTCAGATACCGGAAATTTGGAGTCTCTTGGAATAAATAAGACGTGTCTCCTTATGAAAAAGAGTCTCTTTTGGAATTTAGTGGGTTTAGGTGAGCGAGGGCGTTTTAGTAATTTTATCTGTGAGTTTTAGCTATAAATAGATGTGTAACCCTATGAGTATGTGAACCGAACTTGTAACTCCTCTGAAATAGTGAATTCGTCGCTCTGCTCCCGAGGATGTAGGCATCTTTACCGAACCTCGTTAAACCTCTGTGTTCTTCTGAACTTGTGTCGATTCTTGTGTTTTTTTGCCCTAAATTTCTCAACAATCGCGAAATCCTTTTGCCGAGTCAAAGGCGGAGGAGATTGAACGAGAAGACAATAAGGAGACAACATCTACCAACAAGAGAGCCCCTCTAGGTCTCTGACAGGAGGGGGAGCGGAGACTTCCGATGGAGGAGGATGAACCGAAAATTGTAGGGATAGTGTAAGGAGCACGGAAGAGCACGATAGAGGAAGTAGAGAAGCAGGAGTTGGGTATGCCTATGATCGAATGAGGGAGTTCCACCCTCGATCCATAGAGGGAATACTGGAGGACTTAGAGGTTGGGGTGGAGGTGCAAAGGTTCGAAGGGGAGGATGCATATGAGTGGGTGTATCGAGTAGAGCGATATGTTGCAATCAATATACATTGCATTTTATATCATAAGAAAAATATATATTTTTTTTATTTATAAAAAATAAAATATATTTTTTTCGTGTGTATAAGATGACTTATATATAATAATTAAAATTTAAAATATTAATATATAAATTCCACAGGCTGTGAGATTCTTTACGAGTCTTCCTTTCACTTCTCCCTATGAATTCTCTAATGTCAGTCTTCATACTTGAAGTGCGGTGGAAATAATTAAAAATACAAATTGCTGAGATTCTGATCGACATATTAATGTTATTTTTCTATTATTTTAATCTTTAATTTATTTATATTATGCTATATTATTAAATAAATAGTTAATTGATTAATAAATTAATGTTAAAATTATTTTTAAATATATTAGTAGAAATATGGATGAGATGTTGATTAGATAGTTGGACATTTTCGTCTGTATCTAAATGTTTCGTGTTTGAGGTTAGAAGCGTAAAATTGACCCGACATGTCGCAACCCATATACAGCTCTAAAAATTCGGATTCGGGTTGTCTCGATTAATTTTTTTGGTTGTGTTTGGGTTAAAATCCTAACCTATTTAGTTTTTCAGGTAAGGTTCAGGTTGACCAGTTAATTATAGATTAACATGAAATCGACCCACCAACATAATGTTGGCTTAAAATTGATCTAGTTTTAACCTATTGAGCGGTTATTTCTTGAGTTAAATGTGTTATATGGGTCAGGATCGTGGCTTGCGGGTTAGGTACGTGTTGAAATTTTTACCCGCATAATATTTGGGTCGTATTCGTGCCAGAACTATTTGGGTCAAATCAGTTTCGGGCCAGACCCGATCCGCAAACCCAGATTCAAAGCTCACCAATAAAAAAAATGTGATAGTAAACTAGCTATTATAAGAGTATATTTAACTGTATTTATTTTATACAAAGATACAAAATAGATTATTAACTAATATGATATAAAAGTTGAAACTGATAAATTTTTTTTTAACCAAATGTATCTATCCTTAGCTCAATTACACCAGTTAATTTTCGTTGGTTTTACTACGGACCAGACACTCTTGATCGATCAAACACTCTTGACATGGTGATCAAATGATTGAAATTGGCCGACAGGGTAAGTCTCACACACAACAATAAATAAAATCAGGAGGGCGGTCGACAAAGCGGCGGCTGGCCGATTAAAATCAGCCATGCGATGTAAGTCTTGTGAGTGACATAAAATAAAATAAGGGAGGCAATCGATAAAGTTGTGGCCGACCGGTTGAAATCGGCCAGAGGGGAAAGTCTAAGCAGAACAAAAAATAAAATCTAGAGAGCGACTGGTTTGTTGAAATCGATCGGCCAACCAATGAAGTGGAGGTCGGTGCAAGAGAGGTTTTCTAAGCGACTCTAAAGGCCGGTCAAGAGACTTTTGCTGCTTTAGCAACCTTAAGGTTGTACTTTCGGGGTTAGCCTTCTTGGATGTAATCTGGTGTCGCAAGCTAACACAGTAATTTTCTAATAATCTACTTACATATCTAAAGGGTTAGACAGAGTCTCTAGAATAAATTGAACGAATCCGTTGTAGTGCAAGTTCTCCTTGAGCTTTTTGGGTGTGTTTGGGGCAGCTCATGCTTATCTAGATAAGCCGTTTATCTGGAAAAGCGGACCGCAGGGCTCGACCCGCGTTCCGCGTTTAGTGTAAAAAACCAACTGTGTTTTCGGATAAGCTGCGCAAACGTAGTTTCCAAACTGTGAGACGGTCTTTTCAAAACGCTGTCGCAGCGGATAAGCTGCCCCAAACGCACCCTTTGTTAGGAGCATCTCTCTGAAGATTTTTTTATCGGTGATGCTTGTCTTCTTGTTAATGGCATGATCCTAGCTCATCGCACCTTTCAGATTGTTGAATCCAAATCAATCTGGTAGAATGTGCCAAAGGGATAGGGCGTTCGGACCGAGGAAATGAGGTTGACAGAGAGGAGGGCTTGCTCCGTTGGAGCTAATGGGGTGTTCACATGCTCTTAGACACACCTTATTCCATACAAAAATAGGGGTTACAAGTGGGGGGAACTAAAAACCCCTTCAGATGAAGGACCCTCCTATTTATAGATGATAGAAGAGCCAAAATTAAATTACAACCTTACCCTTACTTTAAAAGGGTTAGTCCATGATTTCTTTCGGTCTTCTGATTTACTTATCTGGGCAATTTGATTGCCTTGAGATCCATGCAGACCATTTTTCGAGCATACAAATAAAAATTTCCCTTTTCTACTTCTTTTTTTCCTTTCATTTTTCAGTTTTGTGCAAATGATTTTTTCATAAAAACAAACAAAACCATACAAAAATTAAAAGCTATTCTTTATCTTTCTTTCTATATAAAGATATGAAAATCCACAAAAAAGTTTGAAAAATAAAAAAAAAAATAATTGTGGCCTTTAGTGCACATTCACCAAACTATACCCTTTGAATAGTAGGTTTTATGTTTGATTTTCAACAATGAATTCAAGTCCACATGTTGTCTATAACTTTCCTTCAAGCTGAATAGTAATGAAATTTATTGCATAAGCACTTGAAATAGATTAGGAAAAATGCAACAACCTTATGACAACATTTATATTTGCACTTTTTAGTCATTACTTTTTCCAAGCAGTACCTGATTTTTCTTGCAAGATTTACATAAATACCTCTCCTTTAATTTCAATTTTTACATATATATCCTTTCTTGCTTGTGCATGTAAAGGTGTATTTAACCTTTTTAAATGTAAAGTGGTGATATTATTTTATGTGGTTTGAAGGATTTGTATAATGTAAAGATAAAGGAAAAAAAAGTAAGCTAAGTTTGGGGGTTAGATATGCAAATACATAGGAATTAGTTGGTATGTATGTAAAAGCCAAGAAAATAATAAATTTTAATATTTTTCAAAAATGGATTTAAATAGGTTTATTGAGAAGATTTTTAGTTTATAGCACTTTCCTCTTAAGACTTATCATATTCAACTACATCACTTTAATTTATATTGCCATTGGTGAGTGCTCAATACATTAATTTCTCTTCAATTTGAAATAAGAATATAATTCAAAATTTGTATCATATCATCTCTTATTTTGTAAAATGTTCCTCTAAAATTATATACAAAATGTTGATTATAGTGCTAGCTAATGGGGGGTACTCCCGTTCATTCATAGTTTCACACGTTAGACGTGTTGTGTGTTAGTAAATTCAAGGAGGTAGAGTGGTAATTTAACGTCTTAGTGTTGTACGAAGATCCAATACACACAAATATAAAAGAAAAATAGTGGGAAGAGACACTAAGGTTTTTATATCGCAAAGCCACGAAAGAGAAAAAAAGTCATGGGGTATATGTTTACCAGTATGGAAACAACATTCTATCACAACATGAAGAACGAGGATACAATCTTACAATAGAAACTTTTATTATTTTTTTAAAGCTTAAAATATAAGTGTTAGGAAATTCAACAACAAGTATAGTCTGACTATTTTGGTTGCAAGCAATTACCGCTGACAATCGGTGGTTGGTGACGACTTGTTGAATTTCATTTCTTTCTCTTCTTCTTCTCCTCCATCAATTGAAAAAAAAGGCCATATTTATAGTCATTTAGGGAGGGGTATTTCGGTCTTTTGACGAATAACTACCATAATTACTTGATCGGACAGCCCATAACGATCCACATGATTACATTAATTATTTAAGGTTTTTTTGTGCCTTAATGATCTCAAAAATTGAGTGATCTTAGAATTGTTAGATTCATTTCATGAAGATGTTTAAGTTCAATCATAAATATATTAAATTTGGAGTTCATTTGACTATTGAATTGATAATATGAAACTTGTAATTGCGCTCTACTGACTTAAATAAGACTCGATTGAACCCGTATCGAATCCATCCAGACATCATTGGGTTTGTCCCGCTGAGAAAGTCATCTTGACTATAACTTAACTAAAAAATGCATCAGGATTCGTGCTAGATAAAAATACGATGATAACACAACGAGAAGATATATACATTTGTACGCACACACAATTCTTATGTATTGTCATATCTAACCTAAAGATTCATAAAAGCATAAATATCAAAATTTTAACTTATACAATTATAACTACATTATAAAAATTGTGTTGTATGCATGTAAATTTCTCTAGTATTTTTACATTACCTATAGTCATATTATGACAATAATCCTATAGTTCCAAAATTTAAGAAGAGAAATGAAAATCACCAAACACAACATCTCCCCCTTAATATCATCTTCTCATGTACCTTTAATGGCTGTCCTTCCAAGCTTTGCATCTGACAGTAGCCAGCAATGATGCTCGCCACTTCAATGGCACTCTCTCTCTCTCTCTCTCATCTTAAATTCTTCGTGCACAGCATTTAGTCATCAAAAGAGAGGAGAGAGAGTAAAGATCTCTCTCTCTCTCTCTCTCTCTCTCTCTAACTATCATCTTAAGAGGACTCTTAAATTCTTAGTTGCACAGCGTTTAGATCTGGAGGAGAGAGGAGAGAGGAGAGAGGAGAGAGGAGAGGGGAGAGAGGGAGAGAGGAGAGAGAGAGGCATAGAATAAGAGAGGACCACAATGAGTCCATCTTTAAGTGGAGGGTAAGTTGGCAGAAATAGGTGACTATAAACAATGCTTTTCAGAGCTTGGATTGGGACCGTTTAGAGGATAGATTCCAATCCCACTCACACATTAAGATATATTTATCTATCTACCTATTTTCCTTTTTAAGGAGCATTTATATATACACTACACAATTCTTAATGTATTTACGTATCTAATATCAAAACATATATATATATTTACATGCGTGCCGTATATCTTGACCTCTTGATGGTGGGGTCACTGAAAGTTCTCTCAGATTAGGGTTTCGATCACACCGTGGCGCGGGGACTCTCGAATTATAGGCATATGGTGCGGCTCTCATCATGGGGCTGAAATGTGCATGGACAATCGATATTTGGGTCTCTGCTAAACGTCAATAGCTATGCATGATCATCAGTGCCATCCTCCTGAGCTGTTTTCCACTTTCAAATTCGTGCTGAAATATTTTTATACGTACATACACCAAATTTTCTCTAGTCTAAATATAAATGTTTTGGCGTTGGATATGTAAATGCATAAGGAATGAATATGTAAATTTCCGTTTTTTTTGGGACAAAAGAATCGTGTGGTATGTATGTAAATTTGGAAATTTTCCAAATTTACATTCATATACCCCAACTCCTATGTATTTAGATATCTAACAATTAAACTCTTAACTTTTTACATTTATATCATCCAAATTTCTCATAGTACGCGCGCGCTCGCACACGCACGCACGCGCGCGCGCGCACACACCCACACACACACAAGCGCGTGCGCACACGTGCACACACAAACATATATATATATATATTAAAGAATGTTTAGGAGCTATTATACGAGCTCCAGTCATCTCTAATGTATCTAACGATTCGAGTATCACTCTCATATATATATATGTATGTATTATTTTTCAAAATACTCATTTTCATGCATATATATAAGGTGACATATATGTAAAAAAAATAAAGTCAAGGTGTTCAATACGTAAATACTTAAGATTTAAATAGTTTTTAGTAAATTTTCCTTTTTTTGTTGTGATTAGTCCACTTATATTTTTATTTTATTTATATTTTGATTTAAAATAATTTTTTTATCATATTAAAAATAAACAACTATTTAAAAAAAAATAAAAACAGTTTAAGAATATTACGTAAAGATCACCCCATTTTTATTTATTTACATATGTAACATCTTATCTTTGCATTTTATATTTATATCACACAAATCTTTCATATGAAATCGAAAAATATCAATTTATATATTTTTTAAAAGTGAAATACACATTTTCATGTACAGTAAAAGATGGTATATATATAAATATATGTAAATATTAAAATTTTGGTGATAGATATGTAAATATATAGAATTGAGTATTGGAATATGCATAATTTTTTCTTGTTATTTTTTAAAATAAATTATAAAAATATTTGAAAACACTTCAACTAAATATATATATAATTTAAAAAAAAATGATCAAAATCAGTCTCTTAATTTTCTTATTGTTACAACAACAACAACAACAATAACAACAACAAACCTTCATCCCACTAAGTGGGGTCGGCTAGATGGATCTTTTTTCTCCATTGCGTCCTATTGAGTATCATATTTTCATTTAAATATAATAAATTAAGATCATTTTTCTTATACAATATGCCCAAGTCTTTCTAGGTCTACTTCTGCCTTTGTTAACATAAGTCGAATCTAAGATATATACTCTCCTAATCAGATCATCAGATAGTCAACGTTTAATGTGACCAATACATCGAAGACGACTCTCTCTAATTTTGTTCACCACTGGAGCTACACCAACCTTATCACAGATATATTCATTTCGCATTATGTCTCTCTAAGCGTAAAGCCACTCATCAACCTAAACATTCTCATTTCAGCAACACTTAATTTAGTTTTATGCTTCTCTTTTAAATGCCAACATTCAACGCTATAGAGCATTGCAGGTCTCACAATCATCTTATAAATTTTTCCTTTTAGTCTAAGCTGTACGTTTCTATCACACAATAGGCACGAAGCAATCATCCACTAAAACCAACCAACTTGAATTCTACTAATAACATCCCCATCTATATCACCATCATTTTTGAACAATAGAGCCGAGAAATCTAAAGCGGTCACGCCTTTTAATAATTTGATTACCCATAATTACAACTCTGTCAATAGAGTTACTACTACTAAATTTATATTCCATGTATTCAGTTTTAGTTCTTCTCAAGCGAAAGCCATTTAATTAAGACATGAGCGACTAATATAAAATCAAATTAAATATATCATACATGAGTGACTTGTATAAACATAGTAGGTATTTATAGATATAAAAGACACATTTACTTGAGATAATCTACAATATCAAGAGTAGATGAACTTTTCAATCCTTACACTCATAAATTTTGTTTCTTACTCTTCAATCCATATAGTCATAAATTTCTTATAAGATGGGCCAAAATAATACAAATTTTATTAAAAATTTCTCTCATTATAAATTGAATTTCTATTATATTTTTAATTTAGGGACTGTTTAGGACAACTACAGTTTATTAAAAAATAGTTGTGAAGCTGTTGAAAAATAATATGATGTTCAAAAATCTACTGTGAAAATTAAATCTTTTTTTTATAAAAAGTAAGCCCGTAGCTAGAAAGCTGCCACCGGGACCCGTGGGTAAATCAAGATTTCAGCAGCAGATTTTTGAAAAAAACTGTCAAAATGCACTTTACCCAAACTGACAAAACTACTGTGCTACTGTACCGTGCCCCAAACGGACCCTTAATGTCTCAATGATTCATTTAATACTAAATTTTAATAAGAATAGTTAAGATTTCAAACAA
The DNA here is from genome assembly GCA_022702705.1 of Papilionanthe hookeriana x Papilionanthe teres. Classification (NCBI taxonomy): domain Eukaryota; kingdom Viridiplantae; phylum Streptophyta; class Magnoliopsida; order Asparagales; family Orchidaceae; genus Papilionanthe; species Papilionanthe hookeriana x Papilionanthe teres. Next base: position 34,606,422 of record CM040433.1, on the reverse strand, counting down.
AATTTAACTAATTACTACAATGAAAATTTTTATGGTGAGATTGAATTAAAATTCAATTTTAATTAGAAAAACCATCCATGTGATCATTAAAAGCAAATTAATTAAGGTATGCCTAAGTATGGGCAAAGGGTAGATGTACATTAAATCTTAAGACTTTTGTTAGGTACATAAATTGAAAATGGTTAGTACAATTATTTATTTTCAAAGGGGACAAGCTATTAAAAGTTCATTGGACAGAGAGAGAGAGTCATTAGAATAAGTCTTAAAAGTAGAGTTTAGATAGTCTTAGAAATTAATTATAGTTTCAGTCAGGGTTGAATAATTTAATAACACTTTAGTTCATTTAATTAAAATTTATTTTATATTTATATTTAGAGAGAGGGATGGAGAGAGATTAACCGCTCGAAAATTGATTCGAATTTTGACTCGGATTTAGATTCAGTTCTTGGAATGACTCGAGATCGGCTCATAGTATTTTTTTTTATTTATAAAACTTATATATATATATATATATATATATATATATATATATATATATATATATATATATATATATATATATATATATATATGCTATAAATTGAATATAACGAGACACAAGCCAATTTCGAGTTGACTTTGAGCTTGAACGGATCCAAATAACTCAGTTTGAACTATTTAGTTTCAATTTTGAGCCAGATTGAGCCGATTTAGAGTTAAAACGGATCTAAATAACTCAATTGAGCCAGCCTATTTTGATTTCGAGTTGGATCGAGTTGGATTTAATCTCGAGCCGGCTTGGCCCGAAATTGAATATAACGAGTCATGAGTCAATTTCGAGCCACACCAAATCTATTCGAGCCAATGTCAAGTCATCCACAACTTGACTCAAAATTGGATCCTTAACCTCCCTACACACATACCACATCACCTCTCTTTCTCTCTCTATGTCTATATATATATATATATATATATATATATATATATATATATATATATATATATATATATATATATTGAAAATTTTATTATTCAATTTTTTTTCAGTTTTGTTTTAATATCAATAAACTAATTACAAACTAAAAAACCAAATAATATTAATATTAGGAAATTAAATTCATTTGGAAAGAAAATAAATTAAGTATATGACATGTTTATTTTAGATTAGTTTATAATTTTAATTTTAAAATAAAATATTAAGTTTTAATTATTTTAGCCAAATGTTAAATTAGACTTGCTCCAAATAGAAATGATTAAAACAAATTATTATTAAGTTCGACTTCAATTAGTTTTAGCAAAAATTTGTCGATTCAATTTTTTATTTTTTAATTTAAATTTTGATCTTATTCTGTAAGATTAATATGTCAGCTGATCCATCGAAATTAATCAATTAATCACCCCTATTTATTTATATAAGAATACATATATCCGTGACTATTTGGTTGACAACTGCATTGTCAGTCGTGAGTCCCACGGGGTCACGGATTCGAGTCCCCCTGAGTGCATCTGCATACAGCACGAGATCGAGTGGTTAGGCACATGATGTTAGTTAGAGCCTCGTTTCATAATCTCTGATCAACCTTTTATATATATATATATATATATATATATATATATATAGATAGACACACATGCACACATCTATTTTTGGTTTATTTTTATATTCCACTAAAGTCTAATGAGTTTAATGTTTGGATTATTTTTGTTCTATATTGGTTTGTGGAAAAGGGGACCCACTAGAGGAGCATGCATAAGTGGGGCCTACACAAATGTAAATATAGAGGAAATGGAGACACCTTTATCATAAAGCAAAATGGGTTAAGTGGGATCAATGGATGCTTGCTTTTTGTTTCTTAAAATTGGTGAAATAGCACATGCTTTCCAAAATGAAGACCCTTTTAATAATTATATAAAAAAATGAGACCTTTTTAAAAAATAAAAATAAAATAAAAGGGAAGGGGGGATGCCTATCAATTTAAAAAATTATGATAAAAAAGTCTATCAATTTATTTTTTCATTGGTTCACAACATTTACATGCATTCAAAATTGAAATTATACATATATATATATATATATATATATATATATATATATATATATATATATATATATATATATATATATATATACATTCCACACTATTTCAATGTATTTAATTATCTACCATTTTAAAATTCTTAAATCACATAAAAATGTCAATATTTTAATTTTTAAAATGTGAATTACATCTTTTACCGCCCAAGTAAGGTGAAATAGATGTGATACCTCATCAATAAATTTTCAATATTCGACACGAATTATGAAGCATGACATAGATACTGAGATGAACTTTTAAGTAAGAAACATTCAAGATTCAATTAAGAGTCATTCAGAGCTCTGATTTCAATAAAATTACAGTCAACTGACAGGCTCGACAAGACAAAACCATTGATACAAAAAATTGTCTGATTTGAGTGAAATCAAGCGTCAGTGAAGACATTAAATCATGTTTGGAAGTTTTTCAGACACATTTGGAAGGTCAAACGAATGTTGAATGTAGCGATTTCATAGTCGAACTAAGTGTTTCGACAAGAAGAATCTACCGAGCCCAAGACTGCTCAATTATGATATCGTTAAGGCACTCAAATGTCTATCAAACATCATCTGATCGAAGGAAGCTCAAATTGATTCATATTTCTGCCTTAATTGCACCTAAAACATTATAAATAGACTCCTTTCATGCGGGAGAGGCGAGCTTGAGGCCTTAGAAAGAACTTGAAACTTTGCGACTGTTGATCTTCGTTGACCGTCATTGACCACCGCCAACCACTGTTGTTCACTGTCAACCACCGTCGACAGCCACCACCTTCGACAGCCACCGACCGTCATCTATCATCGCCGACCGCCGTCGACCACCACCTACCGATCTCCACCGATCACTATAGCCCGCCGCCAACTTTTTACAACAAGTTTATTCATGCACCGATGTTGTAACTCCAAAGAATGTTCAACAAATTTTCGCACTGCAGGACGAGGGACTGTATTTATAGTGGATTTCTTCAATTGGTCTAAGGCTCGTGGTTTTTTTCCTTTAGAGATTTTTCACGTAAAAATTTTTGGCGCGACTACTGATTATTTTCTTTTATTCGAGTGTGTGCTGAAATATCATGTCACACCAATATGATAATCCCTTACTCTTTTGCCGCAAATTTTTTAGCACGCTTCAAGGTGCAATAAATAAAACTTAGGTGTTAGATATGTAAATACATAATGGTATGTCTGTAAATCTTCATATATATAATTGTTCATAAATGGCTAAAAATTCCATTTATTCAGTCTGAGCATATAATTGATTGTAGTGTGTGTGTGAGAGAGAGGCTATCATTGTTTACAGTTCCCATTTTAATGCTAAGATTAAAGCAAATGTTGGAATGTCATCATTAGAAGCATTCATTCGTAGTATGATATAAATGGAGTAACTATTTTTCAACCTTCAAAAGCAAATGTTTTTTTTAAATAAATTTGATATATTTTCTCAATAGTTTGATTTAATATATCAACATTTTGATTAAATAATATTAATTTTGATTTTTAAATGAAGTTGAGAGAGGGATTTATGATCTCATTGGTCCAATTGATTAAAGATTTTTTTTTTTTTATCAATTTTTGTTTAAGAAATTATTATTTTTTTCTTATTTTCTTGCTATTTCAATACATTCTTATATGTATTATTTAAAGTTTGTGCTATGCATTTATTGTTTATTATTATTAATCTTATGATAGATAATGCTAGTTCAAAACTTTGTGATGCTTTATACAGTAAGGTCCGTTTGAGGCAGCGGTGCAGTGGTTGTGCGGCACCGCATTGCAGTTTTGTTTGATTAGGTAAACTGTATTGTGAAAAAATTATCGCTTAAATCAGCATTTTCTCACTGACTAGGGGAGGAGACAACTTTCTAGCCGTGGTCCGACTTTTTCATAGAAAAATAAAAATTATAACTACCACTGTAGCTTATTGTAACAACAGATTATTTTTAAGCATCAAATTATTTAATAAGATTATTTTTCAGATTATTGTAAACATCAGCTTCACAGTTATTTTTTAATAAGCTGCAGCTGCCCCAAATTGACTCAAATTCACATAATTAAACACAAATCTCATCATTACTATGTAAATATTAAAGTATTTGAGCAACATTTAAACACTATTTTTAATAAACTTTTACCCTAATGAACATCTTGATGAGGAAAATCTTACCCTACCAAGTATGTCTTGATTTGACATCCAATTGACCTAAATCAAGCACTTTAAAGTTAGGTCTATGAGAGAAACTTCACAAGAGAATTTGAGGTATCAAATGATTTTCAATTCTTATTTGTTTCTAATCAAAATGAACATAATAATGAGATGTCTCTCACAAGCCTAATATTGCATAAAATTGATATCATTAATGCACTAAATATCTAAAAATAATGTATGATTAAGGGGGCCAATATTGACTATCAAATAGACGAATTTTATTTATTGTAAAAAAGAGTAGAATATCCATCTACAAAAAATTATAAGTCAATCTTACTCTTACAAATTACAATACATTAATAGGCCTCAAGAAAGACTGACACCCATCATCACTTCTAAGGCCGACAATAATTGTTGCTAAATAAGCTTGATGCTCACAGTACAAAAATGAATGCCTACAAACAAAATCTATGGAGAATTTTAAAATTCGAAAGCACAAATTCAAATTTCTTATTTTTTATTCTTAAGTATATAATTGACTGTCGAGTTTTCTCTCTCGACTTTTGTCTTGATTGATTTATTTATTTATTTTTATGCGTTCGAATGACGCAGTCTGAGAGCCTTCGTTTGAGTAGATCCAAAATTGAATATATGTGAATGTAATTTTTGGATTAGTCGCTCTAGTAACAGAGTTTTAATTATGGGTGATCAAATCATTAAAATGTGAAAACGTTTAATTAATCTTGGGTTTATTGTTCAAAGTGATAGTGATATTAGTAGAATTCAAGTTGGCTGGTTGAACTGGATGAATGCATCAAGCCTATTGTGTGATGAAAAGTACCGCTTAAAAATCTATTTGTGAAAGTGTTGGTGTAACCCCAACATAGGACAAAAGATTGGAGTTATCTTAGATATTTAGGTCATATTAAATGTCAACCATCTGATGATTCGATCATGAGTACATATTTAGATTTGACTTATGTTAAGAAAGGCAAATGTAGACCTAATAAGTCTTACATATTGTATAAAAAATGATATTTAATCTGTTACAATAAAATGATATTTATGACACTCAATAGTACATATGAGATAAAAATGATTCATGTCACCCACCCCACTTGAAAGGATAAGGCTTGTTATTGTTGTTGTATTCAAATATAAATATATGAATACAAGTATCCTCTCTCTCTCTCTCTCTCTCTCTCACACACACACACACACACACTCTCTCTCTCTCTCTCTCTCTCTCTCTCTCTCTCTCTCTCTCTCTCTCTCTCTCTCACTCACTCACTCACTCACTCTCTCTCACACGCACACACAATCCCCCATGATCGAACGAGAATGAATCAGAGGCTTGTGGGATTGAAGTGATAGAGTAGAGATAGATATATTGCTGGGAGCGAACTTTATGCTAATATGAAGTGCATTGATGGATACAAACAAGCCTTCGACCTTGGACACCGACTCATTCTTCAACAGGCACAAGGCAAACGCACAAAAAATGATGGGCATCGTTTGACCAAAACAAGCAACACATCACAACCCTAGCAATTCTAATTACTCATCATTGTGCAAGAAAAAAACAAAAACAAAAACCCTATTGAGAAATTCTTAATGTCTTCCTATACCATAACAAACCACAATAAATGTTCCATACATTCATATCACCAAACACATATATCTAAAATAGTAGATAATTAAAGAGGCACTACTCAAACACCCCTATCTTCCTCATCACTCTCCATACCAAAGCATTTGGTTGGGTTCAACGACGTCGTAGAATCATCAAATTCCTTCACCCCATGCTCATACATAACATTTTTATTCACCTTCATTCTCGATTGATTCTCCTTCATTCGCTTGTACTCGAGCATGCTCACGACCATTTTATAATTATTTTCTCGAGTAAATCGCCACCCCATAACCTCATCATTATCATAAGCCTACAAAAACAAGTCACATTTATTTAAGAATAAATGAATAAATATTTAGGGGGCATTTAAGTGCGCTTACCAACCAATTCTTATGTATTCACATACTTACATATTATATGAACAAAATCCTTTTGACCCAAAATACTTAAATCATTAGTTCTAATAATAAATTCAACTTAAAAATGAAAAAAGATTTTAATCAAATTCTTAATGATAAGTAAATTTTCTTAATAATTAATATACATGCAAACCAACAACACCATATAATACTTAAAATTGAATTGCTACCAAAAGAATAATTAAAAAAAAAAAATTATTGGGAATTAGGAAAAATTTTCCAAATGGGACTAAGGTTTTTTTTGGTAGAATTAAAACTTTAAAGTATAAGCGATGAGACTGTTATATTCGAAATTTTGGAGAAAATACTATGTCTGTCTGCGTATGTTCATCAACCGTACGCAGAGATGCCTACGTAAAAAAGTACACGGGAGTTACAAGGGGATTACAAGAGGGTTATAACCCCCTTGTACCTCCCATGTACAAATGGATGAAATAGAAGCGCGGGCTATAAGTGAGTTACACAGGAGGTACAAGGAGGTTATAACACGCTTGTAACCCCTTTGTAACCCCCGTATAATCTCCGTGTACTTTTTTACGTGAGCCTCTCTACGTACGGTTGACGGACGCAACTTTTTTCCCCGACGGATGCAATATTTTCTCAAAATTTTTGCACCAAAATTAAAAATATAAGTAATAATTATTATAAAAGAAAAGAAGTAGAAAACCTGAAGGATTTCATAAATGGCGTCGCGTATATCATCTTCACGAAAGCCGAGTGGAGTTAATTCAGCAATCGCGGCGTCCATAGCACGAAACAAAAGAGGCGAATTAACAGTGAAGAAGGAAAGAGGAGAAAACCGGATATATCCGCCGGAGAACATTTAAATCCATCGGATCGAAGCGGCGGTTCTCCAGCGGTTGCGGCGGTTGCGGCGGTTGCGGCGGTTGCGGCGGAGATGGCCGACGGTCGCGACATTTGAAGCAATCGGGTCAGGAGAAGATCGGTTAGGGTTTCGTCGGCCCGAATGTGACCCGAGTTTTCATTTTAACATTTACATATAGCTTTGTGTAAAGCCTGAAATTGTAGCTCGTGAAATATTACATACATACCACACAATTCTTATTTATTTACATCTCTAACTCTAAACTTTAATATGTATATTCAAAGCTCAAATCTTTTAATATTACATAAAAAATATTAAATTTATTAATTTTTTAAAAGTGAAATATATCTTTCTAATGGATAAATTTATAACATGAATATGTTACCCATTTGTCTTTATCTATTGAAAAATTATTTCGTCCGTCGTCCAGACGCAAGCTGTGTCCGGACGATGGTTGTGATACAACCAACGACTTTGATCTCCGACCTCGACTGTATCACAGCCGTCGTCTGGACGCAGCTCTACGTCCGGACTCCAAACGGAATAATTTTTCCTATCTATTGGTGGGGAGGTCTATGAATAAACAAAGAAGTGGATGGAGGTGCGGAGCTATCGCTCAACTGAAAAGAGAGAACTTCTGTTATACTCGATTGAAGGAGAAATGATACGCGGCTCGACCAACACTTTAGGCCCTAATGAAAGCTCGAAGATAAAGAGAACCGAGCACCAAAGAATGATATCAGCTTTCCCACCCCCTTTCTTCAAAAAAAAAAAAAAAGTTTCTTTGAGAGTAAGGAAGGAGATAAGAAGGCAAGACAGCAGGCTCTCGGTCGTCAGGGGCGAGGGCGGAGCTGGTATACATGAAAAAAATGAAAGAAAGGCAGGAATGAATGGACTGATGGAAGGGGCGTAGCGAAAGCAACAAATCATTTCACAACAGCAAAGACTTCGAACTTCAGAGATGGGATTGTATTCATAGTCCAGTATTGTACACAAAAAGGAACCCACTTTCTTCTGTGATGAGGTAGAAAAGAAACCTAGGTTCGGTGTGTCGTAGTACTTGGATCTGGTTGGAACTGAGACCTTAGTGCAACTCGCATTTTACTGTCGAAGGATAAAATATTACATCCAGACGCCGCATGTAGAGCTACGTGCAGCGTCCAATCTCAACCACACATCCCGCGAAAGATGTATGAGAGTCGGTCCCACTTCAATTTTTTTTTTTTTTTAATTTCAGCTGCGGCTATGTGCGGCTGGATCGGGACGTCGCAAGTAGCTCTACGTACGGCGTCCGGATGTAATATTTCGTCCTGTTGAAGGTGCCAGTTATTGAGTTAGTGACGGATAAAAAAAACCATCTAAGTAGGCTTTTGCTACTGATGGCATAACCCCTTATACATGCTTCTATTCAGTTACGCTGACTCCTTTATATTCAAACTGTGATTCAATCGCTTCAATAATCAAGTGTGTGCTGTGTTGGTCTACTTACTATTCCCTCGCTAAACGCGGCCATCTTACTTTCCCTCCTGGCTAGCTTTTCAATCACAAGCTTACTTGCTTTATCACATCTTTGGTCAAGTGGCAGCAACAGGGTGGGCGGCTTATTGAACTAAGGCCGGTTTGCCTGTCAGAGCTGGTTTTCCCAGGCGAGTAATCTGATAAAAAAGGTTCCGTACTCTCCGCTCATATGTGAGAGTGTTTGATCCACTTCTCTGCCTATGAGTGACATGAAATGAAGCTCTTCTTCTTTGCCTGACTAGGACCATGAAGGCGTCAGTTGAAATGACTAACCTCCGGACTGTTAGAAAGAGATAGAATGAGAGGCCTACTCCCTGATCGTCTCTTTTGAATTGCCATCAACCGGCTTGAAGATGAGTCACGGGTTGAAAATTTCTTATAGCTGCTACTTCCATAAAAGCTCTTTCCTCTCGATTGGAACCAATGGCCTCGGTAGAACTGAGGTTTGTCCGCCCGCTCCTTTTCATTCATACATCCATAGCGGGAGCTGCTGCCCATTAAGATAGGGGGACTCACCTCGTACCTTTACACTCAGCTCTTCACCTGCTCATTCTGACAGTCCAATTGAAGTAAGTCTAGTCCATTTGTTTTAGTCTAAGAATGTGAAAGGTTCTCACTCATCTAATGCCGTGATGGACAAGTCCGATTCTTGGATAATATCTACAGCTGGTTACTCTCCGCCTTGTTTGAGCTACTACAGATTGAGCTCTTTCGCTTTCGCTTCCTTGGCTTCAACTGAACCGGCCAAAACAAGAAGATTCTGAACTGCTAATCGCCTACTTTGAGAATGGACAGAATCAAAAGCTACGGCAGAAAAAGAGAAAATTATCACCTTGCTGCAACTAAAGGAACAAAATCAACCAACTTCCCAGCTCAGCGCTAAAGGGACATGAAGAGAGACCTACGATTTCAATTCAGTGCTACGCCCTTAAGAAAGAATAGGTTGATGGTCTTAGACCTCGCAACCACTGAGTCTAAGTACCTTTCGGAGATTCTCACATCCCTTTCTACAAGTCGCGGATATTATGATTCACGAGAAAAAGCAGTTTCAAAACACAAGTTAAAAAGCAGGGTGTTACTTGTTTTGTCGACCATCACATTCATCCTACCAGTTGGCGAGGTAGTGGGAATAACCCCTATCATCTTTTACCCTTCTACCTATACTGCGAGAACCAGCTTTTCTAGTAGCCGCTAATATGCCCTTCTTGAAAAGGTAGTAGGGCTCTCAAAAGAAAGCCGTGGAGACATCCTATTGTGGAGTGGGTCTTCGAACGATAGGATTCTCATTTTTTGCAGGAAGAACCTCGCACCAATTGGCTCGCTACTAAACCACTGGGCACCTCCTCTACCTCTTGAAGTTGACTTCAGCCATAGAAAAGAAACTGCTTACACAGAACAACAGAAAAATGCCCACCGCCAAAGCAGTCTTCGAGATAGGGTAGGGTTCGTTCTTCACAATCAATGAAATAGACTCTGATACGGCAAGTTTAGTACAATGAAATGAGAGAACCCTAAGCTCAGGAACTAGTGTGGGTGCAAAATCATATCCTTGTTTCTCTTTTGGTTGTGTTCATCTATCTTCTCATGCATGTGTTGTGGTTGGTAGAACTAGAAGGCTCCCTCATCCGCCTTCTTTTTCTTCATTCTTCAAAGAGGTACGTACTATCTCTAGTGAACAAATCAAGTTATGTATATAAAAAGGAAGAAGCGGCATGTTGACACACTGAACTAAACGACTCCTTCCCACTGGCTAAAAACGGGAAGAGGGAAGCTTGTCTTATTTCTTCTTCTACTGGTGAGACTTTCATTTTCAAGTGAAGTTCAGAGGGGAACCCAGGGTTTTTCCCGGGGAAGAACAATTGGTTCGAGTCGTCAAGTCCGCTAAGCAAACTCCTTCCCATTGATTAAAAACGGGAAGAGGGAAGCTTGACTTGATTCTTCTTCTACTGGTGAGACTTTCATTTTCAAGTGAAGTTCAGAGGGGAACCCAGGGTTTTTCCCGGGGAAGAACAATTGGTTCGAGTCGTCAAGTCCGCTAAGCAAGGCGCTAGTGCGACATGCCGTCAAACATATGGGGTGGATGAACCAGCTACAATCGAATTCCTTTCCAATTTCCTAATTTCGGAAGCGAGTTGCAGGAGAGCTTCTTTCTGGCATGGAGTGACTCTATGTGATCCACCATCTGAGGTGGGCCTTTCCGCAAGTGGTGAAGCAAGTGATCCCGTCAATGGATGAGTGGATTCTGTCGATCCTCTTCTGAGCTCGACCATGAGTTGCATACTCAATCAACGCTTTTTTGGTGGTAGGAAAAAAAACCACAGACGGGAAGGTCAGAGTCACTGAAAGATTGATTTCTCTAGCGCCTTTGTCAGGAATATGGAGAGGTGGAAAGTTCAAAGATTGAAGCCCTGCTCTGTGGTCATCTGTCCATGCTATAGCTATAGGATTTCTTTTTCATGAGCTTAAAGTTCAGAAAAAATGAGATTGAAAAGGAAGGTGAAGGCTCTGGAAAGAGGTTTTGAGACCAGTTGGACCCCTATTAGTAAGCTTAGCCGACCAGGGGACAAAAGACCATGGATCATGGACCTTTGTACGAACTGGAGGGTGTGGGGTGAAGGGGAGTTTCCCTAGATATGTAAATGTAAATTCATAAGAATTGTGTGGTACATATGTAAATTTCACAATTGGACTCGCATCCTAGAATCTGTCCCATTGATTAAAAAAAAAAGGAGCAATTACATACAGATCACTGGAAACTTGCTATTTACATATCAACCACCCTCTTTCATCAAAATTTCAAATTGTTACTCAAATATAAAAATTATGGTAAAACCCTAACCCATATTTTTCATTTTTTATTAAATTCTCAATATTTTGATTGTGGCGTGTAAATATATCGGTTCGATAGCTTCAAAAAATCAACTTGGTGACTAATTTATAAAAATCAATATCTTGGGTGGTTTAAATGTAACAATCCCTAAAATTAAATGAGAAACAGAATCAAAATATAAAGCTAATCAGCTAAAAATAGCTGCAATTTCCGATTCGTTAAAATAGATTTGAGTTAAACAGAACAAGAAATAAAATAAAGTTAATTTTTCATTTTCTTTCACTTAAATACCTAAATATTGTCAGATTGAATCAGTTCAGATCTGCACTTAAAATTTCACTAGTACTCACAAGTAACACTAACAAAATAGAAGGGTGGTTCTTGCAATTTACATGATATATGTGTGTGTGTGTGTGTGCATTGTCCTTTGGTGATGTATATAACTACTAGTGTGCATTTCATTTCAAAGTGAGTTGAAAGAAGAAAAAGGTTCCTCCAAATACCTGAATCACATCTGTGGTCTTGTTTGAACAACAAAAATCTTGCCATCTTTAACAACTCCCTCAATGTCTTGTGGAGATCCATAAAGCTCTTCGATCACATGGCCTGCTCGAGCGATGCTCACCAATATCGACCGCCGGAAACTTCCATCCATTATGAGCGGATCAGAAGTGTAGTCGAGCACGACGGCCTCTTCCTCGTCCATCGGAACACTGCAGGGTTCAATTAGTAAATTTCATCAGGCACCAAAAATATGATTTGTCAGTGTCATAAGGTAATTATTACAATATAGGATTTATCCTGTGGTAAACAACATTGAAGTTTATTTATGAATTTTTACTCGTAGTTGACTTATTAAACTCGTGGGGATTGAATTTGGTGGCATATTGGGTTAATGTTGTCCTGCAATAATCCAACATTACATGAGAATTAAGATATGTAGCTATTTTTTACATAATGCATTGTTCAGTAATCCAATTGTCACACAATTTCATCTGATAATCAGTTTGAATGGAACAATCTTTTACAAGAAATCGTGAGATTGTTCATAGAGAAATCTAGAAATCAGTGATGCTTATACAGTTGCATTACAAAAGAGTAAAGTGCCAAAACAATCATCTACTATTTACATAGCATCATTTCAGTCCCAAAATTTTTAAAAATGTCAAACTAGTCTTTAATATTCTTTTAATATGGTTTGAAAAGATACTTAGGAAGGACTATTTTAGCCCCATTTAAAAGAGATGGGACTAAATTGATGCTTTTATGAGACTAAAATTACCCACTACAAAGAGTAGGAGACTCATTTTGACATTTTTCTCCATAACAAAATTTTAAGCGCAATTATGTATCTTACATCCAAGTCTTATATATTGTTGAATTCAAAAGTGTCTGAAAAACACAGTCAAGGTATAGAACGTTATGCAGAGAGAGTCAAGGGAGAGAGTGTTGTGGAGAATCACAAGAATATGTAATATTTATTCATGATATAAGTCCCTCATTTATAGGGATAGACCTCGATCTTACAAAATTACAGGTTAGTCCCTTTATCATTAGCTTCTAGAGGACTTTTTAGTAATTACAAATATATTTGGGTATAATAAGACTGGCGGATTGATGCTGGTCGCCTAGAAGTTCATCGGTCGTTCGCTTGACCTTAACACCATCAATATTTGAACCAAAACTCAACAATCTACCGATCCGCCTTAAGGTCTATCATCAACCAATGAGAAATCATTTGGCGCGTCCTTACGATCGATTGATCCAATCGCCTTCCTTGCTATCATTAATCCATCGATCGCAATTAGAAATGTCGATCGATTGCGTTATCCTACTGAGTCGTCCGTTCTGCCATAAAATCCGCGTTGACATATTTTGTGTACATATTTAGTTCTCCAATTCTCTTGTTCATTGAAAGTTGCAAAGCGCACAAAGACAAGATAATCTTTTTAACATATGTAAAAAATAATTGAATGTCATTTTTGCATAATAATGAACTTCCCTAGATTTCCATGTCCAAATTGCTATAAATAAGCCATGGGGTATGGAAAGTTTGCGCCTCTCCTTTCCTTCTTACTCCTTGGAATTACCATCTTTTCGTCTCTGTATCTGCTACTATGTCTGGCGAAAGGGCATCATCGACCGACAAGACGCCCTTCTCAAGATCATGAGTGACATGTTAAGAAGGCCTGCAAACCAGACTCAAAGCGAAAGTTGACGAGCAAATTCTCAACAGAGGAAATGAGCACAAAGAGGGTTGTGCTGAAACCATGAATCGAGAAGTGCGAGAAGCGAGCTGGGTCTTCGAGTTTCTTCGCAGGCTCGTTGCAAGAGAGGGATACGAAGCGGGCTGAAAGTCGTTCTGAAATTCACCTTACAGGGCACCCGTCGAGGTGACGTTCTTGCCAGAAGAGAAACAATGTCTGTTCAGGTTGTTGCGGGGGCTTCGGTTCCCCAAGGAGGTCTTGAGGATGCATCGGTCAAAGCTGAGACATGGCTTCGATCGACAAAGACTAACTTTTCCTCTGAGGGTGGAGGGTTAGGGAAAGCTGGTGAGAATGATTTTTCTTACACCAAATTCGAATGGGGGCAAATTTTGGGTTTGTCTTTTGTATCTCTTTTCCTAGTTCAGTTGTTGAATTCTTCACTATCGACTCTTATGTCAATAGATACTGATATCGGTCATTAGGATGATGCGACCATTATTGAGCAAATCGCCATGGGGGGAGTGGACACTGTGGAACGGACGCAGTGGGTCAAGGTGTTATGGAGCAGAGTGTTGAGCAGGGTGTTGAGGAGCAGGGTGCTGAGTAGGGAAGGATGGAGGGAAACTTTTCCCTCGGCGGGGACAAGAGTGTGAGTTGTCAAGTTTCTTCCGGCGCTACGAGGGAAGAAGAGGCGACCGGGGGGCAAAGGGTGTCCTTCGACTTCATAGTGTGTCGCCTTGCTGAGATGGAGGAGTGTTCCTTCGTTTTATGGGTTATCCTTAAGAGGATAGTGATGAAGGAATTATTGAAGTTCTAGAGAGAGTTGACAGTGCGGAGAAAGAAGATGTTGCACTTAGCAAGGAGCTTGTTGTTTTTCGGGGGGAGATGCTTGCCAATCGTAGGAACATGGCGCACTTGTGTTTGGAAAGGTCCTCACCGATCAGCCAAGAGGTAGTCAGAATGACCTCTTCAAGCTGGGCGTTGAGTTTATTTGTGGCGACTTCATCACCGAGGATTTATCTTGGAAGAAACTACAAACTATTGCTTAGTTATGTTTTTTTTTTTTTTTTTTTTTTTTTTTTAAGTTGTAACTGAGGGTTTAGCGTGGTGCCCCCCTCATTTTGTATATAAATAAAATAAAATATATTTTGTTTTTGGTAATGATTACTTTGCTCTGGGTAATGATAATAACATCGCGTCAATGTTGTCGGCGGCATTTCGCCTTCCCTATATATGTAATTGTGCGGCAGCTGAGAGTCCTTGTCTTTTCCTCCTTTCTCGGTGTTCCACTACCTCTCCTTTTCTTGTTCTTTCTCTTGGTTCAATGTCTCAGGCTCCATAATTCGAAGGTTCTCTCAGTAATCATTTAGTTCGATTTCTGCTATAGAAATTTCAATCCTCTCTGCGGCGGATGTAGAGGAGATCCAAGATAGTTACGTTTTGGACCCTACGATCCAATTATTGGCCCTTGAGAACAAAGTGAAGGACTATAAGACGAAGTTCTTGGTTGCCTCACGTGCGAGTGATTGGGGAATCCGTACTTCTTCAACAGAGTGCAAGGTAAAGAAAGTTAAGACCTTACCAAAGAATATTCGAGATCATAGGGCACTGATTGAGGGTCAACGCCTCTCCTTATTTCAATACCTCGACCCCAAAGTGATTGAACGCATGATTCGTCTGGTAGTGTTGATACCATGACCAAAGATTTGTAGAGGTTGGCCAACAACAGCGAAGTTATTTGGGAAAAAGTTGTTGTTGAGAGAGGGCGACTTTAAAAAGGCCCCAAGGGAGAGGTTGACCCTCCACTAGCCAGAAGTACGGGTCGGTCTGACTCGATTAGGTCGGCGGAGGGGATGTTGAAGGTTGGTGTTGCCTACTTTCTTACTTGTTTGTGTGTGAAATGCACTTATGTCTTGTATAATTTGCTAGATACTTCAGAGGGAAACGAGAGAAACTCTTCATCATCGCCCAGTATTCCTGACTCGGGGGTCCACTAGTGCATCCGTCGGTTAGAGAAGTTTTGGTAGCAGGTACGGAGACCTCGTTTATAGTTTTGTAGAAGTGACGTGAGGTGAGGCGAGTCGCGCCTCCCGTCCCCTCTTTATTTGGACCGATTGTGAGGAGCAAGGAGTCGCGGAGCAAATGGAGAGCGATCTCCCCAGAAGGGAAGGAAAGGCTCTTGCCCTTGATATAGGCTTGCCCCCTACTCCTATGCAAAGGGAGTGCTTCGCCTGAGTAGGCGTTCTAGCACAATCAAGGAGCCGGAGTTGGACGACCGATCACTATGCTCTTATTGACAGGGAGACTAAGTGGTTCCCAAACACTCCTTTGAATGGGGACTATCCCTCGATTTTGAAGGAAATGTTCTGGTCTTTTGCCTTCAAGAAGACTTCGATGGATAGAAGAGACATGTTCCAAGCGGCCAATCGATATCATGCCCTTGCTTGGGAGGCTTCACACTTACAGGGGCTTCTCTTGGATAGAACTGAGGAGGACAGCGGGAGGTCCACTTTGCGAATTCGGAAGTTGAAACAGAGAGTTGCTAGGGTGAAAGATTCGGCCGAGGAGAGGAAATTCTATGCTTAACAGTATGAAATTCAAGTGGTGGCCCTTCCGAAAGAAGATGATAAACTGAAAGAGAAAATGCCTTCGATGATTACCTAGGAGGCATACGTCGAGGGTATTTCTTGTCAGATTACAATCGACACTTCTCTCGCAATTGAATCGAAAGCATAAGCTGGTTGACCCCATTTAGCAGAAGATGGAGGAGTTTATAACGCTTCTTTCGGAATCAAAGTGTGGAGGAGAGTCAGCGCACAAGAAGTCTGATGGTGTCGATGTTATGAAAAATTTAGGTGATTTACAACAGACGTACATTCTGACATCTTCAAATTGAATAACTTTTTCATCAGATATACCTTGTTATTCGCCGACGGCTTTTTATACATGCATGATAGTGCTGCCATAAGATCTGCAATAGTCATTTCCTTGACGACGTGTGCAACGGACCTCGATAGGGTCAATTGAATAACCCCGAACTTCTCGATCCAACAAATTCCATTCAGTCCCATCCATCCCTTCACGTCTTTTCCCTAATAACAGAAGATGAAGTTTCTTCTCATAAAGGTAGTCCTCTATCTGCATCCTCCAGTAACCAAAATCCGTGCCATTAAATTTCTCGATCCTTGAAATTTTCACTTCATCTGTAGTCATGATTCTTCCTCAGATCCAAACCACGGCTCTGATACCAGTTATGAAAATTCAGGGCGAACAAAACATAAATCTAGAAGAACACAGAGATTTAACGAGGTTCGGCATAGACATGCCTACATCCTCGGGAGCAGAGCGGCGAATTCACTATTTCAGAGGAGTTACAATAGTTCGGTTCAAACATACCCATAGGATTACACATCTATTTATAGATAAACACCCACGGATAAATTACTAACTCGCCCTCGCTCCCCTCAACCCACTAAACATGAAGAAACACACATCTTCACCAAGAAAACACCAACTCTCTAGATATGAGCCATACCTAACAGTCGAGAGTGCGGAAGGAACTACAGAGTTGAACTCCGGGGAGTCTTCAAATGTCCAGGGTTAAAGCGGTCCCTTTTTATATTTTTTTGTCCTTTTTTGTTTCTTTTACTTCGTTGTAAGGAAGATTGTTATTTGTAAAAAAACTTTTACGATATAAGGAACCTTTTGAGGCTGGAAGCTTTATAATCCCAGCCTTTTATCCTGATGATTGCTTGAATGTACGGTGATTTGTTTTTTGTTATGAGTTGTTAGTGAGCGTGTGTATAAATGACGAAGCTTGTCACTACTGGGTGTTAACGTTGTAATTCGGGCTCAAGACGGTTGTTTACATACCCTTCATGGAGCTTGTCGTTGTCGGATGCCCAAAACATCCCATAGGCTGTTGGAGCTTATCGCTCCCGAGTGTTAATATTATAATCCGGGCTCAAGGCAACTGTTTATACATCCCTCGTGGAGCTCGTCGATGTCGGGTGTTAAAATGTCCCATAGACAGCTGGCAATCGTTGGACACCTATCACGGAATTTGTCGCTGCCGGGTTTTTACGTTAGAATTCGGGCTTAAGATGATCGCTTACACAACCCTCACAAAGCATGTCGCTGCCGGGTGCCCCATAGGCCACTAGCGATCGTTGGACACCCCTCGCAGAGCTTATCACTACAGGGTGCCGGAATATCCCATAGGCCGCATGGCGATCATTGGACACCCCTTGCAGAGCTTTTCGATGTCGTGTGTTAACATTATAATTCGGGCTCATGACGATAGTTTACACACCCCTTGCCTTGTCGCTATCGTGCGCCAAAACATCCCATAGACCGTTGACGATCATTACACTGATTGATTAGTATTCCTCTCTCGAGGTGCTAATTTCCAACGTGTGACAATTTAAGTTCCTCGAGCGTAACGATGTTAGTTCCTCGAGCGTAACGATGTCAGTTCTTTGAGTGCGACAACGTCAGTTTCCCGAGTGTGTAAAGAAATTAAATGAATAAAATATTATCAGAGAGATGTTGAATATGAAAATCCCAAATCTTTATATGCCATGTATGTTAAAAAAACCCTTTCATTATATTGCGGGCTTTTTAAAGAAATGAAAGGTTATACAAAACAACCATGACAGTATTTCTTCTACAAGTAGGGATAATTGTAAGGAAAAAAGTTAATTAGATCGTCACCGCTCCAAGTTCGAGGAACATTGTTTCCTGCGAACATCTTCAACTTGTATGCCCCTTGCTCATAATGTAGGGTTCATTCCAAGTTTGATCCAGCTTCCCGATTGCCTACCTCCTGGCGGCGGGGTCGGCTTTTCAGTACCAAGTCTCATAGGGCAAACGTTTCCTCACGAACATGTTCGTTGAAATATTCGGCTATCCTTCACTTGATTTCTTCTTGTCGAAAGGCTGCGGCTCAATTCTCCTCGGCAAGGTTTAGGGCGAGCTTGACTCCTTCACCGTTCGCCTCACACCATTCTTCTAGGTCTTCCTCGTTGAAAGTCGAGGCCAAGAGTACCATCTGGCTGTGGTTGTGTTCAACCGGTAGCATGACTTCCATTCCGTGAGACAACATAAAAGGGGTTTGCCTGGTGGACAAGGATGCTGTCGTCTGAATCGCCCAGAGTATGGAAGGGATTAGGTCTGCCCATTTGCCCTTTTGCTTATTCTACCATTTTTCTTAGTAAATTTAGAATGACTTTGTTTGCAGCCCTCACTCGTCCGTTAGTTCCAGGGTGATATACGGAGGCAAATTTGAGGTTGATCATCTGACTCTTGTAGAAATTCTGAACCCTCCTAAGTAGTTCGCTTCCTCCAGATATTGCGGGCACGTACCCCACTATGTGAATAGCATTGGTGCTGATGGGTCTGTCAGTCATTCCTCTCGTGGGAGCTTTGCCCTGCCTCTGAGTCTCGGCTCCAGGGGTGACAAATTCTTTTAGC
Organism: Papilionanthe hookeriana x Papilionanthe teres; assembly: GCA_022702705.1. Taxonomy (NCBI): domain Eukaryota; kingdom Viridiplantae; phylum Streptophyta; class Magnoliopsida; order Asparagales; family Orchidaceae; genus Papilionanthe; species Papilionanthe hookeriana x Papilionanthe teres. The sequence continues at coordinate 34,587,318 of CM040433.1, read as the reverse complement.
TTCCCTACTTTTATCAACTCTTTGATCAAGCTCTGCAAATGTCTGCATTCCTCCGTTTTATGCATGTGACCTATGCAATATTTGAAGTACTTCCTGCTATCTCAAAGAAAGGCGTCGGCTCTCATCGGAGTTGTCTTTCTAAAGAATTTTTTACCTTGAATGGCGTCCACTATTTCTGCCATGAACACCCTCAGTGGGGTTTCCTGAGGGACCCCAGGATTACCTCGGGATACATGATATTGAGACAATCGGTCGTGCAGAGCCTTCACTGGCCTCCATTGATTCTCGTGATGATGGGTTGTTACCATGGTGACCTTTGTAGCACGGGCGTATGATCGATCATAGAGTTTGTCTGGGCGGCTTTCGGTTGTCTTATGATGTCGTCTTTTCGTGCCTTTGTTTGGCGGGTTCTGGGGCATTCTCGTAACTGACAATGTACTTATTGACAATTTCCAACAACTCAGCCAAGCTTTGCAGCTATGCGAGTCGAGGTTGAAGAGGAACCTATCTGAACTCACCCCTTTTGTCAGCACGGCCAGGCCCAAATTGGATTTCAAATCTTTCACATACAACGTTTCCCTCTGGAATCGCTCGATGAACGATCACAAGCTCTCGTTGGCCCCCTGCTTCAGTTGCCATAGATATCGGTCGCTCTTCCGGGCCCGCAAAGTACTAGCGAACTGTGATAAGAAGAGTTTCTTGCACTCCGCAAAACAGGTGATTAACTCTGCAGGTAACCCATCAAACCACCTTATTGCAGATGATCTCAACGTCATAAGGAACAACTTGCACTTGAGAGCGTCTGAGATTTTTAATAGGCATATAAACGATTCAAACAATGCTAATTGGGCGTTGGGATCCAACCATCCTTTGTATGGTTCTAATGCGGACATCTTCAGCTCCCATGAACTATAGAGAGAAGGCATTTTCCGGCTGTCACTGTATCTCGGTCCACGCTTATCGATTCCTCTTCTCCACAGAGGCAGATTCTGCGCTGGCTTGATACAACCCGTCGTCGGGTTTCTCCTGCAGGTGGATCACTCTCCTGCCATTATTTGACGGTGGCTCCCCTTGAGGGAGTTAGGTACTCTTTGTTGGGTCGATTCTCCTCCTGGAATCTGGATTGCTCCCGAGGTAGCTACGACTCTATGCACCTCTGCAAATTGTCCAAACATTTGGTTGATGATCTTTGTTGGGCTCCTATTCTTATTAAAGACATGTTTCAACGCGCACCGCACCTTAAAGAATGTTATATCCAAAACTGTCCGGGAAACACACCCAAGGTATAAAACATTGTGCAAAGATATTCAAGAGAGAGTGTGTAGCAAAGAATCACAAGAATGCGTAACCCATATTTATGGTATAGGCCCCTATTTATAGAGATAAGCCTCAAATCTTACAAAAATACAAACCAATCCCCTTATCATTAGCTTTTAAAGAGTTATTTAGTAATTACAAAGATATTTGAATATAATAAGACTGTCGGATTGATGCCGGCCGGCGAGAAGTGTATTGGTTATTTGTTTGATCTTAACTCCATCGATATTTGATCCAAAACTCAAAAATCTACTAATCGGCCTTAAGGTCGATCGTCATCTAATGGGATTGTGGGAAGTCCTTTAGCACGTCCTTACGATCGATCCATACAAACGCCTCCCTTGCTAGCATTACTTCGCCGATCGCTAAGAGGAATGTGATTAATCGCGTCATGCTTCTGAGCCGTTCGTTCTACCTTGAGATCCGTGCTGGCATATTTTTTGAGTACACACATATATATTAAACTAACACAACTACTAACATTTACAATAATAACCCACCAAATCTCCAAGAGCACAACAAAACCCGAACCAATTTTCTTTTTTCACTTGCATCAAATTCTCTACAAGTTAATTGTGGGGGGCAAAAATACATGTATTTACTAGTCATCTTTTTACCAGGTAGGATATTAGATATGTAAACAAGGAAGATTTATATAGTATGACCATTATAACTTTTGCCCAAAAATCTTCCTAAATTTTACTTTTTTTATTTCTACCACCCAAATCCTTTATATCACATCACTATTTTAACTTCTAAAAAGCATGTATTGTCTGCAAAAAACCAGAAGAATATACAAACTTACCTATCATATAAGCCTGCACCAGCATATCCTTCCAAATCTTCACCATTTGAATCTGACCTGAATATAATGGACCGTTTAATGAAGAGGCCAATAGGTTTACTAGGAAAACCAATTACCTGTAAAGGAGCAAATTATGAAATTTCACAACAGGGAAGTAGAATGAAACAAAATTATAAAATTGCACTCAAAAAATAAACCTTAGGAGAGTCGAGGTCCTTTTTGTTACAAATAAAGCTAAGAGCACGACCGGGATAGGCACCGACGAGAGTTTCTCCCAATCCTTTAACCACCTGCGAAAGCCTTAATTTTAACAACTGAATAGCAAAGGGTTCTCTCTACAAGCTGAAATTGAATATTTACACATATGTCACTTAGGGGTGAAAGTGAGTCAAGCCGACTTGTGAGTCGGCTCGATAAGTGGCTCGTGAACTGAGCTCGATGAGCTAACAAGTCAAGCTCAAGTCAGCCTCGACTCGACTCGTGAGCTCGTGAGCTAGCTCGTTTTAAAAAATCTTAACAAAAATATACTCAAAATATATTAAATTTCAAAAATTTTATCTTTAAGGTAATTAAATTGTTTAAAACATAATATTTTTTATTGTATATTAGGAGATTTTTTATTATTTATCTCCTAATTGTTTATTCTATTTCTCAACTTATTATAAAGTTATTTAAAATTAATATCATTTTCACCCTTTTTCTATTAAACAAGTCAACTCGCGGGCCGGCTCGAACTCCTAGACTTGAGCTCGAGCTCAATAAAATTAAACAAGCTCAAGCTCAAGCCGAGGGCAGCTCGAGCTCGAGTCGACTCGTTTACACTTCTAATGCCACTCAATTTATATGTATTTACATATTTAAAACCTAAACTTCATTTTTGGCAAATACATATGGTGCCTCACCCATGCATGAAAAGGTGCATTTCACTTTTTAAGAATCAAAATAATGGTGCTTTTGATGTGAGATGAAAGATTTTGGTGGTATAAATGTTAAAAAAATAAAAGTTTTGATTACAGATATATAAATACATTGGAATTGGGTGGCATGTATAAAAATGCCCCAACTAAAAAAATAAGGACATTTACCAATTCTTTTGTGTTTACGTATCTAACACATAAATTCATATTTACGTGTGAATCTTTAATATCACATAAAAAGTACCACAATTACTATCTTTTTAAAAGTGAAACACACCTTCTTGATACATATCTTTACGACACCAAGGCCTCATAAATGTAAACATCAAACTTTTTGTGTTAGCTATGGAAATACATAAGAATTGTGTGTTATGTTTGTAAATTTCCCAAACTTACCTCAGCATAAATCTCGGATGAGTCTCCAGACGAAGGGTTGGTAGTGTGGATAACAAATGCATAGTCTGCGTTTATAATTTCTTGTACAAGAACAGCCATACAAAGACGATCATGATCAAGCTTTACTTTTCGAGTACTGAAATATGCTCTCTCATTCCACTTTGAAGCCCAAACCTGCATCAAGGTCCCATATTGTATTTTTTTTTTTTTACAAGACTATAAATGACCATTTTGCAAAACTATAAATTCCCTTGCTACACGGTTAACTTTTTTGGAGAAATTTTATGTAATTAAGTGAACTTTGTTTCAGTAAAAAATTCTAAATGAAAAAATTGCACCTTCTTGATAGCCATCCATGCTCGTTCCCATCGATGCTCGCCTTCATCCCCAGGCCAAGGCATTCCAGAAATTTTCATTTTTTCCTTCAGCTCTGTAATCTGTAACGAGATCTCCATTATCAATAGAAAGGAAGAACCACCACATAAAAAAAAAAGGATAATTACATACACAACACTCGAACATTGCTATTTCCGAAACTAGCATCAAGATAATTCTTTTCGAGCTACCGAAACAATGCAATCATGTGTGCTTGAGGTTTTATTGTGAATTTTGATATTTGACAGATGAAGGAGGGCACTCGATTTATATTCCAGGGAAACACAGATTTAGGAAAAATTATTTATATGATTTTTATTGATATTAAAAAACGCAAGTGTAATATTGGAACTGCTTTGGGATTCTCTGAGAGAAAAGGGTATTTTAAAAATATATTTAACTGATTAAAATTTGAGTAGCACTAGATTTAGTTTTGGGCCTAGCAAGGGTCCTCAATCACAATAAGATTACAATAAGGATTATAATAAAATTTACTTGCTGGAAATATTTAGTGAATATATCCCAGCTAAGTTAGCTTGGTTTATGCTTTTTACAATTGGTATAGTTCTAATGTCTGAGATCTCAATAATAAAATTAAAAAACAAGCTTATAATATTTCAGAGCTGCAAAATTCTATAAATGAAACTTTTAGAAGACAAGTGATTTAGGATTTGTAGAAACATTACTTAGCTATTTTAATTGATGAGAAATTGTAATAAGAAATTAATATTGTCGGAGTAATATTTAAAAGTGAAAAGTTTAAAAAGTATATTGGATATCTCGTATCTACATGCAAAAGAGTTACAAGAATACAATGAAGATTCAACTTTTAAAATTAAGAGTGGACTGGACATATTAGTAAATAGAGTATAATATGGAGATTTAAAAGCAAATATACTCAAATTAAAAATAGGCTAGCTATATTATAGGATTAGTGTTAGGATTAATAAATCCTTCATAAATAAAATGAGTATTGCAAAAATAAGAATATTAAGATAAATGAGTGTAAAACTGGCGAAGATAAACTTAAAACTTATATTAAAGAGATATAGAGTAACGTTTGTTTAAGACAATAGTTGACAATAGACTAATATTGTTAAGCATGTGCATCAGAGGATAAAAGATACAACAATAAGATGGAGATAAAATGTCACGGGCTAGGGGCTAGCCGGTTCAGCCAGCTCGCAGAGGAACCGGTTCGAGCAGTTCCACGGAGTCCTGGTCCATTCCCCAACTAGACCGGGCGGCAAATTGAAACGGTGGCAATGCTGCCAGCCCTTCCCCTATCTTTCCTTTTATGTTTTTTTCTGTGTAGTCTTATATAAGTTATTCTTTGGGATTAGAGTTAGGTTATATTTGATTGTTGTTTTCAGATTTTATGTGGAGTCTCCTCTTCCCTTGCTAGGGTTGTATCCAATGGCAAGTAGTGCTTCAACTGTATCCTGCCAAGGCATCAGTTTGTATTTATAACCCTCTTTGCATCAATAAGTAATATCCTGGGATTCTATTCTATCATGGTATCAGAGCCATGACCCTAATCTAGCTGTAGTCGGTTGGCTCCAGGTCCTATCTTCTCGCCTGATTGAGCAAGCCAAGTTCCTATTTCCTCTAATTGGGCCGGCTGAGGTCCTGCCTTCCCTAATTTGTGCCATTGTTCTCTCGTCAGATCTATCCCATCTCCACTAATTCGAGTTGCTGTTTAAGAAGATTTTAAATCAGAATGCGCCCATAACTCATCTACTCTAAGCTTTTCGTCTCCCTCATAGTGTCATAACCACAACCACTTGGAAAATCCCGTGGTCTCCTATGGCGTGGTCGATGCGATTCCTCGCAGCAGTGACATTGCTCGCGACCGGCATGGTCTTCTCACCGGAAGTCTTTGGGTCAAGGGCACACTTCTCTATAGTAGTCATATTCCTTGCAAAGGCGCCCATCTTTTCTGCTCGCTGCCAGTTCCGCACCCTTCCCAGCCAGCTGTCCACCTATCCAGCCACCAACCTGAATCCAACTGCCCTTACCTGCAGCTATTCTTGCTGTCCAACCCATCCCACCATCACCCAACACCCTGCCACTTTCTTATCTGCAGCCATCCTTGCCGTCCCACTCCTCCAACCCTCAAAACGTCCACTAAATCCCTTCCCAACTACTGTAAAGCCACCAACCCTTCCCCTTCCCTTTGTTGCTTCTCTGATGCTACAACCAGCGGTAGCTGGAGGTTGTTGTTGTTGTGTCGTATTTCCGTATTAAGTTATGTTGTAAACCTGATCACTTTGCTGAATAAACTTTGCTTTTGTTTCCGTTGTACCGAATTAGTTCCGGTATCATAAAATTACTGTGAAACAATCAGAAATAAAAAGTACAGTCCAAAAGTCACTTGACTAGAAGTCGTGCAAAAAATACTCAACAAAATAATGCTAACATCTTATGTAGGACCCAAACAGAAAAAAAAAAAAAAGAAAAAAAAAAGAAGAAGACTGAGTATTCATAAAACCGACCCCAAGTAGTTGGAATAAGTACAATGATGATGTGATGATAAAAAATGGCCATGTGGATGACATGATCAACACAATATTGGTTATTATTCCATACACGTTTGTGCATTTATGGAAGTTTTACAATACAAAATATAAGTTTTTTATTTTGTTAATCCTCTTAAGAATTGAGATATTTTTTTATTAATTTTTCCTTTTGCAAATAGTGGTAGATTTAACCAAGACCAGACATCTTAACCTTCAAGAAGCTAAATTCACCTGTAGCTAACAGAGCATTATGATATATTTCAGTAAGAGATAAAATTCCAACTTCCATACCAATTGAGATGAAGCTTCCAACTGCAAAACTGCTCCGCGTATTTCACCCAGAGCATTGAAATCTCCGTCTTCCAATTTTCTCTTAAGCGCATTCACATTAGAAGCTACATCCTGATAATCAAGGGACAACATGGAAATTATAAGGAAGATTTACTTGCGTACCACTCAACCTATCACCTAAAACTTCAATTTTTACATATATGCCACGTTGCCAATGCATGAAAAGATGTATTTAACTTCTTAAAAGTTAAAATAGTGGAATTTTAAAGGCAATATAAAAGATTTGGGTGGTCCAAATATAGAAAGTAAAATTTAGGCATTAGGCGTGTAAATACATAAGAATTGGGTTGTATGAATGTAAAGCCCAGAACACATTCAGAGTACTTGAAACTGAAACATTCCTAAACTAATCAAAGTTGCTGCCAAAAAAAAAAAAAAAAGACAAATAAATGAATGTAAATGCCCAGAACACATTCAGAGTAAACATTCCTAAACTAATCAAAGTTGAATGCATGTTGCCAAAAAAAAAAGAAGACAAATAAACAATTAGACAGTTTTGAGATGATAAATATCACCTTATTTATATTGTCAGACAGAACCTTCTCAAAAACTCCAAATGGTAGAGCAACTGATGTTGGGATTCCTATCCAAGAAGGCACTTTTCCTTTGAGAAAGGATATATTACGTGATTTAGCCCCGACCTGAAAAAAATAGACATATCTACAAATCCAAAAGACGTTCTAAAAGCAAAGAACACAAATAATTCAAGACGATGCAAAAATGACAAGGTTGAAAGAGGATAAAATGATTTTTCAAGGTGCTAGAAGTAATATTGAACCATTTCATTCGTAAACTCCTCGGCAACTATAGCATATTGACCGGCAAAACTCTTCCTGACTATGTTCAGAGATGTAGTTCTGTCATCACTTGCATCTCTAGAACTTGCTTCAGTTAGTTCACCCTCAGTGATCTCACTATAAAATTGAAAACATGGACAATGTTATCTTTTCGAGCAACTTAAGAAATAAGAATAGAGCACGCCTCTTCCGAGCAGCTCATTATTGGGGCATTTACATACACAGCACACAATTCTTATGAATTTGCATGTCTAGCACCTAAACATTTATATTTATATGCATAACACTCGAATCTTTAACATCAAATCGACAATACCATCATCACTAACTTTTTAAGAGTGAAATAAACCTTCATACATAGGTGTATAACACCAAGGTTTTAGAAGTGTAAATATTAAATATTGGGTTAGATATGTAAATACAAAAGAGTTATACGGTATGGAGGTGAATTTACTCATTTTTTTCAAGGATATGAAACTGGACCATTACACTTGAATCATTTTGTACAATATTCTGATTAGGACAGAGAAATAAATGATTTTCTTCTTTTTTTTTTTTGCATTTACATACATACCACCCAATTCCTATTTATTTACATATCTAACACCTAAATTTTACATCCACATTTGTACCACCCAAAATATTCATATCACATAAAAAATACCACTTTTTAACTTTTAAAAAAGTGAATACACTTTTCCATGCATAGGCAAATTGGTGTGTGTGTGTGTGTGTGTGTGTGGAAAATTTGAAGTTTAGGTGTTAGATATGTAAATATATAAGAACTGAGTGGTATGTATTCATCCTTTTTTTTGTCTTTTTTTTCACAGAAAAAAATGTTATTGTTCACCTGTAAATGATCTCCGCAGAAGTAGGTTTTAGGAAAAATAATTTTCCTACATTTCTTTCAAATTCAGCCAGAATATTGGGATCAAAGCAGGTGGCAAAACAAACCTAAAACAATAAAAATATAAATAATGATAACATTTATTCATAAACCAAATAAAATTTAAAAAAATAACAACTAATGCTGAACAAACTCAAACCTTGCTATTTCTTGCACGAACGGAGACATGAGAAAGAACATCCGGCATATCAGACGTTAGTACAGCAACAGTGCCATCTGGAATTTCCTCTTCTCCCTTTACCCTTTTGGCCACCAAAATTGTAGGCCGGTCGTAGGATTTGTTCTGGACAGAAAGCAACTCATTCACCGTGACTATATAGCCAGAAACCTCAGCAGGACTAATGATTTGCCAACTGCACTAAAAATTCAAGACCATATCAGGAAGCTGAATAAACTTTAAATAGAATAAAAAAAAGATTATATCCATTCTAATTTTGGGGCTGTTTGGTTTGTTTAAAAAGAATGAATATTGATGATCGCAGAGGAGGGCGGTGGTGACAACCAGTGGATAATGATGATGGCAGCTGACAACACTTTACAGAAATGGTGTATTTAAAATTCATCCTAATCTAGTGAATTTCAAATACATTGAAATGAACTAGAGACTGAATTTCAATGCATTGTTAATTTTACACTGCATTTAGATTCATTTGACCAAGCACCTAAAATTTTGAATCTTCTGCAAAAAAAAAAAAAAAGAAAAAGAAAAACGAAAAAAAAGTGCACTACTTTTGTAGCAACCAAACAGCCCCCCTCGCCTGAAATCATTCTTGGAAATTAATTCAGGCTAAAAAAACTTCAAAATTTTATGAGACACTACAATCTAGCGAAGATAAAACTAACTTGACCTTCCAAGTTGTGCCAACTTCCTAAGAATTGGATCGATCCGATTAAGTAATGTTGATAATGCAGCAGCAGAACCAGCTCGAATTATTTCCTCGGTAAAAATGTTAACCTAAAAATTAGCCAAACAGTGTTAATCTGTAATAAAAAAAGATCGGTGCATCAAACTCTAACTTCCGATGATCTATGATCTTATAATTTGTTAAATTTAGCATGTATCCATATACTTACAGCCCACTGATCAACTCCTAGCGATGATCCTAAGTATTCAGCTGAGGGCTGAAGAATTTGATGGAAATATTCAGCCTTGCTTGATAAGGCAAGTCGAGTCCTATCGAGATATGCCTTCGCATATAATGCCCATTGATTATCTTTTCTTTTGGACAACTCCAGCGCATGCTTCCATCCCTTTTGGACAAATAAAAGTACAACCGCATTTAATTTTGTCAAGCATGATGATATATAGAGCAATGCTAAGCTTAAGAACAAGTGCCACAGAATTCTAATTTGATTATGCTTATAAATTCAAAATTAGAATGGATAGGCATAACCAGGTAATCTAAAATAAAGGAAAAGCATAATCAAACAAAACCTCATTTGCTTCAATAAGCAACAGTTTTAGCTAATAAATGCACAAATGCATAGAACTACAACTTATTTAGCATTATCAAATTGCAGATGTCATATAAATTTTGTATCTGAGTAATTCTAAATGTTATCAACCATATCCATCTTGTAAGAGTGTTTAAAGATGCAAGATCTAAACTAAACAGTTGAGCAAAGAATCAGCGTTCATCTCTTAGGCATGAGAAAATATCATCAACAATCTCAACTAAAAAAGAAATTATGATTCAAAGAGACAAAAATTATTTAACCATATTTAAATAAAACACATAACACATTAATCAGTCCAAAAAAATAAAACGAAACAACTGTCTGTGTATAATAATTATCTTTCATTTAAGGTTTAGCAGATTTACACAAGAAATTCTCTCTACAAATATGACAGGAATAAACTGCAAGTAAAACATATAGCCAAAGCTTTACATTCATATGAGATATTTTCATGCCAACATTACAAAACAAATGAGATATTTTAAAATATGCTATCTTTAGAGTTAAATTCATTAGTTATAAAATGATTCTATTGGGGAAGAAAATGAAACAAAGACTTAGCTTGAAAATAAGGGTGCTTATATTTTGTGATTCGTGGTCAGTCACCCATCATGTCATAAATTTGAGCTACATACTTTATAATTTATCATTCACCACAGAGGATGTTTAAAATTAAAAAATGAACCAACACCGATTTATTTCAATTTTAAACAAGTTTCAAACCACAAGTTCGTGATGGAGATGTTGGTATTTGTATAGATCAGAAATAAATGATCTGTTAAATTCAATTGGTTTCAAACTAGTTATTTAATAGTAGTTAAAATTTATGTATTATGGAATCCTATGATGATTACCAATGAGAACATGTTTAACTTGAATCATTCATTTAGTTTGCTCTATATGATTTGGCATGTTGCTCGAGGTTGATCCCAGATTCAAGTAATTATAATTTGTTTTACTGTTCTGAACCTCCTATGTAGAAGAAATTGGATATTTTTTGCCTATCTATTCTAGGTCATGAGTTGCTTCTTACAAGATTCTGTATTTGAAATTATCAGTGTACCAGCCTTTGTGGAGAAAACTATATTGTTAATTTTCTTTTTAAGACACTAGAAATCTCTATTTTCTAGTTTAGCATTTTAGAGTTCATGTGGGCTTGTTGCTGCAAGAACCTGGATTTTTCAAACCTGGATTTTTCACACCACCTTTTACTACTTGGAAGATTTAATGGACTCGTTTGTACTACTAGTATTTATGTTAAGTGCTCTTTAATACTACTTCTAGCATATAACAAAGGAAGATTTACATACATATTGCTCAATTCCTATGTATTTACATATCTAAAACCAAAACTTCAATTTTAACATATATGCGGCATCAGCTATGCATAGGTGAATTTAAATTTTTAAAAGTCAAAAAGTAGTGGCATTTTTTATGTGATATGAAAGATTTGGGTGGTGTAAATGTAAAAGGTAAACTTTAACTGTTAGATATGTAAGTACTCAGGAATTGAGCAGCATGTATATAAATGCACCTAAAACAAAATGCTGAGCTCAGTTCATGTGATTAATTTTGAAGATGAAAAGGACAGGATAGGCAAAAGCCATGCTGAGCAGTCCCATCAATAATCATATTTGCATAAACCCACCAAAGCACAACATTTAATAAATAATTTAGCTGATTGGTACCAAAATAATAATGATCCAATTACAAGGAATATTCTAACAAACTTCTCCTTCAAGGCATATATTAAAAAGTAACTGTATTATAATAAAGAGAAACCTAAAGAGAAAGGCCAAAGATAAGATTATAATACCTTTAAGCAGTATATAAGATCCTCATTGTCATCCGAAGACAATGCAAGATTTTCAAGGACCAGAGAGATAAAGTACATGATTTTCTGCAAAAAAAAACAAATAAAGCATGCCAAAGGAGGATGGCCATAATGTTCAACATTTGCTAAGGGGCCGTTTGAGACCAATTTTAATTTTAATTTTTTATTTTTATTTTATATATATATATGTATATATATATATATATATATATATATATATATATATATAGTTAAATAAAATATATTTGATATATTATAAAATGTTTAGCTGTTTTTAAAAACACACAAAGTAAGATTTCGATGTTTTTGAGTATTTTTAAAAACAAGCTAATTTATGTTTGAAAATAAAATAAAAACATGGAAAAATGCGCTAAATAAATATGTTTTAAAATAAAAGTAACAAATTTAATAAAAAAGATATCCCAAACAAGCCCTAATAGAAGAAAATCAGATAAAAAATTCGTAAAAGAACTATTAAAAAAATAAATGGTAAAAAACCTCTGGTTCTGCATTGTTGAGCTCCTCGTATCCCCGCTCGATTGCAGTCCTAACTGCAGAATCAAGAGCAATATCCAAAAAAATGATATCCTTTAAACGCTCCTGAGAATTCAGTAGCAAAGGACGAAGCTCTACTCTGGCCTCCAGCAAAGCCTGAAAGGATAAAACATTGCTCGAAGCATTCAAATCAGGACGGAAGTAATAAACAAAAACAAACTCTTTGATATTGTGTCCTCTTCATACTGCATTTTCTAGATAAATATCCATTCATACGGCATTTTCTAGATAAATATCCATTAAGCACTCAAAGATGAAAGAAGAACGGGGCTTTTACATACATATAACCCGATTCCCATATACTTACATATACAAAAAGTGTGTAAAGTTCCCTCAGTTTACAACAACAACAACAACAACAACAATGCTTTAATTCCCCTAAACCCTCGGTTTGCAGGGAGTTATTTTAGTCCTACAGTTTATAAAGATGTCAATTTAGTCCATAGGCTCCTTGAATAAGAGCTGAAGGCAGAGCCTGAGACTATTTGATATTTTTATAAACTTTGGGACTAAAAAGACCACATATAAATAACCAGAGAAATATTTTAGCATGTTAATGTCAACATATCTGACACTCAAACTTTACTTTTTATATTTATGCCACCAAAATCTTTCATATCACATCAAAAATACCTCCATTTTAACTTTTAAAAGTTTTCATGTAAAGGCAAGGTGGCTTGAATGTAAAAAATTGAAATTTAGCTGTTACATATGTAAATACAGAGAAATTGAGTATGCATATAAATCTTCCAAGAAGAATTTATCCACGCTGAAATAGCCTATGATGAAATTAGTCTTGAACTGTTAACAAGATCACCTCAAGCAGCGGTTCTACCGGTTTATCTTCAATATGAGCAAGGATAAACTCCAACAGCTCCTGTTTAAGAGTTAAAATGCCCAGATATTAGCTTCTTGCATTAAAGAGACTTGCTGTCATAAAGAAAAATATCAAAGAGGGAGTTACAGGAAACCCCGAGGCTAATCCTTTTATGGGATTTATTTGAACTCCTACCATAAAGCCCTCGCCCTGAAGAATAGTAAACTAATCATTTAACAAAAGGTAAACAAATTTAAGGAAAATGTGCATTTAGGGGAAAACCACACCTCAGATTTGTAACCTAAACAAGTTGCAATAGCAGACTCAAGGTCAGCGCCAGAGTGCACTGCCTGCAAAAATAATATCAGGAGATTATCCGTTGACAGTAATGCTATGAAGCGTAAGAGGATAGAGTAGCTAGATAATTACAGACTGGAACAATACAACTTCCAAAGAAAATGTTTAGTAAACACTATGTGTGTATCTATCTCTCTATCTATCTATATATATATCTATATATATATATATATATATATATATATATATATATATATGTAAATAGATATAGATCTATACACAGAGAGAGAGAGAGAGAGAGAGAGAGAGAGAGAGAGAGAGAGAGAGAGAGAGCATTTATATACATACCAACCAATTATGTACTTACGTATCTAACACCTAAATTTTAATTTTTACACTAATACAGCCAAATCTTCCATATCAACAAAAGTACCATTTTTTTAACTTTTTAAAAAGTGCAATACATCTTTTCATGCATAGGTAAAGTGATATGTATAAATAAATTGAAGTTTTGATGTCAAATATGAAAATAAATGAGAACTAAGTTGTATGCATGTCAATCACACACACACGTGTAATTGCACGTTCACCAAATGCAAGTGAATAAAATTTATAAAATAAATAGTTATATTATAAAATTTAAAATTATATTTAATTAAATTATCTTTTTCTTTGATAAAAAGATCAAAATAATATATTTATAAATACGATTAGACAAAATAAATAATCAACTAAGAAATTAGACAAAAATTAAAGAGAAATATTTATAAACCCTAAAAACATTATTTGAGCACATTATTTAAAATATATCAATTAGTTGTTTGAAAACTAAATTAATTATTATTATTATTTAATAGTTGTAAAATTATAATTAATATTAAAATCATTTTACATTTAAAAAAGATAGTATTGCATTATTAAAAAAACGTATCGCATTGCTTAAAGCATATCAATTATTAGTTTAATTATTATTATTATTTAAAAGTTGTAAAATTCTAATTAATATAAAGTTACTTTAAATTTTATAAAAATAATATTTATTTTTAAATAATAAAAAATTCATATTATAAGAAATGGTTTTCTTTTTTGGAAAAAAAATAAGAAAGAAATAAACATCCCAATTGATATTTCATTTCACAACTACAACAACAACAACAACAACAACAACAACAACAAAGCCTTAATCACACTAAGTGGGGTCGGCTACGTGAATCCTTTTTCTCCATTGTGTCCTATTTAGTGTCAAATTTTCGTTTAATTTGATTTCATTTCACAACTAATAAAAAATAATTACGGGTAAAAATTGATATCCTATTGATTATTCTAAAGAGATATATGACACTTTCAAAACATATCAAAACTAAAATTTTAGGAAAATTTATAATTTATATGACAAATTTAAACTTTAGTCAAATCATACTTAAGACATTGAGTTGTGATCAAACTTTGTTCAATAAAATGTTACATGTATTCATCATTTTTTAATTATAACTAAAAACAATTCCTTTGCCGCATTTACCCATTTTAATTATAGACGTAAAAACTTTATAATATAAAAATTGCACAAAAGAAGGAAATAAATTCCAATAGAAATTATAACATTTCAACTATGGAAGATGAATATGTAATCTTTTGTAGGAATATAGAGTTTTTGTTTTAATAAAGGCAAAAAAAAAGAAATTTAACTAGTCATGCATCAAGGGTGAAAAAGCTTTTTTCTTTTTTTGATTTATTTTGTATGTTTCATCCAAAAAATATAAGTTTTGTTGATTATTTTCTAAAAGATATAAACACATATTAACAAAAGAAGATTAAAATGATCATAAAATAAAAAATTAAAATTCAAAGCATAAAATTAAAAATCTAAGCAAACTTACTAACCAAAATTTATAGCGAGAGATACAACAAATAATTAGCCTACTTCTGACGGTTAAAAGTCACCGTTTAATGTTATCAAATCATCGATTAACATATTTTCAATAGCTTAGCGACGGTTTATTAGTAGTGTGTAAATCACTTATCAGTAATTAGAAAAGCCACGCATTTACCGTCGTAATACTGCGTGAGTGCTGGGTTCAACTCTCCTTCACCTTTTGGAAGGTCTCCAACAAAAAACTTATTAAGCATAATTAGAGACTAAATAAAATTTAATATTTAGTTGAATTGTATATTTGTTCATGGGATTTTCTATCGATTCAGGCCTGGTACAGCTGCCACTTATCGGTGCACACGTAGAACTTTGCAGCGGTGGGCCCTCGTCTCAACTCTACAGACTGTCAGTGCACTGAAAAAATTAGCATATATATGTGTGTGTGTGTGTGTGTGTAATTTACAATAATATTTTTATAGACAAGAACAATTCCCAATTATTTGGGGACTTAGGATCAATTAGAAACTAACTCATCACAGAATAAGGGATCGCACAAGATTCAAGAAAACTAGAACAAAATTATGAACAGAAACACAATTAAAGCAACCAGAAAAGCACATGAGAATTTATGTAGAAAACCCTAAGAATGAAAAAAAATTACGAAGCCACACCTGCAGACATTTCATTATGAAATTCAAAAAAATTTTACAAATGACTCACAATAGTTTCCTCTCCACACAAAGAAACTTACAAGATGTGCTCCGTGATCTTCCCTTTCTAATCCGACGCAAAATCACGTTGAATAGCCTAAATCCACATATTTGACTATTGTCATCTTCACTGGGATGCTTGTTGAAGAACATGCAAGAAGAGAACTACAAGCCCTAATGTTCATGCCGCATGAAATAGAACATAAAAAACCAAATCACGCATGTCAACTGCTCCTGCGCCTATGCGCTCGGATTTGGCGCATAGGCACCAATCTCTCTGTACCGCTACCCAGTAACGGGCGTCTATGTTCTCAAAGAGGAGTGCTTTTTCGTCAACACCCATGAGCATATGAGCCAAAGGTCAACGCATAGGCGCTGACTCTTTTGTGATGAGCGCCCATTTGGCACTTATGCGCCGGTATTCTTGCTGCTTGGGATGTCTCGGCTCCACACACATAACAATATCCCACTTAGAAATGATATCAACAAGCACCAGTCCTTTGTACCTTCACTTCCATCTGAATCGCCTTCATAGTCACATACCATGGTCACGTACTGTGGTATGGCTCACCCCTGGTCTCAACCTTCATGAAACCCAACTGAAGCCAAGCATTATTTCAGTTTCTTAACAATCGCCACCTTCGTCAACATATCCGCAGGATGCTGAGCTGTGTAACTTCTCTAGGATAAACTGTCCATCTTCAAGGAAAAAGCAAACAAAACGATATCTCAACTGGATGTGTTTCATTCTGGCGTGAAAAGCAGCGTTCTTAGCAAGATGAATCACACTCATAATATTGCTATAGAGTTTTCTAATCTCCTGCTCCTTGTCTAATTATGCCATGAAACTTTGTAGTCAAATCATCTCCTTGCTAGCCCTAGTGATAGAAATATATTCGGCCTCCATAGTTGAAAGTACAACAGTATTCTGTAACATGAAAACCCAACCCACCCTTGTGTTCCCCAATGTTAAGATATACCCATTGTACTTCTCTTACTGTCTACATCTATACTAATCCCTGCACTTCCAAGGCAAAGTGCACTATTGATTGTTCCCCTCAAATACATGAGAATCTACTTTACCTCCTCCCAATCATGTATGGATTACCCATGTACCTGCTGACCACTCACACTATATATATAATATCTAGCATGGTAAAATCATCACATACATCAAACTCCAACTGCTAAAGCATACGGAGTTCTCTCCATCTGCGACTACTCTGCTTCAGACTTAGGCTATAACTCCTTAGATAGTTTGAAGTAACTACCTAAGGGGGTGCTAACTGGTTTCGTCTAACTAATGTTAACCTTTGCAGAATCTTATCAATATAATCTGTTTGAGAAAACTTCAATGTTTCTGCACTCTTGTATCTGCTGATTCTCATCCAGAGGTTCTTCCTAGTTGGACCTAAATCCTTCATCTCAAATTCAGTTGATATCTTTTTCTTCAAATCCCTGATTTTCTTCATATATGCCCTGCAATCAGCATGTCATTCACATACACGAGAAGCAAGATATAACAATTATCAAAGTGTTTAATGAAACGACAATAGTATGACATACACTTCAAGTACTCGTTGTCTGACATGAATCTGTCAAACCTTCTGTACCACTATCTCGGGGTCTGCTTAAAGCAATAACTCTTCTTCAATTTGCAGGCCAAACCTTCTGTCTGGAACCTTGAATGTTGTGTTTGCATCATGTATAGCTCCTCCAGATCTTCATGTAAGAGCTGTTTTTACATCCATATGCTCCAAATATAGCTCTTTTTCTGCTACCAAACTTAACACAACCTTGATATTCATTTTCACCACTGGGGAGAAGATCTCTATATAATCCACTCATTCCCTTTGTTGGATACTCTACACAATAAGTCTTGCCTTGTAGCACTTGCTACCAACTAACTCTTCTTTTCAGCCTGTAGACCCACTTGTAGTGTAGTGTCCTTTTGTCATTTGGTAGTACTATCAAATCCCAAGTCTGATTTAACTCCAAAGATTGCATTTCTTCATCCATAGCAAGCGCTCACTTCCTTGAATGTTCACCAATATCCGTTAGCAATACAATGTAAAGAATGAGAATACATGTGTACGAGTCATATCACTCTGCTGGATCTTCTGACTTATGTAGCCGGTGACTGAGGAACTTCTAGTGCTCCTTCTGGTTGAGCACTTATTCTTTCTCCACTTTCATGATCATAAATATCATCTATCTCAACATATTTGAATACTTCAGAAGTAGCTGACAGACTGTCCAGAGTTCTGGCCATGTCCATGTACATCTCCATCTCATTGAAAGTGACATCCTTACCTCTAATGAATTTTTTATTCCGATAATCCCAAAACTTGTACACAACCTCATTTGAGCCATACCCAATGAAGGTGCACTTGACAGATTTTGAGTCGAGCTTGCTCTGCATCAACACATATATGCAGAACACTCAAATTTTCTTAAATGAGATAGATATGCCTTTTTGTCACTCCAAAGGTATTGATGGACTAAGGTTAATCAAACAAATTGTAGTGAATACTGCTTCAGCACAAGCCTGAATGCAACCTCATGCTCCTAGCACGCTCCGTGATCGTTATGTTCATGTGCTCGGTCATATCATTATGTTGCGGTGTCCTTAGGACAATGAGCTCATGTCTGACCCCATCCGTAGTACAGAAATTCCTGAACTTCTGATCACGGTACTCACTCATATTATTTGATATGAGACATTTCAGCTTCAATCTGATCTCATTTTCTATCATAGTCTTCCACATCATAAAGACTTCAAATACACCTGATTTTTATTTTTAAAAATAAACTCATACATTTCTCGTGTGATCATCGATGAAAAAGCAGGAACCTCCATTGGAATTAACTAGAGTAGGACCCCATATTTCAATAAGCATTAACTCCAGTTTCTTTGATTCCACCACTTACACGCTCTTCGAGAAAAAAACTTTCTTCAGCTTGCCATATATATAGTCTTCACACTAATCCAGACAACTGATTTCAAACCCTGAAGCATTTTTTTAGAAAATAGGAATTGCATACCTTTCTCGCTCATATAGCCAAGCATACGGTACCACAAACCTGCATCCACCCTAGATGAAATAAGTTATTTCATTGATCAGATAAAGGGCATCTTCAATGTTTGCCTCGAGCCATCACTAATGCCCCTGGTCACCTTCCACAAATCACCTGTCAAGTGCACCTTCATTGGGTATGGCAGAGTTTGAGTCAGCTAGCTCACAGAGATGAGATCTCTTCAAACTTGGAACGTGTCTAACTTCAGTAAGCTTCCTGATTATTCCATTTAGCAACCTGATATCAACATCACTCTTTCCTACTATATTGCAGGTCTTGTTATCTCTTAAGTAAAATTTCTCTACATCGCTCTGAGAGTAGTTTTTAAAAACCTCTTTATTGGGCAAGCATGAAAAGAGACACCTAAATCTAATATTCAAAATTAAGTTCTGATTAGAGATAATACCAGCGAGTCATTTTCAATTTCACTAGTGGAGACATTAGTAAAGAAACTAATTTTCTGTCATCTACCGCCAACTTTCCTTTGAGCATTGCAATCCTTCTTGAAATGCCACTTCTTACAGTAGTTCCAACATTCTCTTCCGCTTAACTTGGTTATTCCTTTCTTGAAAAATCCGCCTCTGCCTATATGTTTGCCCATATTCCTTCCTCATGTTATAAGCATTAAATGTAGAACAAGAAGATTCACCATTCATTGCTTTTCTGCGAACTTTTTCATTCAGGATCAACCCCACGAAGTCATTGAAGTTCAACTTCGAAGTCCCTGAAAAATTACTCACCGTCGTTACCAAGCCAGCCCAGCTATCCGGTAATAAAGATAGTATCACTACTGCTCTGACCCCATCATCAAACTTGATCCCCACATAACACAATTTGCTCGTCATAATGCTGAAATTATTGAGATGTTCTACCATTGAACTGTCTTCCACCATCTTCATGTTAAATAACTTCTTCATCAAAAAAATCTTATTGGAAGTAGAAGGTTTTTTGTACATCTTGATTAGTGTCGCCTATAATATTGAACGCAATAGATGATGAAAGTGACAACCAGATCAAACCTAATATTTTTTTATCCAAAACTTCTCATTCCTTCATAGGCATACTCAGTATTCCTTGTGATTCCTTGTAGTGGGAAAAACATTTTTCTGATACAATAAATCCTCCACCTGTATCTTCCAGAAAGCGAAGTTCATCCCATTGAACTTCGCCACTTTGAACTTTACTTCTTCAACCATTGCTCCCACTCGAATCGAACCCCGTTTGATACTGGTTTCATAGAAAATCCGAATAATAACAATTCCCAATTTTATCGAGGCTTAGAATCAATTAGAAATTAAACCACGCTACAGAATAACGGGATCGCACGACATTAGAGAATACTAGAACAAAATTATGAACATGAGTATAATCAAAGCAACCAAAAAGCACACAAGAATTTATATGAAATAACCGATAATGGGAAAAAATCACGGAGCTCACGCCACTAGAAATTTCAATATGAAATTAAGAAAGCTTTTACAAATGACTCACAATAGTTTCCTTTCTACACAAAAAAACTAGTAAGACTTGCTTCACAATCTTGCATCTCCGATCCGACACAAAAATAACGATAAATCACCAAAATTCACCTCTTCGACTCTTTTCACCTTCGCTGGGATGCTTGTTGAATAACACAAAGGAAGAAAACTCCAAGCCTCAATGATTACACCGCTTGAAATCAGACGTAAAAAACTAGATCCCGCGTGTCTACTGTTCCTGGCACCAATTGTCCAGACTCGATGCATAGGCACAAATACTTTGTAAGCGCCTATGCGCCCAAAGGGAGTGTTTGTGAGGGGTGTCCTCTCCTCTGTCTACGCCCGCTTAAAGTGGGAGCACATGCGTTAAAGGTCGGCTCATAAGCGTCGGCGCTTCTGTGAGGAGTGCCCATGGTTGGCACTTATGTGTCGGCATTTTGGCTGCTTGGGATGCTTCGACTCCACACACACACACAAATATTTAATGCAAAAAGTAACTCTTATCGGCCTCCTCATATGCTTCATATGTGGGAATGAACTACCAGTACGCTTAGAGGCCCCATGTCGCTGCAGTCAAATCGTCTATTCTGCTTGGCCCGCTCACTCTTCTTTCAGTAATCCAAATAATCTTATGCCCTGAACAGTGACCCAAACACCTCCTCACTAAGCCAAAAAGGGCACCGACGCATCTTCCATACTTCGACGAAAATGTCGCAAAGACGGTCGCTCCACTTGCGCTCGAAGTCCCTCCGAATGTAGGCCTCATGAAAACACAAAAGGCGAAAAAGGTTACTATGGAGTAGCCCCACAAAAAAAAATGCACACCCTTCAAGGATGTAGACCTCCTGCACAAGGCGTCGTGAGAACTAATTTTGTAAAATGAAATTTAAGTTAGATTTATAAATATATATAAATAACTTAAGTTTACTGTGTTTGGTATCTACGTGTCCTAAACTCCTGGAACCACATATTCTAAGTTATCATATGAATCTCCTTCCATGATAAGTGTGGAGAGCCGTACTTGCTCCAAATAATATTCCGAATGGCATATATGGCCTGTGTTAAGAGATAAAATTTTAAAAGCAACATATGATTTGTTTTCAATTAAATTTGAAAAATATAAAGCATTAATATCATTTTATAAAATTAAAAAAAAACATACGTCCCACAGGCTCAAGTTGGTAGTTGCTGCTACTGTTGCCTGACGTCACTCGCTCAACAGAAGCAACAAAGCTCTGCGTCGAAATATATGTCATTGCATTCGCAGCTAGTTATAGCTCTAGAGTGGTAGGCGCAGGGGTGTCAGGGGTCTGTGGTGAAGCTGATGGTGTCGGGGTGAAGGCTTGTTGGAACGAGTCGTGCAACAGTAACCATGGAGGAGAGCGACAAGGAGTACTCACCGCAAGAATAAAAAGAATAAAATAAAAAGTATAATCTACAAACCATTGAAACTAAAAATAAAAAACTATATAATCAATAGAAAGCGAAAATATAAAATGCAATCTACAAACTACTGAAATTGAAAACACAAAAATAAACAGTAAATAGAAAACAAAAATGTAAAGTACAATCTATAAATCACTGAAACTAAAAACACAAAACCACATTGTAAACAAAAGGCAAAGTACTAAGCTTACAACATTGATAGTAACTTATACATCCTAGTCAGCCTTGTTTGATGAGTAACCATAGGATGTAGTTAAAATTTCTTAGTCAGCCTCATCATTGAATAATTTGTACGTGCTCGTTAGTAGCATCCTATGTATTTAGCTCTTCATGGATAGGATCAACCAAAATTCATAAATAATTCATTTCTATTTCTTATCGAGCAGGTTCAATAGTAATATGAATATTAATAATCTCTCTAGATTTTCTAGTTATGACAACTGCTCAATTAACTTTATCTACTACTCTATGAGGGTATCGAAGATAATATACATGATTTGTTTATCTAGCTAGAATGAAATAATTAAATTTAACATCTTTTATTCACTTTTATTTCTACGATATTATACGGTTGGTTTACTTTTATTCCACAATTGGAAACATAATCAAATCAATCACAGTTGAATTGAAATATGTTTCTCTCAATGGAGTCATGATATGCTATTTCAACAACTTCTTCGAGAAACATATAGTAATTATTTTGTCATCTGATTAATTATTTGCTCAACAAAACGTCGAAATTATAAGCTTTTTTTCTTCAGACCAAGATCTTGTATGAAATCTAGTCATTCATATCATAAATTTGTCAAATTTTCACAACGCGCATGAGACCCCAAACAAGATCTATCGACCCTGATCCGTTACTCCCTTTTTTGAATCACAAATCTATGAATTCATAAAAAAATGAAAAATATATAAAATTAAACGTGTGAACAAGAATACACTTTTATTTTTCAAATCCTAAATTGAGATTGAGTGTTTAAAATTTTAAAATTTTCTATTTTAATTTTTGCCGAAATAAATACCAAAGCTATAAGGGTGTGTTCTCTAATGTGAAAATTATGCTCCATCGATTTGAATAGTGTGAATTTTCTATATTCTTCTCACATTAGAAAACACACACTTATAGCTTTACATTTTTATTTCTCAAAAATAAAGATTTAGAAACTTTTAAAATTTTGAACACTTCAAACTAAACTTAGGATTAGTAAACTAGTATTCATGTTCAAACACTTATTTTTAACTATTTTGAATGACATGTGACTTCTTTATAAATTCATAGGTTCATGATTGGAACAGTGAAGTAACGGATCGGGACTTGATTAATCTTGCCTGAGGGCAAATGCACCTTGTGAAAATTTGGCAAATTTATGATGTAAATGGCTACAGGTTTTATCCAAGATCCTGGTTAGAAAAAAAACTAGTAATTTCTGCATTTGTGTTAAATCAAATAATAAATTAGAAGACGAAATAGATTATATGGGATTCTCGAAGAAATTAGTGAATTAGAATATCCTGGCTCCATTGGAAGAGGAGTATTCATGTTCAACTATTATTGATTTGATCTTGTTTCTAATCGTGAAACAAGAGTAAACCAACCGTATAATATTGCAAAAAAGTGAAATTTGATTATTTCTTAGATATCCGCATGGAACAAAAGATAAAGTTAACTGAGAAGTTATCATAATGAGTAAACCTAGAGTGAATATTTATATTCATAATACTATTGAACCCACTCATCAAAAGATAGAAATGATGTAATTATGCATTTCAGTCGATCCTATGCACGAAGAGCTAAATTTACAGAATTTTACTGGCTAACACCAAGAAATTACTCTCAGTGATGATTGTAATTTTGGCAATGCTTTCGACGAAGAAATATTTACTATATCCTCAGTTCACTCATCATACAAGGCTGACTAAGATGTATAAGTTACTGTCAATATTGTAAGCTTAGTACGTCGCCTTCTGTTTATTGTGTAGTTTTATGTTTACAGTTTCAGTGATTTGTTGATTGCACTTTACATTCGCGTATTCTATTTACTTCATAGTTTTCGGTTCTCAATTTTAACAGTTTCTAAATTGTAATTTATACTACGGTCTTATATTGACCGTGTATTTTTGTGTTTTTAGTTTCAATGGTTTGTAGATTGCACCTTACATATTCCCCTTTTGTTGAATGCGCCGTTTTGTATGTTTAGTTTCAATAGTTTGTAGATTGTACATTATATTTTCGCCTTCTTTTTATGGCGCAAATTTGTGTGATCTGTTTCTGTAGTTTTGTGTTTAAAGTTTATGCACTAATTAATTTTCCTTCCTTATTGCAGATGGCTTCCGCAGGAAGGAGTGATCTCCCTCCTAACGGGATACATAGCATAGGACAATACTGTGGAAGAAGGTTATCGTCGGCCGAGGAGGTCGACTCTCCGTACTTATCGCGGAAGGCGATCCCAATGACAATTCGGGATATGTGGTTCTAGAGTTTAGGGTGCATATATATCGAACACAGAAACTTAAGTTATTTATATATGTTTATCAATCTAACCTTTTTAATTTCATTTTACAAAAAAAATTCTCGTGATGTCCTGAGCATGAGACACATAACTTCGAGCACAATGGGAGCTACCGTCTTCGTTGCATGTTCGATGAAGCACAGAAGGGGCATCAATGCCCCATATGGCTTCATGTGAAGTTATAAGAGCCACTTCTCAAGGCTTGGGATTCGCCAAATTACCGAAAGAAGAGCGAGCAGACCAAGTAGAATATGCGCTCTAACTGCGGAAGCTTGGGGTCCTTTAATCAAACTGGTGGGGTGCTCCCACATACGAAGCATAAGAGGAGGCTAATAAGAGTTAATTATTGCATTAAATATTATTGTAACTCAAATATGTATATGCTAACTATTCATTACAACGACAAACTGTAGGGTTGGGACGAGAGCTCACCGCCGAGTCACATTTGTGCAACCATAAGCGGCAGTTGGAACAGGTTTGAATCAACGGAAAATCCCAAGTGATCCGGATAATTCACAAGTGTAACTAGGATAAAGTTCAATAAATATTGAAATTTATTTAGTCCCTAGCTTTCTTTGATAATTTTTTTGTATGAGACCTTCCAAAAGCTGAAGAAGAGTCGAACTAAGCGTTAAGTGGTATTACGATCTCAAGTCATGATTCATCGAGTATGAGCTGTGGAGGGAGGCTAACGAAGGCAAAAAGAATGGGGTCAGGTCTACAGGTTGGGGTTTCAAGCGCAGGCCTACTACACTCATCCCGCCTCCAATGGGGCATCCACTTCTACAACCCAGGAGGAGGTCGTAGACAACTTGTCGCATTCACTGCAGACATTGAAACCAAAGTTGCCGCCAAGCTCCCTCAAATTAGGTCGGAGATTAGGTAGAAGATGGAGTTCAAAATGAAATCAGACTTAGAAGGATTCCGGAATCAGGTAGAACAAAGAGTCAAGCAGCCGACAATGAATTATTTTGAGGAGGATGATGTAGAGGAGATTGAGGATGATAAATGATATTTTTTATTTTTATCTGGTTATTTGAAATAGTTTGAGTGAACATCTTACTTTTTTGTAATATTTTATTTATTGGAACAATGCATTTTTTTTATATTTTTGTGTTTCATTTTTGTGTTCATTATTGTTACTATAGTTTAATAAATACTTAAATTGGTAAATTGTGATGTGTTGCATTACACTGGATTTGTATGGATTACGATTGTGGAAATTAAAAAATGATGAAGAATGATATTTTTTTCTGATTTTTTATAGATTTCTAACAGCTTCGCAACAGTTCTCAATAAATTTTTCATGCGATCTAATGGTTAATTTCCATCGGTTGGTACGTCGGCCAAAAATCAACAACCCTTCGACTGGCTATCGATGGACCGCAGCACATTCCGATGGCCTAGAAACCCACGAGGAATTGAAGTATTCCTCTTATACTTTAGTTTACCGACAACTCGAATCGTTGGTTAATACCGACGATTTATCTACGCATTACCAACGATCACACTCTTCTAAGTCTGATGGCTTTTGGACCGTCAGATATGATTCTTACCAACGATTTATATTTCATCTAAGATCTACCGGCCTAGTTCGTCGAAAAACTATTGGAACATAAAAGCTGTCAAAAGATCCGTCGATTTCTAATTACCAACAAGTGATTTACCTACGCCCAATAAATGATCGTTAAGTCGTTGGAAATATATTAACTAACGGTTTTTTAATGTTAACTGACAGCTTTTGACTATCATAAATAGGTTAAATTCCTGTATTGTGCTAGTGTGACATCTTAGGTGCCACTTTTCAATATTGCTAACAGTTAAAACAAACAAAATAAATAGGGGCATTTACATACATACCATACACTTCTTATATATTTATATATCTAACAACTAAACCTTAATATTTACATGCAAACCACTCACATTTTTAACATTAAATCAAAATTGCCACTATAACTACCTTTTAAGAAGTAAAATACAATTTTTCATACATAGGTTTATAACTATAAAGTGTTATAAATGTAACTATCAAGCTTTAGGTGTTAGATATGCAAATACATAAATTCTGTGGTATGTATGAAAATTTCCCAAATAAATATGATCACCATGTTCCAATAACTACCATTATCCTTATATATCACCTTGAGAGTCCTCATGTAATTTCCAAGATCACGCAAAAGGCCCTCTTTCTGGTCAGGCCGGAAATTTGGTTCAGAATGTATAGCCCGGTCATAGCTTAACAACCGCTCCTTCGTAATGCCGTTTTCATTCAATGTTTTCCAATAAACATTAACATCAAAGTTACAGTTAACGTAGTCGATCAGTGCCTGCAAGAAGAACATGCTCCTGTTACTTAATGTCAAGAGGTCACACCTAAAAATAAAGTTCATATATCAAGTACCTGACAAATTACAACATCATCAGGACTAGTGTTATTGTGCAGCTTCTGATGCCATTCCTCCATCATACCACCTTTGCAATCATTATTTCTCTGCAATAAACAACATAAAATCAGTTTTACCACATCCTACTGGACAAAATAGATAAAAATTACTCGAGCTGAATGTCATGTATTTCAAAGAGCAGCATTTAGAGAATAGTTTTCCTCTCATAAAAGGAAGATTTACATAAATACCACACAATTCCTATGTATTCACTTACCTAACACCTAAACTTCAACGTTTGCATATATGCCGGCTTAACTATGCATGAAAAGGGGAATTCACTTTTTCAGAGTCAAAATAGTGGTCGTTTTTATGTTGACATTAAAGATTTGGGTGGTATAAATGCAAAATGTAAAGTTTAGGTGTTAGACATGTAAATACATAGGATATGCCCCGCCGGCCCCTCCCCCTCAACACCCCAAAAATAGTATATATATATATATATATTGAAAAAGCCAAAGGCTAATATAGTAAAAGAGAAAATGTACAGATATGGTGTATGAGAGCGCCCAATAAAGGCACCCTACTCACACGATACAACACACACAAAAATTCCAAAAAGATGAAAAGATGGATGTAAACCCAAAAAACCAAAATTGTCAAATTGTAGTAAACAAAGCAGCTAGGGACGACCCAATTTAGCCTTGCTTCTAACTCTAGTTCTAGGAAGGGAGCCAGCTAACAAATTGTTGAGTTTCGTGCTATTATCCGAAGTATGTATAAATACAGAATAACAAATACCTGAATGACCAAGATCTCATCCCTAATGCGCTGCCCCACATCACCTTCACCTCCACGACCAACAGTAGACATAATAATCCTCAATATCTCCCTATATGAAGGGAAACCAATGTATGTATCTTGAAGCATGTCGGTAAGCCTATCTTGGGCTTTACTTATCTCACTGCAACAATGACAGCATTTTATGTAATAAAAAATAGATAAAAGTGCAATACAAAATATATACAACAGGGGAAATTTAATTCACTAAAATTTAACAAATAATTTATCCCAAAGCTATGTAGAAAGCATAAGACAAATTAAGATCATGTCTCACTGCATGTCTAGCATCTAATTTTTTATTATACTCCCCAACCATTTAATTCTTTAGATAAAATAAAAAATATCAGTCTCTTACAGTCCCATGAACTTCCAACTTATCATCATGTTCCCATCACGGAGGTGTAACAGGACGTGTTGTCATCGATGGAGAGAACGAATGAGACAACCAACCTATCTACTTTGCAATACTCAGACTACTACCAAAAACAAGTTCTTGAGGATTCTAACTTTGAGTTATCAAGTTAGATGAGCCTGTGGCTCTCACACGTCCATTAACTTCGTGTAAGTGCCGGAACAATGCATGGTGTTGACAAATGAGACAAACAACAGTCTCCTTCCTGTCACTCTTACTACAGCCAAAAACATGATCTTAAACGGTTGTAGAATTGACTTTGATATGCCCATAGCTCACGCTGTACTGCCACCAATTTGGCAACTTGAGTACCCAAACTCAATGCTACCCTTTGAAACTGCACACGATCCTCCACCTCCAACAAGACTGATGAAGATGATGATTCCAATTGGCTGACCTCCAAGCTGATTCATACTCCTCCATGCGGGTTTTGCCTCCGCCGATGAGGTCACAGTTAAAGACAGAAACGGAGGATACAATTGCGGTAAAAGATCTCGTCCGTCATGATTCTGTAGTTTCGTAATAGACTACGATCAAACTTAATAAAAAAATATATATACTCAAATATTATTCATCCTCACTGACGATCTCTGTTGGTGCTGCCTTTGAGAGCTCCGCAACCTTGACAGATTCCTCAAAGTCGAGCCTTGGCTCTTCCTCCATTTGGGGCTCTACACTGACACCATCTCCCAGCTAAACCACCCACTATCATTAACTGGCTCGCATCAATGAAATAACGGATACAGGATAGTGAATTGGGAATTAACTGGAGTCAGGTGGAGTGGAATTTTTCAAAATTATTTGAAGGGTTAAAACTCAGGTGAGTCAATAGAACGAATTAAATATTAAACGTATGGGAAAGAATTTAATTTTAGTAGCGTACATACCTTGAAGAAAATACAAAAATGTCCAACAATAATGACACTATTTTAGGGCTCCTAAAAGGTATTTAGGTATTGGACTCTGCAACCCTTCCAGCCATCCCCCTCTCTGACGCAATCCCGGGACAGCCCTCTCCGCTATTATTCTGCAGTCCGCTGCCCTTCCCCTTCATTGTTCCTCGCTATCCCAGACACCTGCGTCCTTGTTTCACTGTCCCAGACCTCCCAACTTCATCGTCACAACCCACCACTCCTTCCATTTGTTGTTCTACCCCTGTCCCGCCATTTGGCATCACCACCACAGCCCCACAAACCCTTCTTGTCCTCCGGCAATGCTACCGCAGCCCCACAACACCTCTCCTTATTGTCGTGACCCCACCCGACCCTTCCTACACCCAGCCACCCCTTCCTCGCTACAGCCACCTCACCATACCCTGTGGCCGCCCACCTTCCTTGTCACTACTCGGCCCGGCGATTGGACTTAATCTAGACTAGAATGGACAGTCAAATGGTGGAAATAATATCTCTGTTTTTCTACTTCTATCACTAACAATTAAATATTCAAATATTCATGAACGAGTCACTAAAGAAAGTAAATTTAATTAAAAATTAAAAATTTTGTACCTTTCCGTTTATTGTTCTCATCTCCTGTACACATTTGATCATGTTCTATTCATATTAATCAAAAGCTTAAACATGAAAAAAATATTAAAACAACAAAATGAGTTATCTAAAGATAATCAAAGAGCAATCACACTTCTAAATTATAGTAGCCAAGGAAAAGAATTCAAATTACATGCTGGTCTTTCATACAATATAAAAAATAACCTGAAATATATTAACCTTCCATATTTTCATTAGAAATCTTATATATACTAATGCATGTATCAATGATTTTTTCTAAATGAAAATACTCTAAACTTCTATATGCATTTACTTTTACTGTAATTTGGACAACAAACAAAGTCAACTCCATCAATTGCTGCAAACTCCAACATTTCAATTGGAGTGCTTTTGGTAGAACCATTCGATAATAAGCCTGGATCAAACTCCATATAAAATGTAACTTAAAATATTCTGCATCCTCACTGACGATCTTTGTTGGTACTGCCTTTGAGAGCACCACAAAATTGTCTAACTCCTCAAAGTCGAGCCTCGGTTCTTCCTCCGTTCCGAAGTCTATACAAACACCATCTCGCAGCTCAACCACCTACCATCATCAACCTGCTCGCAATAATGAAATGACTGATTCGATATAGTCGGGAATTAACTGGATTGTGGTTGAGTGATATTTTTCTACCTTATTTCAAGAACTAAGACTAAAGTGAATAAATAGAACGAACTAAATGTTAGATATATATAGTAAAAATTTTAGATGCAGAAGTACAAATTCCTCAAAGCAAAAAATAAAAATTTCCAATAGAAGATTCTTATTATATGAGATGTCTACAAAGCCAGACATGAGAACATTTAGCTTATCATGCGTAGAGCACCTCTAGTTTTTTACAACAAACAAAGTCAACTCCATCAATTGCTCCAAAGCTGTATGTTTCAATTGGAATCCTTCTGGTATAACCATTTTAAATCTAAAAAATAAGGGAAACTTACATACCTAGCACACAATTCTTATATATTTACATACCTCACAACTAAAATTTCATATTTACACATATAGCCCTTTGGTGCATTAAACGTAAGCATGAAAAAGTATATTCAATTTAGAAGATGCTAATAGTGCTATTAAAGATTTGAGTGTTGTGTGTAAATATAAAAGTATAGATGTGAGATATGTAAATACATAACAATTGTGTGCTATGTATGTAAATGACACAAAAATAAAATTACAAGAAAATAAAATGGAATGTCCACCGGCCTATTCCCACAAACAGGTATGTACTTTCTTGGCACGTTTAAGACAACTAGCAATTATCTGCAATTTTCTGAAATGACGGGAAAAAAACAAAAAAGGTACCATAACCCTGAAATAAACATACCGAGGTTTAACATTGTAATTTTTGTTCCACACAAGCTGTCGTGTAGCCATAAATCTCATCCAGACAAGAATTCCAGCAAGACCCAATAAACCAGCATCTCTAGCTTGGTATAATAGGTCTGATGCAATATTGAACCTACTCAAAACAAATTGAATAAGTATGCCCTTAGTCAAGAAAACACTCTTAAGTAACATGAAAAAAATTAAATAGCGAGATACAATTTCATACTGGATCTGATATTATTCAACAAACAAAGGACCTCCAAAATTGTTGAAGCCTTAATATACCTTGGACGATTTACATACATACCACTCAATTCCTAACTATTTAAACCTAAACTATACTTTTAAAATACATACCATCTTATCCATGCATGAAAAATTGTATTTCACTGTTTAAAAGTTAAAATGATGGTATTTTTCATGTGATATAAAAGAGTAGGGTGCTATAAATGTAAAAAGCAAAATTTACGTTTTAGATATTTAAACTCATACGACTTGAATGGTATGTATGTAAATACCCCTTATAACATTTTGAAATCTTACTAGTAGGGAAATATTAACAAGCAGCCAATCAAGTTTTTAGATCAAGAAATGAAAAGATGAAAAGGTAAGACTTGGCTACATTGATAGACCAAAAAATAGGACAGATACAATGCATCATTGTAAATTCTACCGTTTTAAAATGGGAAATTTCATCAAAGCATCACAACAAACTTTAGACTGATGACATGAAATCTTGAATGTAAAACCTATGCATAAACGATTTCTGTGCTTCACTCTCCAGCTGAGCTATCTTGTCTAGCAAATCCTTTGCAGTACCTTTGCCATCACCAACATCCTTTAAAAAGCAGTAAGTGTAAAAGTAGGATATATAAGACAATTTTTACATGATTAAACTTAATAAATATAGGCACATTTGTATACATAGCACACAATTCTTATGTGTTTCTATATCATGTTATGATGTGGAATCTTATCGTGGCGATCAATTGCTCACTCAAAGCTCCCAACTTTACTGATCAAGCTTTAGGGTGTTTGCTCGGAGGAGACAAGGATGACCCCCTGTTTAGGTTTGAAGGCGCTGCCCCCAAACATTTTTTCTATACCTAGCACCCAAGGAAGAGTGTTGCCACGCCCAGTACATGTCCTAGAACATAGTGCTCAATAATGTGGTGCATAGGTCCAAGAACACAAACGTTCAACAATGCAGCGCCTGGAGGTCAGAGCCCTCTCACCCGGTGGAGCGCCGTTGCACCCTATCATAGCATCATGGTGCCATTAACAAAATTCAGCAGTTCGAGGCATTAAGTTTCAACTTCACCACAAGATTTTTGTGTGTTGCGTTGCATATCAATTATTCACTTGTAAAGAAAGTGTTCTTGAGCTCCAAAAGGTATAGAAAAGCTTGAGTGTGATTTAATTTGTATAATTCTCCTCATTATCAAAGTGAATTCCTTGATGTGGCGTGGCTCCATAGTCTTTTTCCCATTCAAAGATTTTTCCACATTAAATTTTGGAGTTATTTTGTTTTATGTGTTTTCTGGTTTTGAATGATTTTGCTCAAACTTTTGTTTTGGATCTCACGAATCTGGTTTCGCAAAAATCTCTCACAGCGGGGTTCTCGAAGATCTTTGGTTTGAGTGGGGGCAGTGGTCAACAAAGCGAGGTATAAGGTTGAGAAGTTCAACGGTTCAAATCTTGCTTTCTAGAACATGCAAATCGAGAATTTGTTATATCAAAAGAAATTGTGTTTATCACTGAATGCAATCACCAAGAATTTGGAATCGATGACTCCGCAAGAATAGGAAGTTCTTGATCAAACTGCTCTAGGTTTGATTTGACTTTAACTTTCCTCATATGTTACTTTCAACATTATGAATGAGAAGATTATTATTGATCTCATGGCTGCACTAACAAGATGTATGAGAAGCCTTTGATTTCAAATAAATTTTTTCTGAAGAAAATTTGTTAAATCAAGAAACTGTATTTATCACTGGAAAAAATCACCAATAAGATATAAACGAAGATTCTGAAAGAATGGGAAGATCTTGATCAAACCGCTCTAGGTTTGACCAACTTCCACTTTCCTCATATGTAGTTTTCAACATTGTGAATGAGAAGCCTTCGACTACAAATAATATAAGTCCCTGACTCTCGAAGAATGAGGAGTTCTTGATCGAATTGCTCCATGTTTGATCCATTTTCACTTTCCTAATATGTAGCTTTCAATATTATGAATGAGAATACTATTGTTGATCTCATTGCTACAGTAACAAGAATGTGAAGGCTTCATATAATTTTTTTCTGGAAAAAGGATTATTTAATATGAAAATGGTGGATGGTAGCTCGGTGGTTGAACACATAAATAACTTCAACGCCGACAAATCAATTGTGTTCGCATAAAGTTTGATGATGAGGTTCGGGCACAGATGCGGGGTTCATCCTATGTTGAACCTGTTAGGAAATCGGTTCAATAGGGTCGGTT
This sequence comes from Papilionanthe hookeriana x Papilionanthe teres, assembly GCA_022702705.1. Lineage (NCBI taxonomy): Eukaryota > Viridiplantae > Streptophyta > Magnoliopsida > Asparagales > Orchidaceae > Papilionanthe > Papilionanthe hookeriana x Papilionanthe teres. The sequence goes on along the minus strand of CM040433.1, from coordinate 34,553,874 downwards.
CAAGGGTTGGTCGACTCTTTCATTGAGTTACGATTGCCGCCAATAGAAGGGACTCCCCCTTGTTATTTATTATCATATACAAGTTGTTTTCTTTAGTTAGGGTTCAATTTTTGCTTCACTTTCTTCCATTGGCGTCTTTCTCCCTTGCTAGGACTATATTCGAGGACATATGATGCTTCAGTTGTAGCATGCTCCAAAGCGGTGGTTATCTCCTCGTATCCTCCCCCCTTTCCCCTACTTCTACTTGCAACCAGCTCCTTCCTACCTCTACCGCACTCATCCTCTTCCCTATAACTTACCCCAAACCACTCCTACTTGCATCTGACTACACCCTACCCTACCACACTCATCCTCCTACCTGTAACCTACCCACACCACCCACTACTGGCAGCTGGCTACTCTCAGTTGGTCCCCTACCCCTTATCTGCGACCGACTGACCTAATCCGCAACCGCAACTCCCCTTCTCCACCCACGGCCACACCTCTAAACCTTCCCCCACACCCCTGTTTCGGCCACCAACCGCAGCCAACACCACCGACCCGCCCTGGCAAGGGTTTATGAGAGTGTCTTTTTGTTTTCCTCGATTCCAAATTCTTTGATTGTGACTGTTATTTGTTTTTCAGCAATAAAACTTTGCTTCCCGTTGTTGTTTTGGGTTAACTCAAGTGTCAGGTATTAGAGCTACCCTAACTCTAATATTATCCTAAGGTTTCTAACATCCACCATACCCCAAATCTACCTCCACCCCAAAAAATCTTTTAGTTCCCTATTCTAATACCCTCTTCCACTCCCACCAATCTGAATCCTAACCATGCCACCAACAGGACACGTATCAGAACTTACCATGAAAAGATACAAAGAGAGATCCGTCGACTTCAGCAAAGAATTGCGAAGATTGATAATGGAATCCAGGGGAAATTACCCACTATCCTTATATACATTGTCGAAGAGGAGAAAGATACGATAATTTGAACCCCTTCCATAAGGAGGACCTAAATGATAGGAGGACAAGTCATGACGCTTCGGAATTCATTATCAGAAGAGGTTGAGAGCGGAGGCGACGTACAGAGGACACAGATTCCATAGTGAAAGTATCTACCGGAGTTCGAGGGCGGGATGGATCCAAATGATTTCATCAAATGGTTGTAGTCGGTTGAAAGAATCTTCAAGTACAAAGAGGTGTCAAAAGATAAAAGGGTGAAGCTCGCGGCCATCAAATTGAAAAAGAGTATTACTTTATGATGGGAAATTTTACAAAATCAAAGGAGAGAAGTGACAAGATTACTAGATGGGAGAAGGAAATGCAGAGGAAATACTTACCTCCTCACTGTCGTCAGGATATGTTTATGAGGCTTCATCACCAACAACAGAAAGACCTACCAATGGAGGAGTTTATGGTATAGTTCGAGCAGCTTCAAGTGCGAGTTGGTCGAGCCAGAGGAATATACTACATGCAGATATTTGGGAGATCTGAAGTCGGCTATCAGTAATATTGTTCAACTATAGCCATACTGATCACTAAGAGATGTCCAGACCTTAATATTAAAGGTGGATAGATCGTAAAAATAAAGCCAACAATCGCCCTCATTCAAACAATCACCTACAACTGTAGCAACCAATAATGTTACATCTAGAGGAGTTTGGAAGACTGCAGAGAGGAATTACAAGATATATCTAAGTGGAAAGATGATTGAGAAGTGTCGGAACAATGTTTGTTAGGAGATATTTTAAGTGTCACGACTACGGACACATAACCTCCAACTACCGACGAGCTGAATTGTTTCCTTTACTGAGCAGGGTGTCATCGAGAAAGTGAGTGAGGAGGAAACAACAGAGGATCGGGATGAGGAACATCAACTACAGGGAGATGAGAAAGGTTCTAGTCGTAAGGAGATTCCGACAAACTATGCTGGAGAAGGATCATTGGTGACTAAGGCATAGCATTGTCAATGCCAGCTAAACCGTCAGATGGAAGGTTTGCAGCCTGACTACTAACAATGGGAAATGTGAGAATGTGGTTTCCACTCTGATGGTGAAGAAATTGAATTTGGCCACGCAGAAGCATCCTCAACACTATTCCCTTGTTTGATAAGGGGAAATGAAATATGTGTGGATCAATATTGTTTGGTTGAGTCTTCTGTATAAGATCAGATATTGCACGTGCAATGAGAGAAATCAACAGGTACATAGAAAATCCAAGGAAACTTCATTAGGAGATAGTGAATTGGATTCTCATATACTTAAAGGAAACAGTCAACAAAACTGTTTACATTGGAAGTGCGTGATTATGTAAAATCAAATCTGGCAGGAAATATTGATGGCAGAAAAAATACAGCATATTATGCCTTCATTCTGAGGAACACAACAGTGAGTTGGGTTTCCAGGTATAAGAGCTTAGTGTATTGTTATCAACAATGTTAGCAAGGAAATGATTTAGCTATAGAGCTTTATGGCAGAACTGAGTTGAAAAGCAAGGAAATAAAAAGCTTCATAGTGATAGTATGAGTGTTACTCATCTAGCAAAAAATATCATATTTCATGTCAGGATGAAACATATTCAGCTAAGGTATCATTCCATTTGTGCACTCCTAGAATATGGTCAACTATCTTTGGAGAAGATACACATAATTCAGAATTATGCAAACATATTGATTAAGCTTGTAACTGTTAAGAAACTAAAGTTGTGCCTAACTTCAATTGTAGTTCAGGAAAGTTGAGACCGAGGATGAGCCACACTACTGTTCATAACAATGAATGCGTTGCATATTTGGAGAAGTAAAATTTATTGTAATCAATCTCCAAGTAGAAAATTATTATGATATGAAGTCTAATTGTGGCAATCAATTAGTCACTCAAAGCTCTCAGTTTTTATGATTAAATGAGTTTGCTCGAGGGTACAGGAGGTGGCCACTTGTTTGGGTTATGGGACAGCACTTGTGTACCTAGCGCCCAGGAGGAGCATCATCGTGCACGATACATGTCTTGAAACAAAGCACTCGACAATGCAATACCCACAAGGAGCTCCACTTCACCCAACAAAAGTCCAAGAACCCCGGCGTTGGACAATGCATGGCTTAGAGGTCAGCGCTACTGCGCCCGAAGGAGCATCGTTGCGCCCTATCGTGGTGTCTCGATGTCAAAAGCTTAATTTCGTGATTCGAGGCTCTAAGTTTTGGCTTCGCTGCAGAATTTTTGTGTGTTGCATTGGCTTTTGATTGTTCTCTTGTCATGAAGAAGAGGAGTGTCCACAAGTTTCAAAAGGTGTAGAGAGGCTTGAGTTTGATGTAAGCTGAACAATTCTCATTTTTCATTGTGGATTTCTTGATGTGGTGTGGCTTCGTGGTATTTTTCCGCTCTCGGGTTCTTCCACGTTAAATCTTGGTGTTATTTGTGTTTTCTGTCTTTACTAGTTTTGTATGATTCTGTTCAACATTTTGCTTATCGGTTTTCGCAAAATCTCTCACATCATATCTCACATCTAAACTTTCATATTTACACACGTAACAATTAAATCTTTACTATAACATCAAAAATAACATTATTACCACATTTTAAAAATGAAAACATCTTACCATGCATAAGCGCTTAAAGCAACAAAGTGCCATGTATGTAGATATGAAAGTTTATGTGTGAGAAATGAAAGTACATAAGAATTATGTGCTGCATATGTAAATTCCCCTAAAATATATTAAACATAACTGAACAAACCTTCAAACCTTTGGTAGTTCGACCACCAAATTCAACATAAAAGTCTGCACCGTTGTTGTTTATCCAGTGATCACCAGAGCAAAGGACAAATGGCATCCCATCATAATGTTCAGCATCAATATTTATCTCAATATGTTGCAACTGGAATAAATTAAATTGTTTGATGAAAAAATTTACAATGATTGATGGGATACAATAGCAAAAAAAGAAAAGTGCCAAAATTATCCCCTTAATTATTTAAAGAGGGACATTTTAGTCCTAGAGTTCATAAAAGTGTCAAGTCAGTCTCTAGACACTTATAATATAAGTTAAAAGAGTCCTCATCAATTTAAAGGTTCTGGGGACTAATTTGGCACTTTTATAGACTCTAGGATTAAAATAGCCCCGTGTAAATTGTGAGAGGACTATTTTGACACTCACTCATAAGAAATAAAACTATAAGTTCTTTAAGAAGAAAAAAAAGCATACATTTCAATAAAAATTTCATTCAGTGCTTGCTAGTTTCTTCTAATACAATTGCTAAAAGAAAAGTGAAATTAATTACAATACCTGCAAAGCTGGATCAACCGAGGAGAAATTAATAAACGGGGCCTGGCATGCCTTGTCTAGCAAAACTGCATTTGGAGGTAAACAGTGGCTTGGGGGCACCTACATGCATTGAAGCTCAAACAAGTGAAATTCAACAAGGAATTATACTGAAAGAATATTATCAAGCACATATCAAACAAAATATACCAGTGCTCCTTAAAGTATATTGAATTATAGAGTAAAGTGTCAAAATAGTCCCCTGACTATTCACATGAGCCCACTTTAATCCCAGAATCTATAAAAGTGTCAAATTTAGTACCTCGACACTTTTAAAAGGGGCTAAAATAATCCTCTCTGGGACTATTTAGCCCATACTAAAAGACTAAGATTACTAATTTAGCACTTTTATAGACACTGTGACTAAACTGACCCTCGACGAAAAGTTAGAGGTCCATTTTCACACTCTCTCTTGAATTATATGATTGAAACTTAACCATCCACTCGCCAGCCTTCTCTGATAATGCCCAGTGAAGAAGCAGGGGTCTCTCATAATCCGTGCCCAAGAAAACCTTCATTTTACCTTCCGTATTGGCCACAAGCACCTGGAAACATGGAAAATACATTAATGAACTACAAAAATCAGAATACAAAATCAGTGGGATGGAACAATTAATCTAACCATAAGCTCCATGTCATCCAACTTAAAGAGTTTCCTCGTAATAATTTGGCCATCAAGTCTCTCCTCTAAACCCTTTGACCAGAGTTCCACAGTTGTTGGAGTTCTTTCGGTATCAAAAGTTTTCTCTTCTACGGGTTGGAAAGAGTGTTTATTGATGAACTGAGTAAGGTCTCTACTTTTACGTGGTACTCTATCTATAGTAAAACGTGGTTTATCCCTTAGTTTCTTGGTTGCTTGGCCCTTTATACTTCCTTTGACTGTCCTCTTCCGAATCTCATCTAGAGATGTCCCTTTTTCTAGCTCCAGCTGAAGCTCTTTCCTTGCTTCCTCAAACTCTAACTACACAATCGGGATAAAGTAAAAATCAGAATAAGAGAAGCCAAACCATATCAAAATGAAGAGGCAAAAGTGAGCTAAAAATTAAATAAAACTTTCTCAAAGTAATGGTCCTATGCTGTCGGCATTAATATAAGTTTCCATGATATGAGAAAGCGAACATGATGTCAAAAATAGATGTTGAATGTGACATTGTGCAAATTGATGTTGAAATGCTTAGAAAATCATCAAAATCAGTCGAACAATTTCCGTGAACAAAACGAATTTCGTCGATGCTTTGGTCACATCAAGTTTGCTAAAAAAAACTTCAAGATCAATTTGATCGAGCATGATGGCAATGAGCTACAAACAAGATGTCGTGCGAACTTGACTGAATTTGTCTCGACGGCTGTCAAAGTAACTTAAATGATGTCCGTTCAAAAAAACAAAGTGCATCGACATGTCTGATGAATTGAAATTGAAAGAGCACATCCATATTACACAACTCCCTATATGAATGTGAAATGCAAATTTACCTGCACGCAAGCTGACAACGTCAATTTATGGAGAAACGGCGACAAACTTTACAAGAAAAAAAATGATGAGTGAATTTTATTATTTAATCAATTAATAAATTATGCCAAAATTAAAATTAAGCAAAATAGTTAGTCCTATATATATGTGTGTATTTAAAATCTATTTAAGCCAGATTACATCAATTTTAGGATGATATTTTGAATAATTTTTATTAAAATGTATTTTATTTAATATGATATTTTGTCTAAATAACAAGATTAATAAATTCAGTGAAACTATATATTATTTTTTTAATTATAAATAAGTAAAAAATTTTAGATTAGTTGTTGAAAATGTTTAAGATTTAATTTAAACGATTTAATTCTAATTTTGGAATAAAAAAAAAATTAAAAACAACAATAATCAAATCTTATTGTTATTGGAAAGTTAATCTAAATTTTAAAAATTAATATTATTCTTAATATAAAACTAAAATAAAATTATTAATTATGATAAATTATAATTATAGATAATAACAAAAAAATAGTTTAAACTTTTAAAGTAAAATATAATGCTAAATTATAGAAAATTTTGAAAAGAAATTAAAAAATTTGACTATAATTTATAGTATTAGGATACAAAATGATTTCCTAAAAAATGATAATTATGTTCCGATCAACTAAATTAAAATAAATAAATTGCATAGGTGAGTATACAAATCAATTAGAGATAATTATAAAAATACTTATTTTGTAGGGTCAAGAAGAAAGAAGAAAGCAAAGAAGCCATATGAAAGTGAGGTGAGTATATATATTTCTAAATTACAATATTGTTTCATACTTCAAAATAGAATTTTGATTCTAATTCTTCCAGTTTATATTCTATAACAATGAGATTATTCATATCATTAAGCAAGATGTACGCATGTCAATATTATCGCATGAATAGCTGCACAATATTTTTTCTTAGGAAGACATTTAATGACTAAAGAATGGCTTTCATATCTCATAAGCACTCGTTTTTTGGTTAACAATCATCAAATATCTCATAAAAAAATATACTATATGGTATGAAGAAAATAATGAAACCATAGTTTATAAGAATATTTGCATGTACGTGATGAAAGATAGAGTTCATCCCCTAATGATAAATATTTACAAGTCTAAATCCCCTGGTCTAATCTTCCTACTTATAAAGACAAGAGTCGACAGGAGATATTCTAAATAAAAATATGTGAAATTATAAGCCCATTTGTGCTTCAACTAATGCATTAAATACTCAAATACTAGGTTAGAGAATGTTGTGTGGGCTAATCGGGTTGTCTTGTCTATAGAATAGATTTGTAAGTCTCGCTCAACTAGTCTAATCTTCCTCCTCGCAAGGAATGGAGTTGATGAGTCTAGTAATTTTGGAATAGACGTTCAAATCTTGAAATAATAATTTTCAGGTCCAAAATACCTAGTTCGATCTCCCTTCTCGTAAGGACGGGAGCCAACGAGACTCATATATTAAAGTTTAACAAAACTAAATGTCCCCCCTCCCAATTTCAAATATAAAAGTTTTGAAAGTTCAATTCCCTTATGGTCATGTTGATCTGAGATTTCAAAAGAAAATGTGACAAATTTCTAACTAACTTCAGCTCATAAGGAGCTAATGTCATATTAACTATATCATTAAATTCGCAATCAAAGCAATCGCATGTCAATAAGGACGTGGCTCGACTCTTCCATCTACATAGTTTCACCGCCAAATGCCGCCACAAAATAGCGGTTACGAGCATAGCCCTTTGACCAGGTGATTGCCACCAAATTGTACTATTCTATTATAGTCACGGTTGCAGCCCGTATGTTCCACAATGACTTTCTACCCTTTGAATTGTGAATAAGAGTACAAGTGATTGGCACGAAATCTTTTGTTGGCTAAGGTCGACTTAAATTTATCCCCTTAGACAAACATCCACCGTAAATCTACAGGGATCTCTTGAACGATGCAACTCATAACTGTTGACGAGAATTTTTCCGTCAGGTTGGGTCGACTATCTTCTCCAGCTGATGAGATCAGGGACCACAACAACTTGAGATGACCGAATCATGGGATCTTGATTGGGGTTCGTCTTCATTCCCCATCATCCACTTTAAACTTCAAGTGATAAAATTTACAACTTAAATTCTAAGTTTGCTGCTATTACAAGTTAAATATCCAATTCTTAATGATTAGTCTTAATCAAAAAAGTTCTCCCGTTATCGGGAGGGGTAATTAACCATAGAGGTTTGCACATATGGGAAACCTCGAACTCCAAATCAAAAGATTCTAGAAACATGAGGGCTAAATCTTTGGGCAGTGTCTTATCTACAATCCTACCTTCTAAAATTTATTCGACCCTCCAAAACTCTCTTGGACAAAATAAAATAAATGCAGAGAGTTCATGGGAAGGCGTCGGAATTTTTAGAGCCCACATTATTAAGTAAACTTGAAGGGGAATTATATATACATTCGTTTTGAGAGGCATTTTGCTTGGTTTATGTTTTTGCAAGATTTTTCTCTCTATTTTCTCTATTGGAGTGTTGTATCACTTAATATTTCTCGGTATTGTTTCTGAAACATGATTGTATCAAGTGGTGATCTCTCCCAGAAGTCTAAAGGCTTCCTCCCTCTCCGAATCCACTGCCACGTGTCGTTTACAAGCAGCAAACTGTTGTTTCTCCGTGAAAAACTCACTGGACAGCCGCCGTTCATGCTGGATTTCAGCCGCCCACACTCGTCCCACCTTCATTACACATCCGACAACTTACCTAACCCTTTTCAGTGTTCTCCCAAGCCGTCCAGGAATCCTGGAATGGTGTCAGAATTGATTTATAGGTTTCTACCATTTTCCTTGCATTCACTTTTTGCGCTTACACTGGATATTAAATGTTAGGTATGGTTCATATACCTGGGAGTTGGAGTTTCTTGAAATGAAGAGGTGTGTCTCTTCATTAAAGGGGTTGAGAGAGAGCGAGGGCGAGTTGGTAATTTATCTATGGGTGTTTATCTATAAATAGATGTGTAATCCTATGGATATGTGAACCGAACTATGTAACTCCTCTGAAATAGTGAAATTCGTCGGCTCGCTCCCGAGGACGTAGGCAATTCTTTGCCGAACCTCGTTAAATCTTTGTGTGTTCTTCTGATTTGTGTCGATTTGCGTTGTGTTCATCGTTATTTTCATAACAACTGGTATCAGAGATGAGGATTTGCTTTGTGTTCTTCTGATTTGTGTCGATTTGCTTTGCTTTTTCATTCCAAGCAAAAAAAAAAAAAATCGTGGGTCGCGATCGAGATGGAGCAGTTTGGTCGCGGAGCAGTTCGGCTTCGGCAGATTGACCGGATTGCGCAAGCAGCTGGGACGCAGAAGTTACTGCATATGTCAGGTGGATTGTTAGGCATGGCTCATATACCTGGGAGTTGGAGTTTCTTGAAATGAAGAGGTGTGTCTCTTCATTAAAGGGGTTGAGAGGGAGCGAGGGCGAGTTGGTAATTTATCTATGGGTGTTTATCTATAAATAGATGTGTAATCCTATGGATATGTGAACCGAACTATGTAACTCCTCTGAAATAGTGAGATTCGCCGGCTCGCTCCGGAGGACGTAGGCAATTCTTTGTCGAACCTCGTTAAATCTTTGTGTGTTCTTCTGATTTGTGTCGATTTGCGTTGTGTTCATCGTTTGTCGGCCGCATTTTTTTTTTATTTTGAAAGAATATAAAATTTTGGTGATTTAGTTTAATATAAAAATGTATATGATTTTGAAAATAGTTTTGAAAGTAGTTTAATTTTGAAAAATGAGACCTCCTGGATCTCATTTGTCCAGTAATTCGCATAATCGTGCCTGATGTCACAAATGATACACGTTCTCGAAAGAGTAATGTATCTTGCGACGGTAGACCGATCATACTGAATTAAAGAACTTAACGTACATCCGTTTGATCTGCGAACGCTTTATGTGCGACCGAAATGAGTTCCCTACCTAATAGAAAGACTAGGTAGAGGTTTATTTTACCCAGGTTCCAAGCTCCCTATAGAGCGAGCCCTATAGTTAATTACATCCCAAATGACTGGTGTCAGCTAGAAAACTCTCGATAATGATCGGTGGTTTTGTCTTCGAGATCGAGGTTTAGGTTTTCGCGGTAGGACGTGAAAAGCAGTGGGAGTGACTCGAATAGGAACAGTTATTTCGGAGTCCGAAAGAAAAGGTAGAGGATGTCACGGATCCGAAGCAACTCAGGTGACTTCCCAACTATCACTAGTGCGTGCTGCGTTTTGGAGAAGATATTATTTAATTGTTTAATCACTGCCAATTTTATTATTTGGGACTTACACTTGCATAATACCCGATCATACAAATAGCCATGCAGAGATATGAGGTTTACGTCGTACCGTACGACAACCTCGGAACCTAAAGCGAAGTTAGGACTACGCTACGCAACACGGTTGCACGTAAGCCTAAGGGTGAGTGAAGGTTCACGCGCGACTGGCGAGCTACCTCGAAGTCACTATATGTTATCATTTAAACTGTAGAGAGTTTCTTGAAGAAGATCCTCTTGCTTCTCGATCCAAGCTCCTCGTTGTCTTTCCACTGAGTCGACTCCGAAGCTTCTTGACAATGAATGTACCCTAATGTCTAAAGTTCAAATGATTTTGTCAAGTGTATTCCAATGTCTTGGTGTCAGAGTTTGATTTTTGTTTTGTTCTTTTTGCTTTTGTTTCAGTTTCAGGTTTCGCATGCAAAATATATAGATTGCAAGTATGTAAAAGGTACTTGAAAAGTAACTTGCAGTAAAATAAATTGCAGTTGAGTAATTCGCAAGAAATAAACTTTAAAAGCGTACCTGAACATCTGCTACCGTTGTATGACTTGTATTTCAAGCATGATACCATTTGCAGGAAATAAACTTACAAGCAAATTATGTAAAAAGAGAAAACCCAGCATAAAGGTCAAAAAGGAACGAGTCGTAGAAATAACAAATAAAATTTGTAGTCACATATAAAAGACCAGAACTAGGTGTGAGACGTCAGTAAAGGCAGGGGGGCTCAGAGCTGGACTGTGTGCTTTCCGACCTTGGATAAGAGTTACCGACCCGACGCTCTAAGGAGGGTAGTCCTTAACCCAATCCAAGTGACTAACCATGGACCTTTATATATTTTATAGGAAAATTCTCTGATTTTCATGCAAAAGTTGTTGTTTAAGTTTTTAAAAGAGTTCTTTTTTTTAAAACAAGCAAAAGAGATTATTGTTTTATTTATTTATTTTTTTTTTTGTAAAATAATAGTCCACGAGCTAGTCACTCTAATCGTCTTGGGACTACTAACGACCTAAGATCGTCGGAAACGATCTCACCAAGAGTCGGTGAATAAGTATCATCGGTCATTTCCTCTCCCTTATCGAAGGTCCTGCGAGTAAGAGATACTATTCTAATCATCCCTCGAATCCCTCGTATCCCTCGTATAAGCACACATAAGCATTATCATCATCGCCTCGTCACCTGCACCTCGGACTTATACCGGTCGATGATCCATATGTGGCAAACAAATGTCCCCAATTGCGGGAGGATTCGAGTGTAATGTTCAGTTCAAATCCGGTGCATTGAGTTTCATTATTGGTTAAGTCATTTTAGGGAATTCAACATTTGATTTAATTAAGGAAGGGTGAACCATGCCTCGGTGCGTCCCCGTGTCTAGTGTCTTGAACAGCTTGTGAATTAGGGTCAGGTGCCTAGTTTCACTGTGTATTCGAGGATTAGGTTAATGGGTTCTTACCATGGGGAGTGCTCCTAAGGTCTAGGAGGCCTATGCTGTGGGTTAGGTGGATGGGCTCTCACCTAAGGTTGTGCTCCTAAAATCTAGGAAGCCTATGCTGAGGATTAGGTGGATGGGCTCTCACCTAAGGGTGTGCTCCTAAGTCTATGGAGTCTATGCTGAGGATTAGGTGGATGGGCTCTCACCTAGGGTGTGCTCCTAAGTCTATGGAGCCTATGCTGAGGATTAGGTGGATGGGCTCTCACCTAGGGTGTGCTCCTAGCGTCTACAGGCTTATCTTCGTGGGGTTAAGTAAAGGGCTTCATATAAGATGTGCACCTAAATCCAAGGAACCTACACTTTGACTCGTGCCTGAAGTGATTAAGAGCGTTTTACCCTTCCTCAAGCTAAATCAGTAATCCCCCTTTTTGTGACTTAACCGTTTAAAACAACAATAAAATAAGAAAATAATAAAAAAGAATGAAGAAAACGGAGAAGGCGGCTCACTTCCAAAAACTAGCAAAAGCTAAAAGGGAAGAAAATGCAAGTGATTCGGGCCGACTCAGAAAGCGTTTTAAATAACAATCACATGAAACCCAAAACAATAGACAAAAGGGCCCCCCTAAAACTGCAGTTCCAAACAGTGGATGAAAGCCCCTCAAATAGTCATTTCAAAAAGCCCCAAAGGACCACTTCAAAAGTTCCCCAATCAACTATTTAAAAGGATCAAAGCAACTATTGAAAATGCTTCAAACGACCATTTATAGAGAGTTACAAACAACACTTGAAAACAACTCCAAATAACATTTTAAAAGCTCAAAGATAAGCACTTAAAACAAATTCAATCAACATAGGAAACATCCTCAAAGTAACGATTTATAGTACTTAAAAATCAGCATACAAAGGCACCCCAAACAACGCCCTTGACTCCCGCAATCAGCATTAAAATGGTGCACAATTGATATTAATGAGAGCATGAAAGAATATTAAGAAAACTCGCATAATACTACTCAATTCTTATGTATTTTCATCCATGCAATTAGATAACTTCGATGTGATTTGAAAAATATTCTCCCGACACTTCTTCCATCATGTAATGTTGATATGCAAAGCTATATCTTACAATCCAAATTCAATTATCACTACACATAATTCCGTATCCTCAAATTCCTTAAATAAAATGCAATCAAAGCAAGGAACTGTAGATATTAAATATGTGAATATATTATGATTTAGCGATAAATATATAAATTGAGGTTCTGATTTAAGCAAATAAATATATATGGATCAAGTAACATGTATGCAAATGTCTCAATTTCTCTTGCAAATAACAGGGGTGTGCTAAAAAAAACAGGAGAGAATTAAAGGGGAGCAATCAATCAATACATAGCGAGATGGAACCAAAATAAATGAGTTAGAAAAATACGACCTTGATTGGAGGAAGCGCAGGCAGTTGCAGCTCCGAGCCTTTCGGTCTATGGTGCAGAAAGTAGTAGGCAGCCGACTCCCGGTCGGCCGAGGCGCCTAACGGTGGAAAGCCGTCGAGCGGAGGAGGGATCCGGATCGCGCGCGGGAGAGGCGAGCCGAGTCCGGGAAAGGTCGAAGGCTTCGGCTGCGAGAGGCAGGAGGTGAATGGATTCGTCGTGCGAGAGGGGAAGAGGAATCGAGAGGAGCGGGTCTTCGGTCTTGAGAGGCAAAGCGAGCGGGATCAATGGAGTCGAGCGCGTGTTTTGTTGTGCCCGAGAGAGAAGCGGGCGGCGGTTTCGGTTCGCAGAGGGGAGGAGTCGAGCTGCTGTTCGGCGCAGAGAAGGAGCTGGCGAGCGGGATTTAGCTAGGGCTTTGTCGTGGGTATGAGATGAGTAGATGCAGGGGTCTCGAGTAGGGGACGGCGAGCGTTCGAGCAGAGGAGGTGCGGGTCTTCTGTCGCGTGTGAGAAGAAGGGCGGTCGAGGGTTCTGTCGCGCGCAGATTCAGATCGCAGAGGGGAGGAGTCGAGCGGATCGTAAGGGAGGAGAGGAGGACGGGATCGAGCAGGCGAGCGGGCTCTGTCGCGCGCAGGAGAGGGTTCTGTCGCGCGGTTCTTCGGTGCGGATGGCGGGGGCGTTCGATCGAGCGGGCAAGAGCAGTCGAGAGTCGGTGCAGATGGGTAGGCGCAGCAGTAGCAGGCGAGCGGATCGTGAGGGAGGAACGGGGGTTCTGCGCGTAGCAGAGGGAGGCGTCGAATGGGGAGAGCCGAACGAGGAACCTCTGCGCCGAGAGAGGAAGGAGTCGAATCCTATAGCCGAATTTCCAATGTGTCCGTTACAGGTGATTCGGCGGGGAATTCATTACCTTCCATGCGTGGAGGAGAATTGGCGAGGAATTAAATAAAATTCCTTGTGTGGAGGAGGCTCAATTGGAAAAACTTAATCCCTTAATTAAATCCAATTAATGACATTAAAGAGCTGATTTGAATTTTAAAATTTCGAAATTTGAAATAGCTCTGGCTCGTGTTCAGCCTGTGTCGGGCTCAAATTGAACCCGGGCTGAGTCCGAACCCATGCCCCGCTAATTAAAAAAATGCGCATCGATTTCCGTGTCGTTTGCTCGCGTACAAAACCATAGCAATATGGGTGTCCTTTCTAGCCAAAGTCGACGTCCCGGACGCACCCGTGTGGTCCGTTTCGTCATCCGGGATCGTCCGGAAAAGTTCGACGACGGTCGAGCCAAAAAAAGTGTCAAATTGCCATGTGCCAAGTGCTCGAGCATTAAGGGTTTACTGAGGCCGTACGATCCTGAGGAACCCATTTCGGCCCTCTACATGTTAGTCCTTATCCCTTGCAACCGGAAGTCGAGTGCTTGGGACTACTCATGCGAGGTCTTACAAAAATGGGTCTAGAAGTGGTTCGAAGCTCTATGGGAGGTGGGCTCCACTACTAGTCCGCTAGGATGGTCAATAAGGAGTTCTTATAGCTAGATCCTATGGTCTAACGTGAAGAAAGCTAAGACCTCACTAAAATGAGGTCAACATCGTTATTTTCATAACATTAAAGACACGTAAATGTATGCGAGCTAATTTTTATGAAGCTATTATAATCATCATTCTGCTCTCGCATCAACCAACACTCTCACTTGCAGAATCCTATCATTAGTCTCTACCACCACATCATGGAAACTTGGAAAATTTTACAATAACTTTAAAATATGGAACTTAGCACCCCAATTCCCCCAGCCCCCTTGTTGTGCGGTGCCATAAACCCTAAAACAGAATCCTATGAAAGAAGGCTCAGATCCAAATAAGAAAAACAATTACTCGAAATCAACACATCTTTAATAACAAAATATAATAAAAGACTGGCCTTTTCCTGCTCTGGTGTGTAAGTCTGTTTGCCCTTTTTCTCCCATCTAAGATATGCATATATTTCCACGAGGTCCTCTGGAATTGTAACATTTATAGTCTCCGCAATGGAAGCACCTAGAATTTGTGGGCTGTTTCCAGACAACTGAATATGGAAGTTATGGCCATCATTTTTAAACCTGTATAACCAGAAATGCTTAAGCATAAACATAAAAAATTGTAGATATGAAAAATTGACTAGGCCGATCTCATACCATTTGTTCCCTGCCTCATCAAATATAAGAAACTCAATAGCCTGTACTTCTGGGTCATCAATCTCTAATTTAACTAAGGAACTGGAACCAGACTGTACACTACCATAATTAGTGCTAGTGAAAAGGAAATTGTTCTCATTAAATTTAACGGAAATTTGCATTCATCCACACAATTCTTATGTATACATATCTAACACCCAAACTTTAATAATAACACTGATATAACACCTTGGTCTCATAACCTATGCATGAGAAGGTGCATTTTACCTTAAAAAATTTAGTGATAGTGGTATTTTTTTATGTGATGTTAAAAATTTGAGTGATATGCATATAAATATAAATATCATGGAGTTAGATATGTAAATACATAAGAATTGTGTGGTAAGTTAATAAATGACCCTAATACTAACTATCTAAGGAGAGAGGGTCTTTATATTGATATCAGAGTTATTGATCATTGAACCTGTTTCAAAAAATGCTTACGTTAACAAATGGAGTTCTAAGAGCTTCATTTTGATAAACTTTTGTTCTGTCTGGATGACGTGAAGGAAGAGACCAACCCCTAGAAATATAAGAAAATAGAATAAAATGGAAGAGCAAATGAATGATAAACTATAATTATTGTGGATGGCATATACTTATTCCTAGTACGAACAGCACCCCAATGAAGAACCAGGGATTCACCCCCATTGGTAATTTGGAAATCAATTTGCAAAAGAGAGTCCGACTTAGAGGACAAGGCAATCTAAACAATACATGATGGAAAAAGTAAGTGCAGATCAGTATTCTGAATTTACATTTTTACATGTAAAATGATTAAATAAAAACCTGCAGCTCGGAGTTTTCATCCAATTTAAACTTGCCACGAAGCTGCAAAAAAAAAGCATTATCAAATAGTGATAGAACACAATTCTTAATGCAATCATAGTATTAGCCTGCGCTGCTATGATATAACTTGTTTAGCAAAAACTGCACTTTGCAATAATATGAGAATTAAAGTGATACAGCACAATTTTTTCAACCGCATGGTAGTTGTGCAGCCATTAGATTAGAATGAAAACTAGTTCCAATTGGCAAAAGACATCATAAAGTCTAAGGTCCATTAAAAACAACTTTGGATAAGATTCTGAACAAAAAATTGTTGTTTCCCAATCTTTTATTTCGCGAAGTTTGATCTTCTTTAATGGAAAACCCAAAAAAAATCCCTTAATCGTTCTAAATAAAAATATAAAATTGCCAAAGTTAGGAAATCCATAAAAATCTGAAAAGTAATATAAGATTTCTTGAGAAATAAAATTCACTCAACAAACCAAATGTTTAAATCACATTAGAGAACACAATAATAAAGAATGGAAGAACATCAGGTACTAAGGTTATGCATATGTATCTTATCATCTAAGAAAAACAGTGAGAGAAAAAAGTGAAGGAAATCATAACCTTTGGGAAAGAATCAGTGGCCAGTACAGCATGGGGTACCATATAAGCAGCCCTACGCATTTTCTGTTGGAATTTTGTTTTCCAATCTCTCAGACTGTTTTCAAGAAATCGGGTGGAGAATCGGAGTCTCTGATCATGAAAAAATGCTCGGTCATTTTTTGAGTGAGAGGGAATTTTGCATGGCAGACTTGAGGAAATCAGTGGTTGAGTATTGCTAGGATTTTGCAGCACAAACGATCTACATAGATTTTGCTGAACTGCTCCTAAAGTATTGCTCATGTTCTTCAAACAATTAACCGGCTAGGTAAGTAAAAAACCAAAAAAAAAAAGTGTTAGAAATTCATCTTCCAATGAAGAATCCTCATCATGAAGCAATTTTTGATATTCATATGCTCAATCATAAAAACACAATTGGTTATATTTCCTTCTCAAACTCATATAAATTAATGGGCATTTACATAAGTACCGCTCAATTCCTATGAATTTATATGTCTAACACATAAATTGTGCTTTTACATTTATACTATCCAAATCTTTCATATCACCTCAAAAATGCCAACATTTTAACGATTACAAATGTGAAACACATTTTCATTCGTAGGTAAAGTGATATGTATGTAAAAATTGAAGTTTAGGTGCTAGATATGTGAAAGCAAAGGAAATGAGTAGTATGTCTGGGAATCTTGCATACATTGATCATCAAGCCTTGGAAATTTTGATAAAAAAATCAAAACAAGCAAAGCATCATTCATGCAGACTAAAAAACCATAACATAATCAACTCATTCTAGTGTTTGATTGCATGCTTGATGAGCGAGAAATGTAAGACAACAGCAGTAAATGCGGCGAATACATGCATAATCTTCATAATTTGAATTTACTAAATCCTGCCAAAAACCAGGATTATTAAATCCCAGATATAAGACAAAACTGAGAGGGTTGGGAAGAAAGTAGATCTACTGAATACAAGATTTAAAATTTGGTTCTGTCAGCAGATTTAAGTTAAATTCGTTACCAAATAGCTCCAAAATTTCCTAGGATTCACCAACAGCAACAAGAATGGTTGACAAGCTTGATCAAGAACACCATCATCATTAACCTCATCCAAATTATCTAGGGTTAGCTTTAGGAATCATCATGCAAAATCCTTAAACCTTAAATTAATCTATGCATCTTATTGGCGCATTTTCTACCCTTCAACGTAAACCCGAAGCAGCATAAGTTTATTTTCCACTATATTAACTTCAACACTACTCTGTATCACTCTAACATATAATCAAATAAATTGAAATATATAATCACAAGGACACTAAAAAGAATTTGATCTAATTCTAATTCCTAAGCTGCAAAAAACATGAGTTCAATCTAATCAACAAGAAAAACAAAAATTAGAACCCAAATATGAACATAAACACAGATTCACAGAAATATTAGAAGGAATGAGCGACTCCATGTCTCCCTCTTTCTCCCCGTTCACTCGAACTTCTCAAATGCCATAATGAAC
Source organism: Papilionanthe hookeriana x Papilionanthe teres (assembly GCA_022702705.1). Taxonomy (NCBI): domain Eukaryota; kingdom Viridiplantae; phylum Streptophyta; class Magnoliopsida; order Asparagales; family Orchidaceae; genus Papilionanthe; species Papilionanthe hookeriana x Papilionanthe teres. The sequence continues at coordinate 34,535,824 of CM040433.1, read as the reverse complement.
TCATTAAACTGAACAATCGCGGGATTAAAACAAATAAAAAGAATGATGCATCGATCAATTAGAAACAACAAAAATTAGGCAGAGTATGTTCCGTTTGCAGTCTTATCAGAAGAATGTTCTCACAGCGAAGGATTGATGGAAACGAAATCGAACACGAATCGTCTGTTAGTTCAAAAAACTTGTTCCGTTCTTCACCTGAACGATTTATCACCAAATCTACGAAGCTAGAGCTGAAGCTGAAGGGCAGAAGCGGAGCACCAGATCCTCCAGCTCCTCACTGGGTTCAACTAAAAAAATCTGGTGGAGAATGGAAAGCGACAAACATGAAGTGTCGGATTAATAAAATATATTAGATTTATTTTTAGATTTATTTTCAGATTAATTTTTTCATGGACAGCATATATAATATTATCCTAAAATTATTTCGCATATTTTTTTCTGCTATAAAATACAAAATTTTTGGAAAATATAATTTGTTCTTTAAATTTCGAACGTTTAAATTTTATTTTAAGATAGATATAACACTATTAAAATAAACCTATAAGCAGTGCTTTGCACCAACAGAACTTGAGGAGCTTAAGGGTCTGTTTGGGGCAGCTGAAGTTTATCAGAACTATCCAGATAAGCAACTGATCTGGATAAGCTGTTTGTCTGTTTGGTAAGTTTGACTCATGTTCAGCTCATTTGAAAAATTGCTCGTTATTTTGTGTGTTCGTGTTCGGCTTAATGTACATGTTCTTGTTTATGATCGGCTTATGCTTGGTTATAAATTGCTTTGTTTAATTTAATTAAAAAAATAGATATAGAATATTAGACTTGAATATGTCTATGCAGTCGAATGCGAAAAACCAGGAGTCCACACAAATAGTCGTGATTTTGTTTTATCTGAAATTATCATGCGAGGTATTCTTAAAAATTAAAATGATTAGGACCTTGAAGGAGAAAAAAAATATATAGAAAATGAAAAATAAAAAACTAGCATACATATACTTATCCCATAGTGGCGAACTGTGGTATCATCGAGCCCTTTGACTCGTTTTTTATATCAAAAATAGCAGTTATATTGAAAATGAAAGATAGTTCTACCAATATTATAAAATCCAAGAAAGAAGATCTCTTTTTGTACATGTCATGAGCTCCTTCTTTATAAGAGAAAGATGGACTAAGAATAAAATTATATGATTACCACTATTTTAATGTACGAGTTATATGTTATTATAATCTTTTTTAATGCCCCGATATAAATATGAAAGTTACCGGACTTTGAGTTGTTTTTTTATAGTCTCCGCTTTAATAGGGGAGTTATAGGTCCTTTAAGGTGCTTTTCTATAGACGTAATAGATGTTTATTACATTTCGTCATCTATCGTTTTGGTTTGATCATTAGATTATCTCAAGATTCATGCATTTCATTCTTGAGTGTGCATATTAAATTCCTCATATTTTTTGCTCATATACAGCAACAGGTGTGATAAGGACGAGAAAATTTTTAAAGTAAAAAAATATGATTGCATGAATAATTTATTATACTCCCTATTTAAAAGCTCAATTATGGCTTCTTTTGAGCTATCTCATCAGTTCAGATGTTATTTTCTCTAGTATTCAATTGCATTGATTAGGTTGCTCGTGTTTATTTGCGATCGAGCTCCTGAGAAAATCATCGATTGTGATATTATGTAGCTTGAGTCTTAGTGCCCGTTTGGGATAACTTATAAGTGCAGGGGCGTTTTTAAAAACGCTCCCGCACTATTTGTTTCGCACTTATCAAGTGTGTATTTAAAAACCCAGTTTCAAATTTCTATTACACGCGACCCGCAGGAGGACCCCTGCGGGCCGCTGTTTCGATCGCGTATCTCGCCTCTTTTACGCCTCTGCCCCGCCATCGAGTTTTCTACCTCGCAATCGAGCTTGCAAAGCTGCTCCCTGCACCCTGCTGCTGCCCGATCCTCGCCCTAGGAAGGAAGCTATGGTCTCGCTGCGCTAGGAAAGAAGCCGAAGCAGATCCTCGCCCTAGGAAAAGCCGAAGCCAAAGTCGATGCTCTCGCTGCCCTCCTCTGCTTGGATGAGTTCGGGTTGGCGGTGGTGAAAGAGATGCCTTGTAAGCATCGATTCCATGGAGAAAAAGGAACCCGCGCCCGAAGCTTTGTGCAGAAGGCGATGACGACCTAGCGGTGTCAGCGCGTGAAGAAGAAGAGGATTTTGTAGGTATGTAAAGTTATAAGAATTGTGTGGTATGTATGTAAATTTCCCTTTCTTTTTCTACTAGGAGGATCTACTTACAGTTGACTCACTTCGCAGCTCTTTTGTTTCTTGTAACCAGGACCTATTAACTCTGTCGAAATCACTGGATATTGCTTAAATATAGTTTGGATTTGTAGTTTTCATCTTTATACTGAAAGTGGAAGTTTTGTTGGGCTTATTTATGTTTATGTTGAATGTGTAAACCTTTGAAATTTTTGTGCTGCCGTGTTTTTTTTTTTTATTTTTTTTGTTTAATTTCTGCATTGATATAAGAGATTCTCTTCGTTTGTTCCAATTTTCCTCCTTTATAGGAGGTCTCAGCATGTATGTGCTGGAATATAATTTATTTTGTTCTGAGCCGAAGGATTTATTCTAAAGAAGTTGTCACAAAGCATCAATGATGAGTTGCATTAAGTCGATCAAAATTTTGATATTTAAGGAATGACACGGCTATGTAACTGAAGATGGCAAATAAAAAGATTTGTTTTCCTACAGCGACTCTTCAAGTTCATTTTGACTCTCTCGGCTTTGTCCCAACGACATCTATCTTTCAGTTCAATTTTATATTCAAAGTGAATTTTCTCATTCTCTTCAGCATGAAGTGATTTGATTTGTGTTGGATATTCTTTAAAATGTTATAAAACAATTCTTTCATTTTGATTTTACTCCCCAAAATAACTCTGTGACGAATGTTTTTTATCTCTTCTATCCAAACCATAGGCATCCATTGGATTCCTTTGAAATTAAAAACTATCTTGTGAGAAATAATGAATATCAGTTTGATCCACAAGCGGCAGCCGAGTAAGATTTTATTACTGGTATTTATAATGAAGGTTAGTTATGCATGGGGCATTTACATACATACCATCCAATTCCTATGTATTTATATAGATAACACCTAAAATTTTACCACTTACATCTTTTCATGCATAGGTAAAGTACTAAGGTGAAAGGTGCATTTACACACTGCACAATTTTTATGTATTTACTTTATAGCTTATATCTTTCATTTCTTTTAAAAAATGCCACTCTTACTATTAAAAAGTGCAATGCACCCTTTTAAGTATAATAGACAAGATGGTATAAATGTAAAAATCATAGTTTATGTTTTACTCATGTAAATACATAACAACTCTTTGGTATTTATGTAATTATATCCTTTAAAAAGTTGTATAATAATTTCAATAAATAGAATTTATGTAGTTTTACAATTGAATTAACTTGAGGTGAGACCAGCACAAAGATCTCAAATTAAGCTTTTCATTAAGATATTTTACTGTTTTTTTTTTCCTTTGTTATAATAGCTGAATCCTGAAGTCTCCTGACTCCTATGTGCGTGCATAGCATGATATATGCGTTTAAATAATGTAATCATACTATGTTTTACTTGAAATTTTTAAAAAGTGTAAATTATTGTTATGCAAATCGAGAAGTTGATATATGGGTTGAGTGGATATGAAATAGATCAATCACTTAATTTAAAAGTTTGCAGTGCTTAATTGAGTGTTAATTCTAAATAATCGAAAATTGTAAAACTTCCTATTAAAAGATTGGAGCTAGTGAACTGCACATAAATCTATTGGTTTTTTCGTTTGACTTTCATCAGCAATATCTGTGTGGACTTGCACATAACTGCACTCATGTGTATGCATTAAAGGTATATATTAATGGCGACTCTGAAGGATTTTGTGCTTGCATGCAGAGTGCTTAACTTGTTGTGTTGATCAATAAATATGACTTTTACCAACTAGTAAATATCAACAATGTGACGTAGCATCCTTCTTTAACTTGTTGGTCTATGGGTATATTGTTTCTTGTCAACCTGTATGCTAAACTTTGTTTTATGCTATCATTACATCACCATTGCTCAGAGGCTCATCATCAGTAAGGAACTCTTTCTCATTATATCTATATTTATTTGAGAAATATTGAAAAGATGTATATGAGTCTGTTGAACATATAAGCACATAGAGGGTTAAAATTAAGAGCAGCTCCATAAAAATTTGTAGTACTTCCCTCGTATAGCTTTATCTGATTATGTAGTTAAATAACCAAACAACTAAACAGCTTATTCAGAACATGGGTAGAATAGTCAATTTTCCAGAATCAGCTGTTTTTCATAAGTGCAAACCAAACAGACTGACAGCTTATCCGGATCGATTCGCTTATCAATGAATTTATCTAGATCGACGAACTTATCTGGATAAGTTGGATAAGTTCTGACATGCTCCCAAACGAGACCCTTAGTCTTCTCCTATTCTATTTGCTATGTCGCATCACGGAGTTTTTCATTTTCCCACCCTTAGAGGCGGGTCTTTTGTTTGATTGTTCCGAAGGGGATTTATTTTCTCACCTAGGAGGGAAGCCTTTTGTTTGCATGCTCCAAATGGAGAGTCTTTTGTTTGTTCGTCCAACAAAATGATTTTTTATTTATCGCCACAAAGTAGAGTATTTTCTTTTGTTGATCCCAGGGTTTTTTTTCACAACCCGGAGGGGAATTTTTTATTTGTTCACTCCGGAGTGGTTCTTTTTTTTTTTGCTCCCCCCAGATTAGAGTCTTTCGTTTGCTAGCCTCAGAGGGGTCCTTTGTTTGCTCGCCCTAGAGGGGATCATTTGTTTTTTTTCTCCCAGGTTAGATTTTCTTTTATTATTCACCCTATAAAGGAGTTTTTTGTTTGCTCCTCCATAGCGGAATCTTTTGTAGTTAATGTCTTGTTCGCTCACTCAGAACCGAGTTACCCGACTGTTAGTTGAACATCCGACAAAGTTAAAGACTATTGTGTCATAGGAGAAGATAAATTGTAAAGTAACACTCCCTTTATTTATATGAGGTGTCAACAACTCAAAAAAGTATGATCGGTCGGCTTGTTTCGGTAGTTTATAATCGGTCATCCATTTCGCAATACTCGCCTCCTAACTAAAACCTCTAGAAAGATAACGGAAACAGCGTTTCCTGGTCCATATTTGTTGTTGCATGGTCCACAAATCGAACCATATTCGGTTCGATTTGTGCGAAATTAGTTCGAATTGTTCAAAATGTTCGAATTGTTCGAGTTGTTTGAATTGCTCGAAATGTTCGAATGTTCGAATCATTTGAATTTTTTGCTCTGTTCGAATTGTTCGAAATTATTTATATTATTTATGAGTTTTATTTATTGTTCTTATATGTTATTAGGTATTTATTTATCTGAGCTAACAAAAGCATTACTTTTGAGAAAAAAATATTGCATGAAAATTAATTGGCACCATAATGCAATACAAAATTTTGAATTTAACTAAATCATTATTTATCTAAATCATATGAATAAAGATAGAAAAAATGAAAATTTACACACAAAAAAAAAACTTCCATAATTGTAAACAATTTGAAAACTTCCATAAATGTATTCTTTTCAAGTCCTACAAAAACTATACAAAAACAAATTTGGTAATGTTGATCTTCTTAGTAGTTCTTGCTCATTGCTCAAAGTCTCAAGTGCAGCTATCTCATCATTGTGCTTCTCAGTCAAATATGCAAATCGTTATAAAATGCGAGATCGTTCCTGCACATTGAACTAGAATAAATGAACTTAAGAAACATGCATTTAAGCAAACATGGAAATGGAAGAGCAAAAGGAGAAAATGGATTAAGAGTATACATAGGCTGACATCATCCTTCATATAAGGTGATAGAATAGCTAAAAATCAAATCATTCATCTCTTTGATCTATGCATGCTGTAAAAAAAATTTACATCAGTTTCGTGGCAAAATAAAAGCAAACCTTAATTTTAAAGGAACTGTCTTACCAAGATCAAACACTTGCCTAAAATCTTCTCGTCAAAATTTAAACCAGGATTCCAGCTCGGTGATCCATAGCCAAAACCCCACAGAAAACTGGAACAAAAGTCATTACAATGCTTTAGTGATAATAGAAAACGAATAATCATGGCTAGCTGTTCGAAACAAGGGAATGCAGGTTGAATACAGTCATACAGTGATCATTCTACAAATAACATGTGGCCAAAAACTTACCAGCTTATCAAATAACAATAAATGCATTTAATTTTCAACCCACTAAGAAATTTCACCGAGCAAGCAGAAAAAACACCACTTACCAAGCAAGCAAATCAGGAGGTAACCACTTGCCGAGCAAAAAGAATGGAAGAATCAGGACCTCCAAAAAGGAGGTAACCACTTAAATGATGCCAAAAATGAGGTAACCACTTACCGAGCAAGCAGAAACACACCATTAGTTTTGGAAGAATCAGAACTTGCAAGCAAAGTACCGAGCAAGCAGAAAAACAACAATTAAAAAAAGAACTAATAGCAATTTTAAAGAAGGGACTTTTACATACATAACACCCAATTCCTATGAAATTACATATCTAACATCTAAACTTTTATTTTTACATGATACCACCTAAATCTTTCATATCACCTTAAAAAAACAATTATTTTAAGTTTTTTTAAAAGTGAAATACACTTTTCATGCACTCGTAATATTTCATAAATGTAAAAACTGAAGTTCAGGTTTTGCATAAGTAAATGCAAAAGATTTTAGTGGAGCAAAGACAGCAGGTCAGATTACTTAAATCACAAAACTGAATCATGTAAGATGTCAAAGCAGCAAACTGAGCCATGTGAGGCAAAACCAACAAAACCAAACCCCCAATAGGTCAAACTGTAGCCACCAGAAGCCCAAAAAATCTGGGCAAAAGATCCAAAGCCAAGTAACATGAATTACCAAACCAACCTGATGAACTTTTCCACATTTCTAAAATAAATTCACAAGTTTTCCCCATTTCTCAAACTATTTTGCATTGCAGGCCTCCCTACACTTTCCAGAAAAAAATGTGTGTATATATATATATATATATATATATATATATATATATATATATTACTTACACAACCAGCTCATATGTTCCAACACCACAATTCTATAACTATTCTGCAGAATGATGTGTTAAATAACGAAAATGAAAACATGAACAAACGTCATCATAATGCTTTGGTGATACAAAAAATGAATAATCATGGCTAGCTAATCGAAACAAGGGAATGCGGGTTGAATACCTTCCCTATTTTTTCAGTTCTTCCAAACCTAAGAAAGAAATATCCCTCAAATCAATCCTCAAAATGCCAAACCTAAGAAGTTATTATTGAAGCTGCATAAACACTAAACATAGAGTAGCAGCTTAGAACATCAATCCAAGCAGCCTAGAAAGCAATAAACACTGAAAAAAATACAATAAAAACTATCATTTTAAGAGCATAAAGTAGCAGCTGAAGGATCCAAGGATCCAATAATGAAGTTGCATGATGCATCCATCAAAAACTATTTTATCCAGATTCTGCTGTAAATATAAGTATTAAAGTTAAACAATGAAGTTGCAGTATGTAAAATGTTGCATCCATCATTTCACAGTGGGTAAGCTGCATCATCATTCTTACATATCAAATGCTGCTAGATGTTCCGCTTCATCCAGATTCTGCTATTATAAGGAGTAAAAATTGCAACACATTGAGCTTCACAATCACAGGACCATAAGTCAAGCTCAAGCATCAAGTTTAAGCTACCCATATTTTAAACTCAAATTCCACAACCTTATCAGCTAGCCTTACAAGCCTCAATGCAAAAACTGCATCATCATTCCTAAAACCAGAGAGGAAGAGGGGGAAACGTTCAAAAGTAAAGCAATTAAGCAGTGAAAAGAAGGAAGAGAGATGTATTTAAAGACCTCAATACAAGCTTTAATGCAATAATTATATATATTTACATATCTAACACCCAAACTTTGATTTATATCATTGTTAGACATTTAGTCTCACTAAACCAGGGAAGGAAGAGAGGTAAACAACCGTCTTACCAATTTTGGGAGTTGCTGCACCCCTCCCAATCCTCTGAAAACGGGCAACCAAACTGAAATCAAACGATGACCATGAACTTGACAATGGTAGCAAAAAGTTGGGACTTTTCCAAACACAACTTTTGACAAAAACCATGAGTTTTAGATACCACTCAAATTTCCTTTTGAAAATTACATGATATTTACATGTCGACAAATAACTATAGCAACTAATAACATTCCTTTACATACTAACTATATAACTAATAACATGGTAACTAATAACATTCATTTACTAATAACATTCAATCACAAAATAAACAAAGCCCATCAAAACATCAAATATGACCAACTATATAAACAAATATGCAAATGAGGTCATGCAGTTGGAAAACTACATGGCCAAATGCCCAAGTAAATAAAAAAAACCAAAATAAAATTTCTGCTTATATAACATAAGATTAAGAATAAAGCACTATAATAAATTCCATCACCAGCAATTGTTTCTCGGTGCATACTGATGCTTAAGAAGAGAGTCCTATTATCACAATCATAATTATTAACTAAGTGAGCTTAAATGTGTAGGCAAGTGAATTGTGCTTCATCGAACAACTTACTGTCAAGTGTCAAAGCAAGCCATCAAACAACTTACTGTCGAAGCAAGCCTTGAAAAGATCCAAAGGCACAAAATCATTCAATCTACTGACCTCAAATACATAAAACAAAGCACTCATGGGTTATTCAATGCATTGAGTTGTTAAATCTCGTCACTTATTGTCATAGAAAATTCAAAAATTGTATCACTCAAAGATATTATAACTGCTCCCATGAAGTTTCAAAAGAAACATGTACATACCACTCAATTCTTATATATTTACCTATCTAGCCTCAAAAAATTCGAAACACTTGAACCTATCACTTATACTATATCAAATTCTCGATATCTCAACTTTATAGCACAAACAAAATCAATTGATTGCTGATTCATGTAGATCTCAACATTTCGAGGGGTATATATGTAACGAATTGAAGCTAAAAAAGTAAAGTAATAAATATACAATAATTAAGTGGTATGTATGTAAGTTTTCTTGAAAAGATAATATCACAAATATGCCCAACCAGATAATATGCCATGTTTATTTTCTCAATAAGCTCACATCCAAACCAGATCTAGAGGCAATATGCCATGTTTATAAGCAAGATTTCACTCCCAAAACTTCAAAAAATTAGGTTTCACTTAAAAAAAAATACTTTAAAAAATTAAGTTATGAGCCCAACCTGAAGATAAATCTGAAATAGTAAAGAAAATACACTCAAATATGACTCACCGGTAATCTTACAAGCAACCAAGCAAGAGTGTGCGCAAAAAAAAAAAAAAAAAAAAAAAAAAAAAATCTATAGTCAATATGAAGACAAACAAGTCTACTTTAACCTAGGTTTCACTCAGGAAAAAAATAAAAGAAATAAACCTAAAAAAATTTATGAAAATTTAACCTAAGAGGAAAACATGAAGTTAAATTTGAAATGTTAAAGAAAATATACTCAAAGATGAGTAGATGACGCCTCGGTAGACCTACAAGCAACCAAACGAGAATATCGAGCACTGAAGCAAGAATACCGAGTAGTCGATCCAACGCCGACTCTATGGAAGACAAATAGAAGCAGAGATTAAAGAACAAACACAAACATTCAGCCCTAAGCTCTCGACGAGACAAAGCTTTTCGCGGTTTTGAGGGGAAGAGAAGGAGAGTCGGCTGCTCTGCGATCTTTCGAGAGAGGGGAAAGCCGGAAAGCCGAAGCGTGAAAGTTGAAACAGAAATGCGGCCTTAGAAAGAATTAGGGCTTAGTGTTTTTTTTTATGTTTCTATATATTAGATTATTAATATATATAAATATTAATATATTATGTTACTTATATAACATATTTTATATAAATATATAGTATTTATATTACTAATAGTATTATATTACAATTTATTATTGTTATTAAGTTATTATATATTATAATTTATAGAATTGAATTTTTTAAAATTTGATAAATTTTTAGAATACATATAATATAATTATTTTTTAATTTCATAATTTTTAATAAATAATTATTCTAAATTATTTTATATTTCGAATAATATCAAACCAAACACGAACGAACGCGCCACTGTTCGTGTTTGGTTCGTTTAACAAACCGAACGGAAAAAAACTGTTCGTGTTCGTCTCGTTTGCTTATCGAACGAATCGAACACGAACTTCTTAGCGAACCGAACACGAACTATTCGCGAACAATGAGCTTTTTTAACAGCCCTAATTATGAGTATTTCTCATATATATTTTCCCTCGTTGGACTCCTTAACGCACTCCCTAACCAAAGTTTCGTTATGATTGAAACTTTAATGAAACTTAGGAATTTAATTACTGAGTCAAAAGATATTCAAATCTTACATATTTACAGTTAAGCATTACATCTCAGTAAGAAAATTTAACGAGTCCAAAATCATTCAATTTTACTTATGACTCTTAAGTGCTAAAATATTTTATCCATACTAAAAAAATAATAATTTACGGCATCCAATGAATTATTATTATTATTTTTTATCTAATTAATCAAAATATCACTCTAAAAAAATATAATTAATACTTACATTCTCCACTCAAAATGAGTGTATATTTGATATTAGAGAGCTTAAGTTTGGACAAATTTTATAACTGACTATCACTAATGACTGTATCACCTGATATTAATTACAGGAAAAAGAGCTTTATATCTCACATATGTAGCGGATTATTTCAATTATGTTATGTCATGCAGTCTAGTATAATAATAAAATACTTGATACACCACCAATAAATTTCATCATTTAGCACAGAGGCATGACACGAATCTCGATGCAATCTTTTGAGCTAGAAGTGTTCAAATCTTGATAAAAAGTCATCCAGAGCTCTGATTTCAACAAACTTATAGTCAAACTGGCTGACTCTATGAGACGAACCTAATGATATAAAACCCAATACAATCCGAGTAAAATGAAGCTCAGATCAAGTCATTAATCCATTTTAAAAGATTTCAGGACACATTTGGAAAGTCAAACAAATACCGACACTAGCAAGTCTATACTCGAATAGAGCGTATCGACAAGACGAATCCAATGAGCCCAAGTTCATTCAATTCCGACATCGTTAAAGCCATCAAATGCTCATTAAACATCGTCTGATCAATGGAAGCCCTCTGGACCGTTCGATCAAAATGGTAGCATTAATTACACCCAAAACATTATAAATAGACCCGCAACCCTCACATGAGGGGGGGAAAAATGAGCTAGTCTGAAGTTTTGAGGAGAAACTGCAGCTCAGCATCACTGCCGACTGTCGTCGACAACCGCCGACCGCCGTCGACCACCGCCGATCTCCATCGATCACCGTCGACCGCCGTTGACTACTGTCGGCCGTCCTCGGCTGTCGTCGACCACCGCCGACCTCAGTCAACTACAGGTGACTTCCGTCGACCTCCGTCACTGTCGTTTTCCGTCACCGTGGACCACTGTCACCGTCGATCTCTGTCACAGTCGACCTATGTCACCGTTGACCTCCTTCAATCATTGTCAATCACCACTAGCCAGACACCGTCAGTCTACATTGTAGTCTGAAATATATAATTACTCTATCTCGTCTACGGGAGAGGGGATTTCTGTAAACATCAATCAATAATGAATTCTCACAACTGGGCTAAACCCGTGGTTTTTTCCTTTACGGGTTTTCCACGTAAAAACTTCTGGAGTCGTCACCGCTTATTTCTTTTACCTAAGTGTGTGCTGAATTTTTGTACAACGCTAAGACGATAATCCGCTACTCTACCGTCGTGAATTCTCCAGCACACAACAATACTATAACATAATAATAATATATTATTGAAATAAGTTAAGATGAAAACATATAAAAAATAAATAAACACTTTGAAAATACATAAATTATCTGACATGATTGAGGGCCCGTTTGGGGCAGGTTATTTGGCAGGTTAGCTTATTTGGTGCGGTGACGTTTTGAAAACACACCTGTCCTATTTGGGTAAACTGCGTTTTGACAGCTTATGCGTTTTCAAAACGCTGAAAACAGTGTTTTCACACAGCACCTACCTAGGTGCGGTAGGAGCTTTCTGGTTGCGGTATAACTTTTCAAAAAAAAATAAAAAATTTGAAATAGCCACCACATATAGCTTTTCCATCAGCTTTCTTTCTTTTTGGGGTTTTCACATAAAACATTTAAAATCACATCCTTCAACTTTTAATTTATTTAGGTCTCCGTGAAGCTACCATTCATATTCGTTTTGATTTGTTTGAAAGTAGTTTGAAATGTTTGCATTGTTTGAATTATTCAAATTGTTTGAATTGTTTGAAATCTTTCAAATTTATTTGTATTATTTGAGTTGTATGAATTATTAAAATGATACTAAATTTTTAGATAAACTTTATAGGATTTAATTTTTTTAAAATATGATAAAATTTTAAAGTATATAATTATTTTTAAAAAATGATAAATTTTTTATATTATTTTATATTTCGAATGATAATAATTCGAATACGATCAAACACATAACTGTTCGTTTATAAACTAAATTTAAAAAATTATTCATGTTCGTCTCATTTACTTATTTATTGAACGAATCAAACACAAACTCTTATTCACGAACAACACGTATTTTTTTGATAGCCTTATATTAAATAATAGTTCCGAAATAGCTCGGCTCGTGTTCGGGCCTCGTGTCGGCTCAAATTGAACCCGGGCCAGTCCGAACCCATGCCCCGCTAATTAAAAACGCGCATCGATTTCCGGCTGCTTCGTCGCGTACAAACCATAAGACACAAGGTTCTCTAACAGCCGACGTCCCGCACCCGCGTGGTCCGTTTCGTCATCCGGATCGTCCGGAAAAGTTCGACGACTCGTCGAGCCAAAAAAGTGTCAAATCGCCATGTGCCAAGTGCTCGAGCATTGCCGGCCGACGGCGTCGTCTGATCCTACGAACCCATTTCGGGCCCTCTACATCGTTAAATTTTATCCCTCGTAACCTAAGCCGAAAGGTTTCGACTACTCATGCTATGCCTACAAAAATTGCCCGTGTTTGTCAGTTTCCATTAGATAAGTAGTTCCACGCTAGTCCGTTTTCAGATGGTCAATAATGAGTTCTTATAACATCCTATAGCCTAACGTAGCTATGTTTCAAGACCTCACTAAACGATAGCCAACATCGTTATTTTTCATAACATTAAAAGACACGTAATGTATGCGAGCTAATTTTTATGAAGCTATTATAATCATCATTCTCGCTCTCGCATCAACCAACACTCTCACTTCTGCGAATCCTATCATTAGTCTCTACCACCACATCATGGAAACTGGAAAATTTCCATAACAACTTTAAAATATGGAACTTAGCAAGACCCCAATTCCCCCAGCCCCCTTGTTGTGCGGTGCCATAAACCCCAAAACAGAATCCTATGAAAGAAGGCTCAGATCCAAATAAGAAAAACAATTACTCGAAATCAACACATCTTTAATAACAAAATATAATAAAATTGGGTTTCTTTTCCTGCTCTGGTGTGTAAGTCTGTTTGCCCTTTTTCTCCCATCTAAGATATGGCATATATTTCCACGAGGTCCTCTGGAATTGTAACATTTATAGTCTCCGCAATGGAAGCACCTAGAATTTGTGGGCTGTTTCCCAGACAACTGAATATGGAAGTTATGGCCATCATTTTTAAACCTGTATAACCAGAAATGCTTAAGCATAAACATAAAAAATTGTAGATATGAAAAATTGACTAGGCCGATCTCATACCATTTGTTCCGTGCCTCATCAAATATAAGAAACTCAATAGCCTGTACTTCTGGGTCATCAATCTCTAATTTAACTAAGGAACTGAACCAGACTGTACACTACCATAATTAGTGCTAGTGAAAAGGAAATTGTTCTCATTAAATTTAACGGAAATTTGCACTATCCACACAATTTATGTATACATATCTAACACCCAAACTTTAATAATAACACTGATATAACACCTTGGTCTCATAACCTATGCATGAGAAGGTGCATTTTACCCAAAAATTTAGTGATAGTGGTATTTTTTTATGTGATGTTAAAAATTTGAGTGATATGCATATAAATATAAATATCATGGAGTTAGATATGTAAATACATGAATTGTGTGGTAAGTTAATAAATGACCCTAATACTAACTATCTAAGGAGAGAGGGTCTTTATATTGATATCAGAGTTATTGATCATTGAACCTGTTTCAAAAAATGCTTACGTTAACAAATGGAGTTCTAAGAGCTTCATTTTGATAAACTTTTGTTCTGTCTGGATGACGTGAAGGAAGAGACCAACCCTTAGAAATATAAGAAAATAGTCAAAATGAAGAGCAAATGAATGATAAACTATAATTATTGTGGATGGCATATACTTATTCCTAGTACGAACAGCACCCCCAATGAAGAACCAGGGATTCACCCCCATTGGTAATTTGGAAATCAATTTGCAAAAGAGAGTCCGACTTAGAGGACAAGGCAATCTAAACAATACATGATGGAAAAGTAAGTGCAGATCAGTATTCTGAATTTACATTTTTACATGTAAAAATGATTAAATAAAAACTCAAAATGGAGTTTTCATCCAATTTAAATCCTGCTACTGTTGCAAAAAAAGCATTACCTGAAATAGCATAGAACACACTCTTAATGCAATCATAGTATTAGCCTGCGCTGCTATGATATAACTTGTTTAGCAAAAACTGCACTTTGCAATATGAGAATTAAAGTGATACAGCACAATTTTTTCAACCGCATGGTAGTTGTGCAGCCATTAGATTAGAATGAAAACTAGTTCCAATTGGCAAAAGACATCATAAAGTCTAAGGTCCATTAAAACAACTTTGGATAAGATTCTGAACAAAAAATTGTTGTTTCCCAATCTTTTATTTCAAGTTTGATCTTCTTTAATGGAAACTCCAAAAAATCCCTTAATCGTTCTAAATAAAAATATAAAAATGCCAAAGTTAGGAAATCCATAAAAATCTGAAAAGTAATATAAGATTTCTTGAGAAATAAAATTCACTCAACAAACCAAATGTTTAAATCACATTAGAGAACACAATAATAAAGAATGGAAGAACATCAGGTACTAAGGTTATGCATATGTATCTTATCATCTAAGAAAAACAGTGAGAGAAAAAAAGTAAGAAATCATAACCTTTGGGAAAGAATCAGTGGCCAGTACAGCATGGGGTACCATATAAGGTCCACGCATTTTCTGGTTGGAATTTTGTTTTCCAATCTCTCAGACTGTTTTCAAGAAATCGGTGGAGAATCGGAGTCTCTGATTATGAAAAAATGCTCGGTCATTTTTTGAGTGAGAGGGAATTTTGCATGGCAAACTTGAGGAAATCAGTGGTTGAGTATTGCTCGGATTTTGCAGCACAAACGATCTACATAGATTTTGCTGAACTGCTCCTAAAGTATTGCCTGTTCTTCAAACAATTAACCGTTGTGTAAGTAAAAAACCAAAAAAAAAGTGTTAGAAATTCATCTTCCAATGAAGAATCCTCATCATGAAGCAATTTTTGATATTCATATGCTCAATCATAAAAACACAATTGGCTATATTTCCTTCTAAACTCATATAAATTAATGGGCATTTACATAAGTACCGCTTCATAATTCCTATGAATTTATATGTCTAACACATAAATTGTGCTTTTACATTTATACTATCCAAATCTTTCATATCACCTCAAAAATGCCAACATTTTAACGATTACAAATGTGAAACACATTTTCATTCATAGGTAAAGGATATGTATGTAAAAATTGAAGTTTAGGTGCTAGATATGTGAAAGCAAAGGAAATGAGTAGTATGTCTGGGAATCTTGCATGCACTGATCATCAAGCCTTGGAAATTTTGGTAAAAAATCAAAACAAGCAAAGCATCATTCATGCAGAGACTAAAAACCATAACATAATCAACTCATTCTAGTGTTTGATTGCATGCTGACAGAACAGAAATGCAGGATAACAGCAGTAAATGCGGCGAATACATGCATAATCTTCATAATTTGAATTTACTAAATCCTGCCAAAAACCAGATTATTAAATCCTTAGATATAAGACAAAACTGAGACGGTTGGGAAGAAAGTAGATCTACTGAATACAAGATTTAAAATTTGGTTCTGTCAGCAGATTTAAGTTAAATTCGTTACCAAATAGCTCCAAAATTTCCTAGGATTCACCAACAGCAACAAGAATGGTTGACAAGCTTGATCAAGAACACCATCATCATTAACCTCATCCAAATTATCTAGGGTTAGCTTTAGGAATCATCATGCAAAATCCTTAAACCTTAAATTAATCTATGCATCTTATTAAGGCATTTTCTTACCCTTCAACGTAAACCCTAAGCATAAGTTTATTTTCCACTATATTAACTTCAACACTACTCTGTATCACTCTAACATAATCAAATAAATTGAAATATATAATCACAAGGACAAAAGTAATTGGATCTAATTCTAATTCCTAAGCTGCAAAAAACATGAGTTCAATCTAATCAACAAGAAAAACAAAAATTAGAACCCAAATATGAACATAAACACAGATTCACAGAAATATTAGAAGGAATGAGCGACTCCATGTCTCCCTCTTTCTCCCGTTCACTCGAACTTCAAATGCCATAATGAACTCATTAAACTGAACAATCGCTGGATTAAAACAAATAAAAAGAATGATGCATCGATCGATTTAGAAACAACAAAAATTAGGCAGAGTATGTTCCGTTTGCAGTCTTATCAGAAAAATGTTCTCACAGCGAAGGATCGATGGACATGAAATCGAACACGAATCAAAACGAGTTGTTCAAAAACTGTTCCGTTCTTCACCTGAACGATTTATCACCAAATCTACGAAGCTAGAGCTTAGCTGAAGGTACAAGAGCGGAGCAATTAGATCCTCTCAGCTCCTCACTGGGTTCAACTAAAAAAATTCAGAGAATGGAAAGCGACAAACATGAAGTGTCGGATTAATAAAATATATTAGATTTATTTTTGAGATTTACTTTTCAGATTAATTTTTTCATGGACAGCATATATAATATTATCCTAAAATTATTTCATATTTTTTTTCTGCTATAAAATACAAAATTTTTGGAAAATATAATTTGTTCTTTAAATTTCGAACGTTTAAATTTCAGTATTTTAAGATAGATATAACACTATTAAAATAAACTTATAAGCAGTGCTTTGCACCAACAGAACTTCAGGTCAAGCGGTCTGTTTATGAAATGAAGTATCCAAATTATCCGTGACAAACAACTGATCCGACAAATGTTTGTCTGTTTGCAGCTGATCATGTTCAAAATTTCATTTGAAAAATCGGGCTGCTATTTTCGCGTTCGCTGCTCGTCAATACATATGTTCTTGTTTATGATCGGCTTATGCTTGGTTATAAATTGCTTTGTTTAATTTAATTAAAAAAATAGATATAGAATATTAGGACTTGAATATGCTCATGCAGTCATCATGTAAAACCAGGAGTCCACACAAATAGTCGTGATTTTGTTTTATCTGAAATTATCATGCTATAGATTCTTAAAAAGACCAAAATGATTAGACCTTGAAGGAGAAAATATATAGAAAATGAA
Organism: Papilionanthe hookeriana x Papilionanthe teres; assembly: GCA_022702705.1. Taxonomy (NCBI): domain Eukaryota; kingdom Viridiplantae; phylum Streptophyta; class Magnoliopsida; order Asparagales; family Orchidaceae; genus Papilionanthe; species Papilionanthe hookeriana x Papilionanthe teres. Next base: position 34,518,076 of record CM040433.1, on the reverse strand, counting down.
AATAAAAACTAGCATACATATACTTATCCCATAGTGGCTTAACGTAGATTATCGAGTCTTTCAATTCGTTTTTTATATCAAAAATAAAGTATAGGCTATATCAAAATGAAAGAGAATGTACTAATATTATAAAATCCAAGAAATAAAGATTCTCAGAGCACATGTCATGAGCTCCTTCTTTATAAGAGAAAGAGTGACTAAGAATAAAATTATATGACACTGATTTAATGCATTTGTTATGCATGCTATTATAATATTTTTTTAACGCCCCGATATAAATACGAAGTTACCGGACTTTGAGTTGTTTTTTTATAGTCTCCGCTTTAATAAGTATTATAAACTTTTAAGGTGCTTTCATACGTAATGATGTTTATTACATTTCGTCATCTATCGTTTTGGCTAACATCATTGGGGATTATCTCGCATTCACGCATTTCATTCTGAGCGCTAAGATATTGAATTCCTCATATTTTTCTCATATATGTTAAATGTGTGTGATAGTTGAATGAAAAATTTTTAAAGCAAAAATATGATTGCATGAATAATTTATTATACTCCCTATTTAAAAGTTCTCTCAATTATACTTCTTTTGAGCTATCTCATCAGTTCAGATGTTATTTTCTCTAGTATTCAATTGCATTGATTAGGTTGTCAGTGTTTATTTGCGATCGAGCTCCCGAGAAAATCATCGATCAGGATATTACAGAATTTTGAGCTTTAAATGGGCCTGCTTGTGATAACTTATAAGCGCAGTGCGTTTTTAAAAACGCTCCCGCACTATTTGTTTCGCACTTATCAAGCGCTTTATTTCAAAACCCAGTTTCAAATTTCTAGTTACACGCGACCCGCAGTGATGACCGCGGGCCGCTGTTTCGATCGCGTATCTCGCCTCTTTTACGCCTCTGCCCCGCCATCGAGTTTTCTTCACCTCGCAATCGAGTTTCCTGTAGTGCTGCTCCCTGCAGCCCGTTGCTGCCCGATCTCGCCCCAGAAGGAAGCTGCGGTCTCGCTGCGCTAGGAAAGAAGCCGAAGCAGATCCTCGCCCTAGGAAAAGCCAAAGCCAAAGTCGATGCTCAAGGCTCCTCCTCTGCTTGGATGAGCTCGGGTTGGCGGTGGTGAAAGAGATGCCTTGTAAGCATCGATTCCATGGAGAAAAAGGAACCCGCGCCTGAAGCTTTTAGGTAGAAGGCGATGACGACCTAGCGGTGTCAGCGCGTGAAGAAGAAGAGGATTTTGTAGGTATGTAAAGTTATAAGAATTGCAGGCGCAAAGTACTTTCTTTTTCTACTAGGAGGATCTACTTACAGTTGACTCACTTCAGCTTGAGCTTGTAATGGTGACCCATAACTCTGTCGAAATCACTGGATATTGCTTAAATATAGTTTGGATTTGTAGTTTTCATCTTTATACTGAAAGTGGAAGTTTTGTTGGGCTTATTTATGTTTATGTTGAATGTGTAAACCTTTGAAATTTTTGTGCTGCCGTGTTTTTTTTTTATTTTTTTTGTTTAATTTCTGCATTGATATAAGAGATTCTCTTCGTTTGTTCCACCTTTCCTCCTTTATAGGAGGTTCCGCATGTATGTGCTGGAATACAGAATTATATTTTGTTCTGAGCCGAAGGATTTATTCTAAAGAAGTTGTCACAAAGCATCAATGATGAGCATTAAGTCGATCAAAATTTTGATATTAAGGAATGACACGGCTATGTAACTGAAGATGGCAAATAAAAAGATTTGTTTTCCTGGGCGTGACTCTTTTTCAAGTTCATTTTGACTCTCTCGGCTTTGTCCCAACGACATCTATCTTTCAGTTCAATTTGATATTCAAAGTGAATTTTCTGTACTCTTCAGCATGAAGTGATTTGATTTGTGTTGGATATTCTTTAAAATGTTATAAAACAATTCTTTCATTTTGATTTTACTCCCCAAAATAACTCTGTGACGAATGTTTTTTATCTCTTCTATCCAAACCATAGGCATCCATTGACTTTGAAATTAAAAACTATCTTGCAGAAGAATATCAGTTTGATCCACAAGCGGCAGCCGAGTAAGATTTTATTACTGGTATTTATAATGAAGGTTAGTTATGCATGGGGCATTTACATACATACCATCCAATTCCTATGTATTTATATAGATAACACCTAAAATTTTACCACTTACATCTTTTCATGCATAGGTAAAGTAATTAAGGTGAAAGGTGCATTTACACACTGCACAATTTTTATGTATTTACTTTATAGCTTATATCTTTCATTTCTTTTAAAATGCCACTCTTACTATTAAAAAGTGCAATGCAATCTTAAGTATAATAGACAAGATGGTATAAATAAAAATCATAGCTTATGTTTTACTCATGTAAATACATAACAACTCTTTGGTATTTATGTAATTATATCCTTTAAAAGTTGTATAATAATTTCAATAAATAGAATTTATGTAGCTTTATAACTAATTAATCTGAGGTGAGACCAGTACTAAAGATCTCAAATTAAGCTTATTAAGATATTTTACTGTTTTTTTTTTCTTGTTATAATAGCTGAATCCTGAAGTCTCCTGACTCCTATAAAGTGCATAGCATGATATATGTTTAAATAATGTAATCATACTATGTTTTACTTGAAATTTTTAAAAAGTGTAAATTATTGTTATGCAAATCGAGAAGTTGATATATGGGTTGAGTGGATATGAAATAGATCAATCACTTAATTTAAAAGTTTGGTGCTTAATTGAGTGTTAATTCTAAATAATCGAAAATTGTAAAACTTCCTATTAAAAGATTGGAGCTATGAACTGCACATAAATCTATTGGTTTTTTCGTTTTATTTCATCAGCAATATCTGTGTGGACTTGCACATAACTGCACTCATGTGTATGTATTGTATATATATTAATGGCGACTCTGAAGGATTTTGTGCTTGCATGCAGAGTGCTTAACTGTTGTGTTGATCAATAAATATGACTTTTACCAACTAGTAAATATCAACAATGTGACGTAGCATCCTTCTTTAACTTGTTGGTCTATGGGTATATTGTTTCTTGTCAACCTGTATGCTAAACTTTGTTTTATGCTATCATTACATCACCATTGCTCAGAGGCTCATCATCAGTATGAACTCTTTCTCATTATATTCATATTTATTTGAGAAATATTGAAAAGATGTATATGAGTCTGTTGAACATATAAGCACATAGAGGGTTAAATTAAGAGCAGCTCCATAAAAATTTGTAGTACTTCCTCGTATAGCTTTATCTCGATTATAGCTAAATAACCAAACAACTAAACAACCTTATTCGTAATACGTAGGGACAATTAATTTTTCTGTGACCACGTTTTTCATGTTGGCAACCAAACAGACTGGATGTACTATCCGGATCGTCACTTCGCTTATCGCTGAATATTCAGACGCAGTTTATTCGGATAAGCCGGATGTTTGACAAATTGCCCCAAATGCACTTTAGTCTTCTCCTATTCTATTTGCTATGTCGCATCACGGAGTTTTTCATTTTCCCACCCTTAGAGGCAGGTCTTTTTGCTTTGATTGTTCCGAAGTGATTATTTTTCTCACCTAGGAGGGAAGCCTTTTGTTCGTATGCTCCAAATTTTTTTTTGTTTTCGTTCGTTCGTCCAACAAACGATTTTTATTTATCGCCACAAAGTGAAAAGATTTTCTTTTGTTGATCCCGTGGTTTTTTTTCACAACCCGGAGGGGAATTTTACTTGTTCACTCCGAGTGGTTCTTTTTTTTTTGCTCCCGCATTAGAGTCTTTCGTTTGCTGCCTCGAGGGGTCCTTTGTTTGCTCGCCTAGAGGGGATCATTTGTTTTTTTTCTCCTTAAAAGTTAGATTTTCTTTTATTATTCACTCCTATAAAGGAGTTTTTTGTTTGCTCCTCCATAGCGGAATCTTTGTAGTTAATGTCTTGTTCGCTCACTCGAACCGAGTTACCCGACCGTTAGTTGAACATCCGACAAAAGCAAAAGCATCATTGTGTCATTAGGAGAAGATAAATTGTAAAAGCAACACTCCCTTTATTTATACGATAATAATAACAACTCAAAAAAGTACGATCGGTCGGCTTGTTTCTGTAGTTTGTTAATCGGTCATCCATTTCGCAATACTCGCCTCCTAACTAAAACCTCTAAAGATAACGGGAAACGCCGTTTCCCGTCCATATTTGTCGTCGCATGGTTCACAAATCGAACCATATTCGGCTCGAGCTCATACAAATTGCCTTCGAATTGCTCAAAACGTTCGAATTGCTCGAGTTGTTTGAATTGCTCAAACGTTCGAACGTTCGAATCATTCAATTTTTTGCCTCGTTCACCGTTCGAAATTATTTATATTATTTATGAGTTTTATTTATCGTTTCATACGTTATTATACATTTATTTATCCGAGCTAACAAAAGATACTTTTTTAAAAATATCAAGTATGAAAATTAATTGGCACCATAATGCAATACAAAATTTTGAATTTAACTAAATCATTATTTATCTAAATCATACGAATAAAGATAGAAAATGAAAATTTACAATAATAAAAAAAACTTCCATAATCAGAAACAATTGTAAAAACTTCCATAAACGTACTTTTCAAGTTCTTACAAAAACTATACAAAAAACAAATTGTAGAATGCTGATCTTCTTAGCTTCGTCATCGCTTCGTAAGCCTCATGTAAAATGGCCCCATCATCAAGGCTTCTCAACAAATATGCAAATCGTTATAAAATGCGAGATCGTTCGCACATTGAACTAGAATAAATGAACTTAAGAAACATGCATTTAAGCAAACATGGAAATGGAAGAGCAAAAGGAGAAAATGGATTAAGAGTATACATAGGCTGACATCATCCTTCATATAAGGTGATAGAATAGCTAAAAATCAAATCATTCATCTCTTTGATCTATGCATGCTGTAAAAATTTACATCAGTCCTGCGCAAAATAAAAGAAACCTTAATTTTAGCGAACTGTCTTACCAAGATCAAACACTTGCCTAAAATCTTCTCGTCAAAATTTAAACCAGGATTCCGTACCGGTGATCCATAGCCAAAACCCCACAGAAAACTGGAACAAAAGTCATTACAATGCTTTAGTGATAATAGAAAACGAATAATCATGGCTAGCCGTTCGAAACAAGGAATGCAGGTTGAATACAACATACGTTGATCATTCTACAAATAACATGTGGCCAAAAACTTACCAGCTTATCAAATAACAATAAATGCATTTAATTTTCAACCCACTAAGAAATTTCACCGAGCAAGCAGAAAAAACACCACTTACCAAGCAAGCAAATCAGGAGGTAACCACTTGCCGAGCAAAAAGAATGGAAGAATCAGACCCTCCAAAAAGCGAGGTAACCACTTAAATGACGCCAAAAATGAGAACTACCTACCGAGCTAAAGAGAAACACACCATTAGTTTTGGAAGAATCAGAACTTGCAAGCAAAGTACTGAGCAAGCAGAAAAACAACAATTAAAAAAGAACTAATAGCAATTTTAAAGAAGGGACTTTTACATACATAACTAATTGCTATGAAATTACATATCTAACATCTAAACTTTTATTTTTACATGATACCACCTAAATCTTTCATATCACCTTAAAAAAACAATTATTTTAAGTTTTTTTTAAAAGTGAAATACACTTTTATGCACTCGTAATATTTCATAAATGTAAAAATTATTCAGGTTTTCAGAGTGTTATAAATGCAAAACATTTTTAGTGGAGTAAAAGACAAAGGTGGTCAGATTACTTAAATCACAAAACTGAATCATGTAAGATGTCAAAGCAGCAAACTGAGCCATGGAGAAAACCAACAAAACCAAACCCCAATAGGTCAAACTCTGTAGCCACCAGAAGCCCAAAAAATCTGGGCAAAAGATCCAAAGCCAAGTAACATGAATTACCAAACCAACCTTGATGAACTTTTCCACATTTCTAAAATAAATTCACAAGTTTTCCCCATTTCTCAAACTATTTTGCATTGCAGGCCTCCTACACTTTCCAGAAAAATGTGTGTATATATATATATATATATATATATATATATATATATATATATATTACTTACACAACCAGCTCATATGTTCCAACACCACAATTCTATAACTATTCTGCACGACGTGTTAAATAACGAAAACAGCATGAACAAACGTCATCATAATGCTTTGTGATACAAAATGAATAATCATGGCTAGCTAATCGAAAACAAGGAATGCGGGTTGAATACCTTCCCTATTTTTTCAGTTCTTCCAAACCTAAGAAAGAAATATCCCTCAACCAACCAAAATGCCAAACCTAAGAAGTTATTATTGAAGCTGCATAAACACTAAACATGCAGTAGCAGCTTAGAACATCAATCCAAGCAGCCTAGAAAGCAATAAACACTGAAAAAAATACAATAAAAACTATCATTTTATTATTAATAAAGTTAGCAGCTGAAGGATCCAAGGATCCAATAATGAAGTTGCATGATGCATCCATCAAAAACTATTTTATCCAGATTCCATGTAAATATAAGTATTAAAGTTAAACAATGAAGTTGCAGTATGTAAAATGTTGCATCCATCATTTCACACAAGCAGCCGTATCATCATTCTTACATATCAAATGCTTAGATGCTCCGCCATCCGTATTCTGCTATTATAAGGAGTAAAAATTGCAACACATTCGAGCTTCACAATCACGTGACCATAAGCTTTCCTAAGCTCAAGCATCAAGTTTAAGTTTACCCATATTTCTTAAACTCAAATTCCACAACCTTATCACTGCTAGCCTTACAAGCCTCAATGCAAAAACCGCATCATCATTCCTAAAAACCAGCAGAGGAAGAGGGGGAAACGTTCAAAAGTAAAGCAATTAAGCAAAGGAAAGAAGGAAGAGAGATGTATTTAAAGACCTCAATACAAGCTTTAATGCAATAATTATATATATTTACATATCTAACACCCAAACTTTTGACAGAGTATCATCGTTAGACATTTAGTCTCACTAAACCAAAGGAAGGAAGAGAGGTAAACAACCGTCTTACCAATTTTGTGAGCCGCCGCACCCCTCCCAATCCTCCGAAAACGTTAACCAAACTGAAATCAAACGATGACCATGAACTTGACAATGGTAGCAAAAAGTTGGGACTTTTCCAAACACAACTTTTGACAAAACCATGAGTTTTAGATACCACCAAATTTCCTTTTGAAAATTACATGATATTTACATGTCGACAAATAACTATAGCAACTAATAACATTCCTTTACATACTAACTATATAACTAATAACATGGTAACTAATAACATTCATTTACTAATAACATTCAATCACAAAATAAACAAAGCCCATCAAAACATCAAATATGACCAACTATATAAACAAATATGCAAAATGAGGTCATGCAGTTGGAAAACTACATGGCCAAATGCCCAAGTAAATAAAAAAAACCAAAATAAAAATTTCTGCTTATATAACATAAGATTAAGAATAAAGCACGTTAATAACTCCCATCACCAACAATTGTTTCTCGGTGCATACCGATGCTTAAGAAGAGAGTCCTATTATCACAATCATAATTATTAACTAAGTGAGCTTAAATGTGTAGGCAAGTGAATTGTGCTTCATCGAACAACTTATCGTCGTTGTCAAAGCAAGCCATCAAACAACTTATCGTCGGCGTTTCTGAAAAGATCCAAAGGCACAAAATCATTCAATCTACCGACCTCAAATACATAAAACAAAGCACCCAGGTTATTCAATGCATTGAGTTGTTAAATCTGCCACTTATTGTCATAGAAAATTCAAAATTGTATCACTCAAAGATATTATAACTGCTCCCATGAAGTTTCAAAAGAAACATGTACATACCACTCAATTCTTATATATATTTACCTATCTAGCCTCAAAAAATTCGAAACACTCGAACCTATCACTTATAATATATCAAATTTTCGATATCTCAACTTTATAAGACAAACAAAATCAATTGATTGCTGATTCATGTAGATCTCAACATTTCGAGGGGTATATATGTAACGAATTGAAGCTAAAAAAGTAAAGTAATAAATATACAATAATTAAGTATTTTCGCATGTAGTTTTCTCGAAAAGCATAATATCACAAATATGCCCAACCAGATAATATGCCATGTTTATTTTCTCAATAAGCTCACATCCAAACCGTATCTAGAGGCAATATGCCATGTTTATAAGCAAGATTTCACTCCCAAAACTTCAAAAATTAGGTTTCACTTAAAAAAAAATACTTTTAAAAAATTAAGTTATGAGCCCAACCCTAAGATAAATCAAATAAGAAAGAAAATACATCAAATATGACTCACCGGTAATCTACAAGCAACGAAGCAAGAGGTGCGAAAAAAAAAAAAAAAAAAAAAAAAAAAAAAAATCTTATAGTCAATATGAAGACAAACAAGTCTACTTTAACCTGTGCTTCACCGTAAAAAATAAAAGAATAAACCTAAAAATTTATGAAAATTTAACCTAAGAGGAAAACATGAAGTTAAATTTGAAACGTTAAAGAAATATAACAAAGATGGAGATGACGCCCCTGTGAGACCTACAAGAACCAAACGAGAATATCGAGCACTGAAGCAAGAATACCGAGCAAGCCGATCCAACGCCGAATTCTTACAAGCATAAATAAGCAGAGATTGTTAAACAAACACAAACATCTAGCCCTAAGCTCTCGACGAGACAAAGCCTTTTCGCGGTTTTGAGGTAAGAGAAGGAGAGCCTGTCATTCGCGATCTTTCGAGAGTGTGGTTTTAAAGCCGAAGCGTGAAAGTTGAAACAGAAATGCGGCCTTAGAAAGAATTAGGCTTAGTGTTTTTTTTTATGTTTCTATATATTAGATTATTAATATATATAAATATTAATATATTATGTTACTTATATAACATATTTTATATAAATATATAGTATTTATATTACTAATAGTATTATATTACAATTTATTATTGTTATTAAGTTATTATATATTATAATTTATAGAATTGAATTTTTAAAATTTGATAAATTTTTAGAATACATATAATATAATTATTTTTTAATTTCATAATTTTTAATAAATAATTATTCTAAATTATTTTATATCGAATAATATCAAACCAAACACGAACGAACGCGCCACTGTTCGTGTTTGGTTCGTTTAACAAACCGAACGTAAAACTGTTCGTGTTCGTCTCGTTTGCTTATCGAACGAATCGAACACGAACTTCTTAACACGTAACCGAACACGAACTATTCGCGAACAACGAGCTTTTTAACAGCCCTAATTATGAGTATTTCTCATATATATTTTCCCTCGTCGGGACTCCCTTAACGCACTCCCTAACCAAAGTTTCGTTATGATTGAAACTTTAATGAAACTTAGGAATTTAATTAGTTGACAAAAGATATTCAAATCTTACATATTTACAGTTGCGATTACATCTCAGTAAGAAAATTCAACGAGTCCAAAAAAATCATTCAATTTTACTTATGACTCTTAAGTGCTAAAATATTTTATCCATACTAAAAAAATAATAATTTACGGCATCCAATGAATTGTTATTATTATTTTTTATCTAATTAATCAAAATATCACTCTAAAAATATAATTAATACTACATTCTCCACTCAAAATGAGTGTATATTTGATATTAGAGAGCTTAAGTTTGGACAAATTTTATAACTGACTATCACTAATGACTGTATCACCTGATATTAATTACAGAAAAAAAAGAGCTTTATATCTCACATATGTAGCGGATTATTTCAATATGTGTTATGTCATGCAGTCTAGTATAATAATAAAATACTAGACACACCACCAATAAATTTCATCATTTAAGACAAAGAGATGACACGAATCTCGACGCAATCTTTTTGTACTAAATACTAAATCTTGATAAAAAGTCATCCAGAAACTCTGATTTCAACAAACTTATAAATAAAACCGGCTGACTTACGAGACGAACCTAATGATATAAAACCAATACAATCCGAGTAAAATGAAGCCCTCGTATCAAGTCATTAATCCATTTTAAAAGATTTCGTGACACATTTGAAAGCTCAAACAAATACCGACACTAGCAAGTCATATCACTCGAATAGAGCGTATCGACAAGTACGAATCCAATGAGCCCAAGTTCATTCAATTCCGACATCGTTAAAGCCATCAACGCTCATTAAACATCGTCCGATCAATGTGCCCCTCCGACCGTCTCCGATCAAACCCGCATTAATTACACCCAAAACATTATAAATACCCGCAACCTCACGATGCAAAACGAGCTAGTCTGAAGTTTCGAGGAGAAATCGGCAGCTCAAAGATCACCGCCGACCGTCGTCGACAACCGCCGACCGCCGTCGACCACCGCCGATCTCCATCGATCACCGTCGACCGCCGCCGGGACCATCGTCGTCGTCCCCGCCGTCGTCGACCACCGCCGACCTCGCTCAACTACACTCGTCACCACCGTCGTTTCCGTCACCGCGACCACCGGCCACCGCCGATCTCTCGTCACAAGCCGACCTATGTCACCGTTGACCTCCTTCAATCACTGCCAATCACTCACTGGGCTCGTACACCGCCGCCCATATCAGAGCCCTGAATATATAATTACTCTATCTCGTCTACGGAGAGGATTTCGTAAACATCAATCAATACCGACTCAACCCAAGCAGCAAACCCGTGGTTTTTTCCTACGGGTTTTCCACGTAAAAACTTCTCCAGTGAGTCGTCACCGCTTACTTCTTTTACCTAAGTGTGCCGACCAGACAACGCGCACGATAATCCGCTACTCTACCGCTTCAATTCTCCAAAGACACAACAATACTAATATAACATAATAATAATATATTATTGAAATAAGTTAAGATTTAAAACATATAAAAAATAAATAAACACTTTGAAAATACATAAATTATCCGATTACGCATCAGGCCCGTTTCAAAGGTTATCGTGCTATGCTACCTTATTTCGTGCGCGATCGCTAAAACACACTCACCCTATTTTAGTAACCGCGTTTGACAAATTTTTTATGTTGCCAAAACGCTGAAAATAAATAGAAAGACATGCAAAGACTTACCTAGGTATGGTGAGCTTTCTCATTACATAACTTTTCAAAAAAATAAAAAATTTGAAATAGCCACCACATATAGCTTTTCCATCAGCTTTCTTCTTTTGGTTTTCACAAAACATTTAAAATCACATCCTTCAACTTTTAATCTAATAGGTCTCCAAGAAGCTACCATTCATATTCGTTGACATTTTGTCAAAAGAAGCAACGTTTCAGATTGTTTAATTATTCAAATTGCTTGACTGTTTTAAATCTTTCAAATTTATTTCAGATATTCGAAATATTGCATTAATTATTAAAACGATACTAAATTTTTATTAAACTTTAGGTGATTTAATTTTTTTAAAATACGATAAAATTTTAAAGATATAATTATTTTAAAAAATGATAAATTTTTTTATATTATTTTATATTTCGAATTTATATACCCGAATACGATCAAATACATAACCGTTCGTTTATAAACTAAATTTAAAATTATTCTTTATCGAACTAATTAAACACAAACTTTCTTATGAACCGAATACAAATTGTTCACGAAGAATTAGTTTTTTTTTATAACCTTATATGAAATAATAGAGGATAAATAAATCAAAATGTGTATTATATTTATCGCAAAATGATTTCCACTGAAACTAATGCGAATTTTTTACCCCTAGCTCGGTTACAGTTCTGAAGAACAGCGAACGGGGGTGGAAGAAGAAGCGGAATGACGAGCATACGAAGGCTTTTTTCTCCTATAAAAGCTTCTGCATTCTCAATCTCTCTCCCTTCTCTTCCCTTTTCTGTTTTCAGAAATTCCTGTAAGTTTATCCCAATCGACTCACCATTATCTCACTCTCCCCATAATTTTTTTTTTGAATACTTGTTTAGATTTTTCAGTCAGTGCTTATCGGCCTTCCAATCGTTTCTTGAAGCTTAATAAGCCCTTGCTGTTATGTCCCTTTGGTTCTTGAATCGAGCTAGAATTTTGGGAACCCTATTTCGGTATAACTCACTTGCTGATTTGGGTGTCGCTGTTGCTTCTCTAGATTTCATTCCATCAGTTATTGTAACTGAAAGGTTCATGATTACTTCAAGTGGTGTTCTGTTGGAGTCGTTATTGTTGGGTTTGATGGTACTTTGATTTAGGAGCTTCAAGAGGCACTGTATGCATTTCAGATTTATACATGTTTAGAATAACATTGAGATTGTAGGCTATTGATTTTATCTGCATTTAGGTGATTCAAGTAGAAAGAGAGACTTATGCAAGTTTTTCCTAGCAATCTTGATTTGATGATCAACATTGCTTGAAACTTAAGGCAGACGATGATGATTTTAAATCCAAATCTCCGTTTGTTTTGTAAATTATGGTTCATTTTTAATTCGTAAAGTTAATCCGATGAATTTCAGGGAAACTCTGGGTTCAAAGGGGAGACAATATCAAATTTAAATACTTTTGAAGATTATTTTAGAATCATTTGAATTCCAATTTCAACAAAAAAGTTTGAAAAGTATTAAAATTTTGTGAGAGGGATTGAGCTTTTTGGGAGACCGCTACTTAGCATTTTTCTGTAAACTTTTGTAAACCTTTCCTTTTTAAATACAAAATGCACACCTTAAAGAATAGGGCAAACTAGGCCTGTTTGATTCATTTCGTTTCTCAATCAGCCAGCTGAGATATTCCCTCAATTTGTTTCAGGTGTTTGACTTTGTATTGCGAAGAGGTGCTCTGGATCACACAATTTGTTTGGGAAAATTTAAGAAATCAGAACTCCTTAAGCCATCATGACCTTTACATGATCAAAATCATTAGCCTTTCTTGTTGGTTTGCTCTTCGAAAGAATAATGTATTGCCTTAAAAGTAAAGGACTTTTGTCACTGTTTTTTAGTTGCCCATGACTTGAATTTTTTTTCTAAATTACCGTGACTTCCACTAGCCTCTAAGTTGCAAACCATTATTGTTGTTGGATTATTCTTCTCAAGATGAGCAAATTCTTACTTAGATAATAACCGTTTGTCAGTAATTTTTTGACAATAATGAAATTATGTCCCACATCTTCTCAAAATTCTATGGATGAGCGGACTCTAGGGTTTTGTTCTGTCAACTCTGTCATGCGCATGATGTCAAGTTGTTTTATGAGTTATCTTTCAATTGCTGATCATATAATATATATCACCGATGATGAATCATTGCCAATAATCATTGTTGGCTGCTCAGTTTGACCTCGAAGCTCTAATTTCTGGTATGGAGTTGATAATTTTAATGAAAATCTAAAAGATCAAAGTCTCTAGAGATTCACAATTAATAATTAATTAAATTGCTGGAACATACGAGATCTTTAAATCAAAGCTCCGTCAATATTACTAGCATACCATGAAGCTGCTTGAACAAATATCAAATGTCATATTATACTGAATACCCCATGATACCAACACCACACTAAACTGACCCATTGGGCCAGCATTAGATCCTTTGATCACTTTCTGAAGTGGGGATATAATTATTTGGGTCATCTGATTCAAGGCGTATATTTGGTTGGCCTTTTTTTTACACTCTTAATGTAATTTTACATGGAGAAAATTTTATTTGTAGGATAATTCTACAGTTTCAATCCACCCTATTTGGAAGATTCAATCAACCATCTATGTTATTTTACCAGGTTTCTCTTTTATTTCTTTGGATGCTGATCGTCTTTGCTAGCAAGCGAAGAGCGGCTTGGATTACCTTCTTGCGCTTGATGACCAATGATTGCAACATCCGTTGTTTGCCCAGTATGTAAATTCATTGATGTTTGATGTCGCTCACTATAGAGTGTCCATTGTCTATCAACACTGAAGTATATCTTCAACTGATGTTAATATTACTCTTCATTCATAATCTACATCCAATAGTGACCAATATCAATATTTATCACTCTCCAGGTCTTGACTCCAATTATTGCTTATTGCCAATGTAGCCATTAGCTACCTACACTAAAGATAGCTCCATATCTTGGAATGTAATCCCAGCTTTTTAAGGGCAGATTATTGTAATCAATTAATTGTGGCAATGAAACTATTCTTACCTAAGCCAAGTTCAATGGTTTTTTATTTCTGAGTTTTCCATGTTAAAATTCATTACCTACTGTGCATGCGATCCTCTTTTTTTTTTTTAATCTGCGCTTGATTCTTGCAACATAAGGTGTAAACCTCAAGCATTGCTTCCACATAATTTCTAGCATATAATATTTTAACCTCAACTATAGGAAACAATATCCCATTTGTTGCTATTTGACAGATCGTCGACAACACCAACACTTTTCATGGAGAATATGGTAGTTTAGGCTTTACATGTGCTTAAATGGTTATAGGGCGGGGGATTGTGGGGTGTTCAATTGGTCTTTTTAAAAAATCTTTATAGATTTTTCACAAAAAAAAAATCAAATAAGATGAAAATCAATTATTTGATAATAAGTAGAAATAACATGAAAAGTTAGTAGACATGATGAACCATTCAAATACATAGAATTTATATGTAGTTCTTTCTCAGCTTATGTCCATGCCTTGGTGCAAAATGTCATCAATTTTTTTTTGCAGAATTTGCACTAAAATCATGTTACTTCTTCACTAGTCAGATAGGCATTAACGCCACCTTTTTCTCCGAGGCGACCACTATTTCATCCTATCATGTGCAATGCTAATCCCTTTTAAAGTTTTCCTCTCAAACACTTGACAAAAATAAGAGATGGATTACATAAAAATTTAAATATAAATAAAATATTTTTACATGAGAATCTATTATTTTGTGAAGCACCTAAATTAATTAGCACCAAAATATTGAAGCTTTTCTCGAGGCAAATGAAACGATTATTTTCTCTTTGCCAGATGTTGAATTCTCAAAGGGACTGAAATAGAGAGATTCAGACTTTACATAAGTAGGTGCGGGTAGAAATTGCCAAGTAGAACACCAAGTTTCAAAACTAATCCAATAAGTCCAGGAAGGCTATAAATCTTCAAGGAGGGTGATAATCTGCGAATCAAGCTGATGAAGAGAAATCCTGCAGGTTCATTTAGAAAGCTCAAATCGCTGATGAATGGCCTTTTTCGAGTTGTCAAAAGGATTAATGATAATATTTATAAGATCGATTTATATGGAGATTACAATATCTCTGTTATATTTAATATTACTGATTTATCATCATACTATGAGGATTTGGAGCTCTCGGTGATGAAGGCAAATCCCCTCCCAGGTGAGCGACATCTTGCACCCTAGCAGGATCACACCTAGGATATACGTCACGGGATTGTTAAGGATAACCAAGTCAGTTCAGTTCAGGATTTTCCCAAAATAGCTGGGCCTGCCAGCTGTTTGGGGCCTCTATTTAATTTCTTTAATTAGATTAGAAGTTGGTTGGTGGCTCTATTATATATTTCTTTGCGTGGGATTGTTTGGACAATTTTTTTATGTTTTATTGTGCGTTATTTTGAGATTTCTCACATTAGGAGTGTTGTACTCATTCTCTTCTCAAGTGGCGTGTGTAGCTTGATTGAGGAACAATTGGTGGATCCTCCTTAGAGTTTGTATCACGCCAAATAGCCATCGTACAATATTTTTTTTGTTATTCTCACCTAGGAATATCTCCATCAACGACATTCTCTTGTTGTTTTCATCTGGGGCAGTAACAATTGACGCCCGTACTTTACTTACCTAGCGTCGGCTTCACATTCTTGCTGTTTTCTCTCACAAAACAACAATTATCTCGTAACTTACTTTTTAAATCCTATTCTATCTTAGTCATTTGATCCTTACATTTTAAGAATCTTAGAATGGTGTAAACACTGCTCTCTCTTATGCTAGTCAAGGCCCAAATTGCACTTGTAAAGTTATCAAAGTTCGCCGGTAATAGTATGAGCAATCTTTAGCCAAGCTCAAGAATGTTTAGAGGAGGATTTCCACACTTTCCTTGCAAAGGAAGCAAGAACAAACCAATGATTTGGGCTTACCCTTTGTCCATGTCAACGATCACATTAACAATGCAACTCTCAACAGGGGGAGGAGTGTATGCCCCCGAACACAATCAATGATATGTTCTTAATGACAATTAAAAATAAGAAAAACGTCTAGTGCCCTTACCGTCTCAAGCTAAACATTGAGGATTAGTACTTTCTCTTATGTCAACCAACTAGTCGACATCACCAATCTATACTAGATGTCCAACTTTGTGGACGTTTGCTTTAAATACTAAGAAAACCTAATGAACCATACTATGGAGGCTGACATGTCTTTTCAAGCTAACTAACGATTGTATAACTATTAGGTGATGCTCTTTTGTTTAATGAATCTCGATGCCACCTACCAATTCTTAATGAACAACATTTTCAAGGAACCTAACATGGCATGCCAGGAGTCTATTTTGACGATTTGCTGTCGGTCGTTAAATTCTTGGAATTAAAACTTTTGAAAAGGGTAAAATGTAGTTTTATAAAATAGGATTTTGATTTAATTTAATATATATGAATTTTTTAAAAAATAATATTTTAAATTTAAAAAGTGGGAATGGACGGATCTCATTCATTTAGTAGTTTAAATGAACAAACACAATATCACAAGCGATGCATATATCCCGAGGAATAGACACACTGCTTGATGATACAACTCGATTAAATAAACTAATAAATTTGTAACATCTGTTCTGGTCTGCGAACCTTTTATGTTGACTGACAAGTTTTCATATTTAATACAAAAGAATAAAATAAGGTTTATATTAATCTGGTGTCTTTAAAGCTCCCTATAGAGGCAGACCCCTATAATTAATTACCACTCAAATGACCGAAGTCACCTGAGAAAATTCTCTAATTTAGATCAGAGATATCTATCTTCATGAATTCAAAAAGTTAGGGTTTTCAAAGTAGTGTGATAATAGAAAATCCAATAGGTGAGTGGCTCAAGATTGAAACAGTTTTTATAGGAATCCAAAGGAAAAAAAGGTAGGGGATGTCACGGATCTCAAGGAGAACCTCGATGACTTCCTAGACTATTCAATTGTTGGGGTTTAAATTTTAGGAATAAATTTATTTAGATTTCAATCACATCGATTATTAATTATAGGAATTAAACTTGCATATTATCCCATTATGCAAATAACCTAGAAGATAGAAAGATTTACGCTATATCGGACGACGACCTCGGAATCCTAAGGTGAGTTAGAGCTTATATTGCACAACAGGGTTGTCATGAAATGCCTAAAAGAAAAGGTGAGGATTTATGTCGTACTAGACGGACTACCTCGAAGTCCTATGGCTTGTTATTTAAACTAAATAAAGGTTTTGCTGATGTAGTCCCGTTTTGCTGTTGAAGATTGTCCTTCTTCGCCCGCTGCATCCTCGTCGTGCTGCCCTCGAAGTTTTGTTCCGTGCTCCATATTGTATCAGTGTTGAGTTTTATGTTTAATACTTAAAGTGGACATGCAATTATCAAGTCAGTGTTTATTTTTAGATGTGTGCTTTACATTAAACAAGGGTGTATGCTACAGTAAACAAGAGTATACTATAGTAAACATGAGTAAAAGATAGAGTAAAAGGAGAGCAGTAGTGGTAATTTGCAGTGTAAAACAGATAACAGCAGTACAACACAGTAAAAGGAAAGCAGTAATGGTAGTACAAGTAGCAGTAGTAGAAGCAGTAAAAGTGCAACGAAAAATACTATAAATTTTAGTTACTTGAACGTCCTGCTATTTCCTATTATTATTCCTGCAAAGAAATGATTAACAGCATAAACAAAGTAGAAGCAAGTATAGAAAAGGGGGGTCCAGTATTCCGAGCTATCTGTGAAAGGTAAAATCCAAAATACTGTGCGGAAAGCCAAAACGAGAAAATTTGAAAAGAAATCCGTGAAAAGCTCGAAAGAAATCAAAATAAGCCGTAGAAAACCTGAAAAGAAGGAAATCAAATGCTGTCCGTAGAAAACAAGAAAAGCCACAAAGTACGGACTAAAAGCCCGAAAGGACCGTAAGCATGATGGCGGGGAGGACTCAAAATCAAGACCCTGTGTCAAATCAAGACTTTAGGGCTCTAACGAATCACCATGCCTGTGTAATCCAACGCTAAGTAAAAGGTTCTCAGTCTAACAACTACAGAAGAAGGAAACTCCTAAACCTGGTTCACACGACTGACCCGTGAATTTTCTTTTTATAAAATGTTTAGGAAATATTTCATTTTATTTTCATTTTTCTTTGAAAAGTAATTTTATTTTATCATTCATTTAAAAAAAATTGATATTTTAAAGGTGAATCGATCAGTCATACTAGCAGGCGAGAACTTCTAACTACATGTGTAGGCGTAGGGTACTCCTTTACTAAGTGTTTGAGATGTGGTACTACCGATCCCTCATCCTCGTAAAGTCTCTGAGTCAGGATCATGCTAGGACCTCTCACACATGTCTAGGTGGTTCTTTCATCACTTATATTAAGCTTTGCTTGATGGCCCATATATAGCAAAATACTATACGTGCACACTTATGCCTCGTACATAAGTGCAAAAGACCTGACCAAGAAGCAAGAAAGGAGGAAACGACCCACCTAAAAGAACGACAAAAAGAAGGTGAGTTGTTCTCCAAAATTGCAGAAAACAAACGATCCTGAAACCCTGACAACTCCGATCCTAACAAACTCTGCTAGAACCTATCACAGGTAAGACCCCGACAGCCCTCACAAAACACAGGACCCAAGGACTCCCTATCCTCCCTGAAAGACACACTGAAAATCCTAAAAGAAGCATTTTTAATGACAAACTAAAGCTCTCCAGGATGCCTCAAAAGAAAAACACGACTCAAGTGACCGCACCTAACTCAGTAAGAAACTCCAAAGTGTGATATATATCAAACAGTGCCAGAAAGTTCCAAAGGGCACGACTGAGAATTCCCAAATGCCACAACCCAAAGCTGCCCAAAATGAAGCCACATCAAAACTAAAATAAACCACATGCTACACTAGAAATAAAACACAACCAAGCTAGAACCGAGTCACATATGAGAATGCACAGCGGCGACCACAAAGTCAGTACAACAATAAAACCAAGCCCCACATGAATAATGCAAGAGCGGCAGCCACAAGGGCGACAAGAACATTAAAACCAAGCCACACTTAAGAATGCAAGGGGACAGCCGCAAAGGCATTAAAATCGGCAAACCGAGCCCCCATAAAATGGTGCAAGAGGGGCAGCCACAAAGGCATCAAAACCAGCAAAAAACTGAGCCATGCAAGGCATCAAAACCAGTAGACCGAGCTCCCATAAAGTTGTGCAAAAGAGCAGCCATAAGGACAGCAGAATAATAAAAATCGAGCCACATAAGGCAAATCAAGCCAGCAATAAGCCCCAAACCTGGGCAAAAGACTCAAAGCCAAGTAACATGGAACACTAAGCTATCATGCCAAACTCTACCCCATCTTGCATACTTTCCAAACAATGTAATTTTTCCCACATGTGTAATGGTAAAACAATGAAATAGATGGGAGACATATTGAGGTTGCAACCTCCAAATGAACGTTTCAAACCCTACTACAACAAAGCTTTGTCATACATGCATGTACATAGCAAAAGTAGTGAAGTAAAGAACAAGCATGTAGGATATAGATCACAATAGGACTACCAAACTACAATCCATTTTGTAAATTTCAGCAAGACATGATGTAGAGGGGGTAAGTATGAAGGTAAAATAACCTCCAAATAGCATATAGGTCATACCAACACGAAAGCTTTAAAGCATTCTTACACAGGCTTAACATATTCCAACTTGAAATGATAAGAGTGGAGCACAACTAGGCGACTATGAGGTTTTAAAATGCTTAAAGATGATATTAGTATGAGACTTCCCTTCTCCACCTTCTCTTCCTTCTCCTTTCTTCTTTTTTTTTTCTTTTTTTAAAAGCAAAACAAGTCCCACACATGCCTCGAGTTAAACAACATGCCACACCCCAACATGTATTAAACCATGCACCAAAGAAGATAAGAAGAAAGAAAGAAAAGCCACCTTCACATGCATGCACCTCACAAAGAGGTAAACTCCCAAAACTTTCAAGTAGAACATGCTAAAATCAAAGGAGCATAAGTAAAGAAGACATAACATGCCATTCAAACTCCCTACTTAACCTTTCTTTTCCTCTCTTCTCTTTTCTTCTTTTTTTCTTTTTTTTTTTTTGAAAGCAAGATAAGTCAACTTAATGTTCAAGATCAATTAATATATCACATTTAACATGCACAAAATCATGCTTTAGAACTAGGGAGAAAGAAAACACCATACACATGTATGCATATTTCATAAGGTGCAAACCACCGAAACCCCTAAGTGCGACATGTCAAGCTCAAAGAAGCGCTAGTAAGGGAGTGTGGCATTTAGAACCCCTACGCATCAAAGCCCATCACCAAAGCCACGCGTTTTAAATGCCATTTTTCATGAAGTAATAGTAAAACATGCAACAAGAATAGGAAAAGAGAGAGTAGAGAAAGAAATTGCTAGTCCAACTTTTCCATCTACAACTTCTCAAAATAAAGCATGCCAAATCGTGGAGCTAAACAAGCTCTTGCCTTAGTGAGAAGATAGGCAACCAAGCACAAAAACTGAGTTACCAGCAGAGAGGGCGCAAGAAAAACAGCCCCAAACCGAGCAATACGAGGCTCGGTGAGCTCGGGAGAAGGAAATAGACAAAGCCTTCTCACTTGCCACTCACACACAGAGAAGATTAAACAGAGAGCAGGAGAGAAGAAAAAAAAATACAACTCTCTATCTCCAGGCAGCTAGTAAACTAGAAAAAAAAATGTCCAACCTCAAGAACTCCCCAAAGTGGGGATTATATAGTAAGAAGAGAGGGGAAGAGCCAAGCTAAGCTCACCCAAGATCATCCAAACTCACCCACAGATTCACCCGATGCCAATAGGGACCGTGGACGAGCCACACTATCGCAAAAACCACGCACCAAAGAGAGAACCGAGAGAAGAAGAAGGAAGAAGCTTTGGGAAGGAGAGAAGCTTCCCTATTCGTGCCAAGCAATAGGTGCCACAGACATTCTTGCACCGAAGAGGAAAGTCCAAACTGTCAAGAAGGGGGACTCGGTCAAAGCATCCCGCAATGTCACCTCCTCTTGCGTGACGAGGAGAAACCACGGTACAACAAGACGGGACGGGACGAGGCAATGAACCCGCTCGAACCACACTAAAGCAAAGGCGTGCCATCCCGCGGGGGAAAAAAGAAGGCGCGGGATAGGGCTAGGAATGGAGGATTTAGGGTTTAAGGGTTTTGGATTTATAAAACAATATATATTTCCTAGGTAAATTCGACGTTCCAGACGCGTTGACGCAGTCAATTTTGTGATCCGGAGTTGTTCGGGCAATTTTGTCGACGGTCGGGCTGAAAGTGCGTCAAATTTGATCCTGTCCGAGATTTTGACTCGGTGTCGATTGTCTTCGCAAATTGGCTTCAACTTCGATCAGTTGCAGAGAAATTAAAGTGTCGAGGCCGCACAACCATGAATTTGTGCTCGTAGTGGTGCAAAATGTGTGCGAGATAACCTTATGGCTGAATGGTCCTATGGGGGACTCCCTTGCAGTTCCTCACGTTAATTCCAACCTTCTATGTGCTAGAGGTACAAAATTACTTGCGGGACTCCAAAAAGAGTAACGAAGTGGCTTAAAAAATTCTAAAACGAGGTGATTCCCATACAAAGGTTCTAGGATAGTCGAAGGAAGAATCCCTAGGAGGAAAACTAGACCTTGACAAAAGTGAGGTCAACATATGCTAATAAAAAACTTTGAGAAATTTCAGCATATTCAAGGCTAGGAGCTGTCGCGGGTCGGCTGTAGGTGGCAACGGCTAGCAATGATTTCTATGAATGAAGGGTGAATTCTGAATTCACCAAAACCTTACACTACGTTTCCTTTGAAACCAATCAAATTCTAAATTCGGAAATCAACTGTAAAGAAACAACCCTATGGTAGAAGTCGAGATCTAGAAGCTTTGATCAAATTAGATATGTTGAAAGCAAATGTAATATGATCTTAGTTAAGAAAGATAATACGTCAATAGAAGATTGACGAGGTAACATTGACATAATTATAAATCTTTGGTTGTGACCATACAATTTGTTTATTTGATCTTTTGTAAAACACTTTATGTTCAGTTAAACTGTCCTGACTTTTGTTGTCTATTAGAGCAATTAGCACATAAATGTGTAGGTTTAGACCCTATTTTGTTTCAGCTTCTTGTCTTCTTTGCAACTGTTGAAAGCTGCAAAAATCAAGTTTATTTGGATGAAAACTGCTAAGCTGGTTTTAAATCTACTACTGCGAATAATTTGGATGGAATTGCCTACCTATGTTTGATTAGACTTTCCTTGCAGATGCTGCTTATAAATAAGAGTGTCTGAAGCTGCTTCATAAAGCAGCTTCTTAGCAACAAATTATCAGCCCCTTATATGAAGAGGTGAAACCCGGCCAAACAAGCCCTAAATTATTTATCTTTTACCAAAAGTTCCCAAGTGCCACAGAATATGATCTATTAACGTATTAACATGTTTATTTGTTTTGATGTAAAAAATGTTGATTATAGCACGAATGCATATATATATTGATTCAGATTTATATTTTTTTGTTGTTTGGTTGTCATTTAAAAATATTTGTTATTTACGATAATCAGAAATAAAATGAATTTAACATCCTTCAATGTAAGAAAAAGGTTATTTGTTCTTCTGTTTCACTTTGATGTACAGGTGCGCTGCTAATCTTTATTTAGATACTTATTGATTGAATTCTTTTTGTTCTAATCAATGCACATTGTGGGCACTAGAAAGCACACCTTGAAAGCATGCATGGTTGTCATTTTCTTTGATTTTGAATTTGTGATTATTATTTCAAACTTACAGTTAACCTATGGTATTTATTTTCATTAATTATTGTTTTGTTTCTTTCCCATCTTATTCCTTTCCATGTATGAATGATACAGTTTGTGGAAGATCAGGACTGTTGAAGATTTTACCCAAACATGCTTACCCTGAGTCAGAAACTCATGTCCTGGCATTTGGGAGGATACTGCAGAAGAATGCTTTGCGTACCTCGAACCTATCAGGCAAGCTTTTGGAGATTGCAGAGTCATTGAATTTATGCTGCACTTAAAAGTTATTATGCTATAACCACTGAATGTACCAAAAACATTCGCTCTTGCTCTTATAACTCTTAATATTTTATTTTTAGGGGCTTTTACAGATCACACAGTTCATATGTATTTACATATCTCACACCTAAACTTTCATATTTACCCGCATAGCACTCAAATATTTAAAATCACGTAAAAAAGAACACTATTATCGCTTTTCATGCATAAGTTTTAAGCACTAAAATTGCTACGTATGTAAATATGAAAGTTTAGGTGTGAGATATGTAAATACATAAGAATTGTGTGCTAGGCATGTAAATTTCCCTTTATTATTTTGTATGGCTCCCTGAATATCTAGCTCTTCCAAATACGTTACTGCCTGCACCCTTAAACTATATAAGTGATAGAAGCTGACTCAAAATTGATCACAAAGACGTTGTCTATACGTGTTCTTATTTTTAACATTATAATTAATGTTAATTTACTATGGATTCACAATTATTAGCAGCTTTGTTACCATTTAATCGTTATTTGCAATACAACTAATGATAAAATCAGTCATGTTTATGTTTCATATTTTTCCCAGTAAAATCCATTTTTAGTTAATAAAAAAATTTAAAATATCTTAAACATTTTAGTTTTGTGATTAATTTTGAGTGGACTTCCTAAGGATGCTCTAATTTCATTAAAATTAATTTATCTTTTGATCTTAAGTGAAATGAGATTTTCTCATGATCTTCACATAAAATTTATTGTTTCCTAAAACATAAAACAGAATATTCTACTGGGTTAATGAAATGTTATTTTAGGTTAATGTAAACTATCTGGGTTGGTTCATTACTGTCTGAAAAACATGACCGGTAATTAAGTAGAATCGAATGGTATATCTGTAAACATGAAAATTTGTGATGGTATACTAGTGAAAATCCCTTGATTTTTTTGACTTAAAATTATTTTGTATATCGGTAAACGTGAAAGTTTGTGGTAATATATTAGTGAAATAATCAAGATTTTAATGAAATCATTGTCTTGTGTTGAAACTAGGAAAAAAAAAACTCTTTCGGATGATTGAGATTTATAGGAAATGTATTTTTCCAATATTTTGCTTTGAAAAAGTTGTTTTATTAGTATAGATTTCAAATTGTTTCATAAAGCATGCTTCATAAAACATGTTTTGGATAATAGTTTCCGAGCCTTTTTATGGAAATAGTCCCAGTCATAAACGTTCTAATTTGGTTGATATTTATATCTTGCATTTTTGACCAATTTGAGCGTGCAAAAACTATTATGATGGATGAATTGTAAAGCTTGAAACATCGAATGAGAGAGGAATGACTTTCTTATGAGGAGGCTGTATGCTCATTCAAAATATGTTGAATTTATTTTAGGCACTGTAACATGGAAAAATATTGCTATGGAGGTGGATATAATAAATTTGCGAAAGACTAAGAAGAAAATGGAGTAGACAAAGATAGCACAGTGAGATGTTGGGCAAAAAGACTTGAACAAAATAGAGTTAACATCGTAAGGAGGACACATAAAGTTGACATTAAATAATTGGGGTTCTTATATTGATAATATCATAAAAATGATGATTTCAAGTGCAAGCCATATTGACTACCTTTTATGTAGCTTATTTTCAGCCAATAATGTTGAAGAGTTTTATTTTAAATTGCTATGTACTTTTTTTTGCCTCTAGGTTCCATTAACTCTTCGAACGAACTCCTTTTTTGTTATTCTTATGCTGAAAATTCACTTCCTTTTTCCTTGCAATTTCATAAATGCTCTTAGGCCAGAAGCTATTTGTGGGAAGCTTTCTTGGTTTCTCAGTTGCCACTGGGTTGATCTATCAGCTAACAAATAGCATCTATGCTATGGACGGTGAGCTGACAATTCTTGGAGGTTTATGGAAATTTGAACATCACTAGATAACCAGTTATTAAGTAGCTGTTGATTTACTTTTGCAGACAATTATGCTGAGATGGAGGAGCCATCGGGATTTTTGAAGGATGATCTCCATGCCTTCTGGTCTTTAGCAAGGAAATTTCAGTTGCCTGTTGTTTTACTTGTTACAGTACTTTTGGGATGGAGGCATCCATTCGCACTTGCTATAAACATTGGACTTCTCCTCTTCTGCACGAGGCCCAACCCATTCTCAATTTATATGTTTGTTGAGCAGGTTAGTTTGAGTGTGTTCCATCACCACTTCCTATTTTTTTGGAAACTTCAATTGTTTTCTTTCTATACCATTGTTGACATTCATTGATGTTTTGGTAGTCAAATTGAGTAGACACATCAAGGCCGAAGGCCGACGAATGCAATAATACATAAACTGAATTTAATTTTTTTTTATCATCGCCGAAGCCAATCAAGTATCCCTCATTCACAAAAAGAATCACACCACCACATTTGGAGCATAATAAATGCCCACGGTAGATCACTTGATGAAGACGAAGGTTTTCAATGCGACATTGCATGAATATGGCTCGAATCAACTTGATCATTGTCAAAATCACCCCAGTAGTCTTCATTCATAAAAATGGATGGTGCCAACTCATTTGAAATGTCAAGAATGTTTGAAAAAGACATCCATGTTGCATGAGTTATTGTGTGAATGCGAGATGCGAATTCATCTGTATGCAAACTGACTCATGAATTATATACACACATGTGTGTGTGTACACGTGCATTCGCACATTAATTATTATTACAACTATTGTAACTAGATCGTATTAAATTAAAATTAATATATAATTTATATAAAAAATAGATGAAAATATATAAAAATCTCAATATATGAAATTTAAAGCTGACGTGTTCTCATACCTGTCCAGAACATTCAAGCACGTGGTCTGAGAATAATGTGAATTAAAATCATGTTTTCTGAATTGTCTTGCTTCAAGATGCATACAAATCTCATCTTGTAATTATTTATAATTATTTTGAAAATTACAAACTCTCTATTTTAAAATTAAACTAAAAATAATTAAGTTAAGAATGATCTCAAATAAATTATATTGTCTATAAAATCACAAGTCCAAATCAATTTGTATGATTTTTTTATTTATAAGGACTGGAATCAATTAGTCTAGTACAGTTAATAATTTTAAATAATAAGAATTCATTATAAAACACAAATATTTTCAAATATTGAACCATAACGATGTCCGTGTTAACTAAAATTGTCAATCAATAGGGTCAATTTTAGATCAAATTTTACATCAAAATTTTAAATTAATAAATGAAATACTCGAGTAAATTCAATCATCTAAAGTTTAAAATAAATTTCATCCACCCGATATAACAGTTTATTGAGGATGATAAATATTTTTATTAATTTTAACGCACTAAGAAAGTCAATCATATAAAATATATTATTTTATTTACATTAGAAATATTCTCACGACAGCTAGGATGTGTTCCGAGTCATGTATTTTTTGTGATATTACTCAATGACTCTACAAAAAAAATCATTTAAGACTATAGCCATCTGACTAGATGATTTTCCGCCAAATAATACCATAAAGTTACGGTCACAACTATAGCCCTTATCTATTTTTTGAGTTATGAATCATATGGTTATATTTAATGAACATAGAATCCTATGTCAATTAAGGTTAACCTTGAGTTATCTCCTTATACAAATATTCACCTCAAGTCTACAAGGTCCGCTTCCACAACCCAATGTATGGTTGTTAACAAGGATTTTTTGGTATGGTCTCATCTAACTAAGTAGACCAGGTACCACAACAACCAAGGATGACAAATCATGAAATCTTGATCGGATTTGTTTTCATTCTTCTACCATGCGCTTTGAGTTTACAATGACAATTCTTATAACTTAAACCTAAGCCTTCTGCTACTATACATTGAATATTTAGTGTTTATGGCTTGCTTAATATTATTTCATTATTTGGAGGGGTAATTAACCACGGGGCTTGCACTTTTGAAAGACCTCAAATCTTATATTAAAATTCTCGCAAACTGAAGATTAACATTTGGGTAGTGTCTTATCTACTATCTCATCTACCTTTTCAAAATTTGTCCTGAAACAAAATTAAACCCTCAATGAGAGTGCGGGGTTCGAATTTTTAGAGCTCGCGATTGTCTGATTTAAGTTAGCTTGAATATACTTTTTACTTTAACTAGCTCTAAATGTGAACTTCAATTAAGTCTTTGCACTTGCGGGCTGGTTAAATCGGTTCTTAGACTCTCTGTCAAGTTCTATAGCATGTTGGGCTATCGTTAGCTATCTTTTTACAAATTAACCCTAGTGAATGGATTCTCTCTCTTTATCTCTCTCTTTCTCACATTCATCCCCTCTTTTGCTCTTTCTCTCTCTTACCCATGCGCGTGCGTGCACACAGATACACATTGGGCATTTACCAAGAATCTCATCCAAGTGAATTTATGTTTCCTAACAGTGGAGACTTGCAGATCCGTAAAATTTAGGCTCGCTCCTAATTTTCTTAACAGTTTAATTGATATTATCATATGGCGAATCAGGTAGGCTTGTTGATGCAGTACTCAATGACATGACATGTCACCACCCACCTTACTTGGATTTTCATTATTTGAATATCTTAGCATTCACCTTCGTAGTAGTATTCATATAATGAAGATGTAATCACGTTGCTTTATTTTGTACGATCCTTTCATAAACCCATAAAGACTTGATGTTTATGAAAGATTCGTGATAGATTTATTTTGATTACTTTTGTTAGGTAAGTTTCATTGCTTGATTTCATCAATGTAAAATTTTTTATAGATAGAGCAAATTTGTAAGAGAGCTTCAATGATTAATGAATGCAAAATTTGCAAGCAATTGTTGCCCAATTATCCCTTTTTCTTGAGACGATTCTCCACCATTCTTTTCATCTATCTGTACGCTATGCGTGCCCATTCTCTCGCTCTCTCACTCTTGGTCTTCTCTCCTCTTAGCTGATTTTTCACCTCCTTCCCGTCTTTTGTAGGAATTCTCATACATTTCTTCTTTTATCCACATTAAGAGCGAGTAAAAGAAGATGGTCCCATTTTATGTACTTTTTTTGGCATCTAAACCTCGCTAAAATGTCATGTTTGTCCTAAGTGTGATGCAAATAAGACCTATGCCAACAATACTTTGAAAAAGTTTTGCAATAAAGAACCGCATTTTATTACATATTTTGATTGAATTAATTCTACATAGGATATGCACATACTCAAGATTTTACCTGATATGAAAATTGGAGTAGGATGTTGATTAGATGTTAGTCACTATTTGATCACTTATTTTCATCTAATGTATAATTTTGAATGCTGCAGTTGCGCCAAAGAGAGATGCGTCGGGATCCTAGTCTACTAAAAGCGAAGGTGACACAAATTTCTTTTACATATTCTCTTCTAGTTTTGATGCACATAAATTGATCTAATTTTTAAATTTTATTTTTACAACTCACAATTAAGTGATGATTTCTTATGCTAATATTTACTTTGGCTGATTTTAGCTGTGACGGCATGCCTGAGCTTAAAGGGAAATTTAACCCATCACTTTATATGATGCTAGAAAAGATAAATCGGAGTTTGTGCAACTTCATTTCCTAATTTTTAAGATATTGCATTTATGGGCATGATTTATGGCACTAAGGCACTAACATACTATAGCAATTTTTGAGTTAGTTCATTCTACGAGGACCTTGTTCTGTTTTATCTAATGGATTTCGATCTTGTCTTGTTTATGGATGATTTTTCTTGTATGCCTTAGTTTTATTTTATGAAATCTCGTACCGAGTTACTGTCACAACAACAGATTTTTAAAAATAACAACAAATTATTTTGCATTCATTTCTCGTCAATTCAATTGAACTTTTTTTTGAAAACCCTGAATTTTCTTACTCTACATTTTATTTTCAGCAAAACGAAAACTCCTTAATCAAAACATAAAGCCAAATAAAGCTTACGAGTAGAAAGACAAAATTCGAAGAGAGGCGAGAAGTTGGGCTAAATAGGCTCTCTCTAGCGATCTTGGACTTACTCATATGTCTTATCTATAGAGTAGATTCATCGATTGGATCTCATTCAGACAAATCGGGGTGAGGTCAGGGAGGAATGTCTTTTTCCAATAGCTTTCACCTGCAGGCTGTGGGGAAATGTGAAACGAGTGAAGAGAGGCATTGATTCAGAAATTATATCTCAGGATTCCACATGAAATTTCTGTTGGCGATGCCAACAAAATTTCTATGTTTCTCTATAGTGTTTCCTAGTTCTTAGCCTTTTCTTTTTAGTTATAAAAAACTCATTTCAAAAAATTTTTGGCCGCCAAATCCATAATTATTAATTGTATCGGTGTTCATTTCTTTGCTTTCTCTGTGATGAAAGTATGAG
This sequence comes from Papilionanthe hookeriana x Papilionanthe teres, assembly GCA_022702705.1. Taxonomy (NCBI): domain Eukaryota; kingdom Viridiplantae; phylum Streptophyta; class Magnoliopsida; order Asparagales; family Orchidaceae; genus Papilionanthe; species Papilionanthe hookeriana x Papilionanthe teres. Next base: position 34,488,531 of record CM040433.1, on the reverse strand, counting down.
ATATAGGGCTTTTATGTATAAAATATTGAAAATCCATTTCATATTTAATTTATCATGTTTCCTTACATGCCAAGAACTTTCGATTTATTTTGTAGTTTTTGTTAGGTCTCCACCTATCACACACCATCTAAAGCTTCAGTCATGATTAGCAAAGTCATTTTGTGGAAATGTGAAAGTGTACGCCCTTCAAAAGTACAAATAGCGACGAGTACTGTGAGTCCTATCATTTTATTTTATTTTGTTTTATTTTTTTCTTTATTGGAAAACATGCATATGATACTAATTTAAAAGAGATGTATTCTTTAATATTTTGAATATTCTATTAGCTTTCGTTAATTATGCTAGACTTCAACTGAGCCCGTTAAATTCCAAATCAGGTCATCCAGGATTAAGAATCATTTCCATGATATGAATTTTTATTAGGAAGATTTGCATATCTAAAGACCTAATGACATGGGGCTGAACCGGCCCCAATCGGTTCAGCTCGAAGCAGGTGGCTGGACCTGCCCCCTCTTCCCTCTTTTCATTGGGCGGGAATTATTCCCCGCTTCCTTTTTGTTGTTTCCGCCTATTCCATCTCTATTTATATGTTTGCTGAATTAGGGTTATGTTTTTGTGAGTTTGATTTCAGCTTCTATCAGGGACAATCACGAGTCATTTGGGGATTAAAATCGAATCAACGGTGTAACTCCAAGTAATGGATTAGAAAAGATGGATGATCCACAGTGGTGGGAATCACCCCAAGATTTTTTGGAGAAAGAATATTCTATTGTGGGATCCAGGTCCTTCCCGAGAAGAAGAAAATGCCTCTCATGAGTGGTTGCACATCAAGGTGGCCCAACCTACTAGAGATGTAGGTCCAGAGTTGACACTCCTGCTAGCCTTGTTTATAGACACATCCAGCCGAGTACGGGGAGTGGGAGAAGCATATTATATATTTACTTGTTCATAATTTGGCTTGGGAAAACCTTTTGTCTAGTCACAAGCTTCAGTCATGACCGAAATCATTTAAGAAAACTCTCCATAAATAAGGAAATATTATCTTTAAGGAGGTCAAAATGATAGGACTTTTCAACGAAATCGGACAAAGAGGTGTGAAAGGGGATTGGCTCAAAATTGGAACATTTTATTGTAGAATTCAAAGGAAGAGAAACTAGGGGATGTCGGAGATCCGGAGGCGAACCTCGGTGACTTCCCAAGCTATCATATGGTTTGGCTTCGATTTAGGAGATATTATTTAAATGTTTCATCCTGCCAATTTTATTTAATTAGGGCTTACATTTGTGTGAAACTATCACACGAATAGCCTAGAAGAAATGAGGATTTAGGTCGTAACGAACGACAACCTCGGAATCCTAAAACGATTTGGGGCTTATATTCTACAACAGAGCTATACAAAGACCCGAAAGAGGTTGAGGATTTATGTCGCACTAGGCGGACAACCTCGAAATCCTATGAATTGTTGTTTAACTAAGGAGTGGTTTAGTTGGTGAAGACATGTCTTGCTTTGTTGAAGATGGCCGTCTTTGCCCATGCGCTAGTTCAGAAGCTTCTTCGCGATGAGGTTAAGTTTTCTAGGTGGTGAGTCACGATATCAAATCGAGTGGACGCATGGTTGAGTTCTCCTAAACATCCTATGCAGAGTATGTTTAAAGTTGTACGATGTATAGCGAGTACATAGCACGAGAAAACGATAAAACATGCGATAGAAGTATGATACAACGTCTTAAAAAGAACAGATAGTAGATACGAAAGTAATACGTCGTAAATATAAACAAACGCATATATCACAGGAGATCCGTTATTTTCTTAAATGCAGCAGGCTGGAGTGCGTCATGCAGGTGAAAGCCAGGCAGAAAAAGAAACATCGTCCAGAAAACTCGAAAAAGGACGGCGAATGACTCACGGTAGAAAACTCGGAGAAAATAAACAAAAATCAAAATCAAAATCAAATCATCAAAACCTCGGGAAAGTCCCGGAAAAAGGACTACGAGTGCTTCATCAAAATCATACGAAAATCCGAAGAAAACCGCAAGCACTCGAGTCGGGGCTAGGCTCAGAAACTGTGTAGTACTGCTCGAGGGTCGTCGAAGGCTACTTGGTCACCCGAGTGTATAGAGCCCGCCACTCAGTTAGAAGGGTGTCCTACTAAACCTAACTCTGGAGGGTGTTCTTTAACCCAAAACTAATAATCAACAAGTGGACAACCAAATTTTATAGTATGATTTTAAAATTTATGTTTTTAGCATGCACGTGGGTTTCAGGCATACAAAATACAAGTTGTATCAATATTTGTTTGTAGTGAAATAGTATTCATTCTTATCAGATTTTGAAAATTGGGATTGTCCACGAGTCGATTATTTCGTTGGGTGTAGGATCACAAACAATCTACAGAAGGTATGGGTGCTCGCATAGCTTTATAACGGCGAATGATACCGTCATCACTGCGGTTCACAGTGCCTGGAATGAGTCACGGTGTCGTAGGATAGGATATCATTCTATCTCTACCATCGGTGTGCCTTTATCATCATCACCGTTACTGCCCCAAAACAAAACAAAACCAACTCCGAGTGAAGCGGGGAAAGCATGTCAATCAATGGGAAGGGGAAGGAAAGGAGATTAACCCACCTCCAAATCTGAGAAAAGCCAAAGCGGGAGGAGGGTTGATCTGAAACGCCCCTAAAACAAGTAAGAGTAAAACACTGAAAGCAAAACCCAAGATCCTTGAATCAATCCAGAGTATATCATTTTCTCACTTGGGTATAATTGGATCGGCCCTAAGAAGGGTGTCCTAAAAAGTTTAAAATGAAATCCGAAAATCTTTTAAGCTTTGTAAATTAAACAGGATATGAATGACTCGGGGAAATCAACTACTAAAATCTCCAAACCTATGCTAAAATCCAGATTTTCCAACTCCCAATTCAATTGATAGCTTTTAAAACATAGATCTCCCAATAGGACCACACAAAGGCTCATAGCCAAGGCAACAGTAACAGGAAGGTCATCTCAATTACAAAGCTTTCAATACCTAAGAAAGTGAATGGACAAGCTTCTCTAAAAATCCAAATTAACTTCAATTCCATCAAATAGAACATCCCAAGTGTGGTATTACATCCCCTCTCACAAAATGAATCAGGGAGCGTTTCCAAATCATTTCAATCAACTCCATAGGCAAGGATAGCAAGAAGCAAGATCACCATCACCTCAATTACTCCACTAAAACTCACGGCTAAAGCACAAACAGGAAAGGAGGCTCACGGCTACAGCTGCAACAAAGGGGTAGCAAATGATGGCACAGCTCACGGCTAAGGCCACCAAAAGGAGGGAAAAGACCCACGGCCAGGATGGCAAAAGACCCCACTCAGCATTTCTAAGCTCACACTAGTATTAGGATTTCCAAACTCTTAGATTAAATTAAATTTAACACGCCACGAGAGCATAAAATCCCCTTATCAGCTCAAATAACAGTTCTCGGTCAAGGTAGCAGGAGAGGAAACAATCCTATATAAAGCCTACAAAAAGATAATTTATCTCAAAGCCATAATTTTATTCCTGCATAAAGCCACAACAAGAGATCACTATAAAAGTAAAACCAGGTTGCAATGGGATTAGAACCGAGCCAACATCCAACTGCAGCTAACCTAATCACATAGCCAAGACAGGGAACAACATCATGAGGGTAAAATCGAGCCCGCACAAAGCCAAACCCGAGCCACTATATGGCTGAAAATCAGCCCAGCTCCAATTTAAAACAGCCCAAATACAGAACCAAAACAAGAGATGCCAAGGGAGCAAAAACTGAGCCACAGCAAGATTAAAAACGAGCCCAGCTCCAAGTTACAACAGTCCCAACATAAAACCAAAACCAGAAGTACCAAAAGAGCCAAAACCGAGCCTCCAAGTGAGGCTAAGATGAGCCATGATAAAATTGAAACCAAACCCAACATGAGGCTAAAACAAACACCTCCATGTATTCAACTTATCAAAATATAGAGCCACTATATATTTATCATGAGAACAAACATGAAGCTCTTTCAAATTAAATTAAAACTTCTCCCTAGCATACAACTTTTGTAAGGGAAAGCCACGAGGAGCAAGAGATGAACCCCATATGCTTATTAAAAGCCACATAGATTCTTCCATAAATCATGCCAAACGAAAGTAAGCAAGGAGCCTCATAATACATGCCTCCAACGTGCTTGCAAAAGGGGTTAATATTTGCTTCAAAATCATGCTTTCAATATATCAAAAGTAAAAGACTAATACATGCATGTATTCATCATTTCCAACATGTATATTCTTCTTCTTTTTTAAATAAATAAAACTTAAAGCATTAAAATCAAACATTCCATAGGCTTGCAAGAGAGGCTAATTTTGCCCCAAAATTACATTTTTATCAGTCTCAACTTGCTTTAAATAAGAGAAAAGAGGAGCTAATGTCATGCTATACTTCCAACATATTAAGCAAATAGAGCAAAGGAAGAAACTAATGCTATGCCATATTCCTTACTCCTACACATGCTTCACATAATAACACTCTTCAAACTTTTGCATAAACACATGCTAGCATGATACTAAAAATGGGGATTGAATAATCAGCTTTTACACAACAAGACAAAGCACTCCTCAACATATACATGCCCAGCCGAAATGTTAAACAGGGGAAGCTAAGCCAAAAGCATGAGTTACGGCTTCCCTGGGCCAAACCGAAAGATAGATAGGGGAGATAAGGGGTACCAGCTAGTGTAGAATACACAAAGGAAGCAGGAAGTTCAAGCCTCAAACTAGCAGCACCTCCTCTTCTCCAAGAAGAAGTTCGGCCAACCCTAAATTCACCCCAAAATGGGGTATTTATAGGCAAAAAGGGGAAAGGAGTGCCGCTCCTTACTTGTAGAGTCGAGTAGGATCGGGGAAGGTGCGGCAGGATGGAGGGAAATGCCGCAAAGATTAGCAGCAGAGGCTCGGGCCACTTGCGCACGCGGGAAAAGCCACAGGGATAATGCACGCGCAGGAAACGCCGCAAGGAGCAACTTGCTCCCGCAGGGATAAGAGATAGGAACGACCGTATGCGGCTCGAGGAGGGAACGACACAGAGGAGGAACGCTCGAGCGCGGGGAAGGCTCGTCGAAGCCTTTCTCGCGTTCGCGCGGGATGGGAGCCGGCTGAGTCGAGCGTGAGGGGGATTAGGGCTTAGGAAATGTGTTATATTTAAATATATATATTAACAATAATAATATAAATATTATTATTATTAATATAATAATTGTAATCATTTCGTAAGTTTCGTCCCCGGCGGGCTATCGTCGCAAAACGAACGTCAATTTTGGGTAAAATCGACGTTCCGGACGCATCGGCGCAGTCCGTTTCGTCATCCGAGGTCGTCTGGGCAACCTCATCGACGGTCAAGTCAAAATCATATCGAAATTTGGTCTCGTCACAAATTTTGACTCGAGTTCGATCGATCAGAATGGTGCAGATGTGTAAAACGTGCACGAGGTTGTCCTAATGTCCAGAAGTCCTATAGGGACTCAATTTGAACTCCTGACGTCAACTTCGGCCGAGCTACGAGCTAGCGGTACGGAATCTCGTACGGGATTTCGAAGAGTAACGAAGTGGTTCCGGACTCCTAAAACGAGGTGGGTCCCATCGCTAGGAAACTAGGATCGTCGGGGAAGCTCCTTAGGCTAGAATCCTAAGTCTAGGAGGAAGACTAAACCTCGACAAAAAGTGAGGTCAATAGTATGCTTTCGTTTTCTGCAGTTACTTTCTATTTTTATCAGAAATTCTCGCTTGATGCCACTTTTGTTGCCCCCTTTTCTCGCTAATGGCTTGCTTTCTATCCTAACACCTAGTTTATGTTGTTCTTGTTGCTGCACTAGGCCCAACTATAGTCAGGCGTTTTCTTTCTTCGATACCAACACTCCTACTTCAGTTATATGTTTTACTTTTTTTGAGGGGGAAAATGTACATGCATATCACATAATTCTTATATATTTACATATCTAACGCCCAAAGTTTGATATTTACACTTATAATAACTTTGTGTCATAAAGCTATGTATAAAAAGATGCAAATCACTTATGAGAACGTTGTGGTGTTAGATATGTAAATACATAAAAAATTATATTTATGTATGTAAATGCCCCCTCTTTGTTTTTTTCTTGAGTCCTTGCCTGGGCCTGGGAATTGGTTTAACCTAGAGGTGATTTTTTTATGGAAGTTTTCTGCTGTTGGATTTAATGAAAAATAAACACGAACTTGTAATTGGATAGATCTTTACAAATTTGAGAAATTTGTCATTTTGGATCCTTTGTGGGCTTCGCAGTATGACAAAATTATTTGACGTTAAATAATGAAATAAAATTTTAGTTTTCTTATATTCTTGTATCCTTGTTAGATATGTAATTATTGAGTGCTAAATAAGTGTGGATAACTGCTCCCAGAGGCATGTCTCTTTGTTCTAGCGTGAGACTTGGCTCTTCCTTTGAGTGATTTCTATCATTATTCGTGTTGTGTGTCGGAAGAGTCATGGTGGTAGAGTGGTATTTTATTGTCTTAGTGTTGCACGATGACACAACACACATGGGTAATTGACAAGTAGTAGGAGGAGACACCAAGATTTTTTACGTGGGAAAATCCTGGAAAGCGAAAAAATCATGGGGCCTAGCCTAGTCAAAGTAATCTGCTATGTGATTGTATGTATGTATACCCTTCTTGTAAATTAGTGAATATAGAATTGCAAAGTCGATAATCACAAATGTGCAATAGTAGTTCTCGTCTATGGTAGCAATAGTTGGCCATAATGGTCGTAGTTGGAAATTATAATAATAGTAGTTAGTCACAAAAGCCACAGTTAGTGGTTGCAATAGCATCAGTTGGTCATAGTAGCTGTAGTTGGAATCTGTAGTAGTTGTTGGTCACATAGGTCTTAGTTGGGTGCTGCAATAGCGTTAGTTGGCTACATAGATCATAATTGGAAGTTTTAGTAATAGTTTGTCATATAAGCAGTAGTTGGGGGTTGCAATAGCATCAGTTGATCACAAAAATCATAGTTGGAAGTTGTAGTAGTAGTTGATCACATAAGTAGTAGTCAATGACTTGATTTCTCTCGGAATATGATTACAGTTTTACACTGGATAGTGCATTTGTTAGTAAATATCATAAAGAAAGATGTCAGTCGTATTATAAATATGACAGTCGTAAGCAGTGTTCAGTTGCGATAGATGTTGAAGACCGGTGGTGTTTGTCGGTGGTCAGCAGCTATGGAGACTGAAAATTATCACCATGTCTTTAATACTAGTTTTATATGTTATAGGAAGTCGGGGGTGGCCGACCATGGCCAATGGGCGGTGTTCAACGTTGGTTGGCAGCTGCGGAGACCAGAGTTAACACTAGGTCTTCTATATGATGCTATACGTTACAATCGTATTTGGGATACTGCGTTAGCAAGCAGGGGTCACCACTGGAGACGAGCGGAGGTGGTTGACGGTGGTCAACGATGACCGACTGGCGGTGGTCGATGGTTGCGGAGGTCAAAAGTGGTCATCTGGTCTTAGGTCCATAGCAGGCTCTAGAATTCCTTCTCTTCTTCTCCCCCTCAAATAAAGGGAGGGTGTCAACTTACAGCCTCTAGGGTAGCATCATCTTGATCTTTTGGCAAATAACTTCCCTAATCACATGATCTGACGACCTCACATTAATCCCCATCACCATTGAAATATTATTTGGAATGATTGAAGTTGTCTGTTATTTTATACATCAAAAGCTTATCATCTTTGCTAAATTACAGGCCGATAATTCGTGAATTGTGTTCTTTTTGTTTATTTAATCCATGAATTGTGTTCTTTTTATTTTATTTTATTGTGCATGTCATCGGAAGCTTTATTGGTTACGGTAACCCTTACTTTGAAGGTCACAGGCCAAACTCAAACCTATGAACCAACGAACATATCATTTCAACTAGTTCTCTTCAGATAATGATATCACCCCAAGTAGTTTTGATCAACAATCAAGTTTTTGTTTTTCTTATCTTATATATAAATTTTAGGAAGACTTAGATGCATACCACTCAATCCCATGCATTTACATAACACCAAAATTTCGTTGTTTACATATATATGTCACTTTACCTATATATGAAATGGTGTATTTCACGTTTGATTGACATTTTTATGTGATTTGAAAGATTTGACTTTTATAAATGTAAAAAGTAAAGTTTAGGTGTTAGAAACATCAATACATAGGAAATGAAAGTATTTATGTAAAGGCCCCTATTGTATAAATCCATCATCTCCCTAACAACATAAAAATTGAATGAGAATTTCTAAGTTACATCATGTTTCATTAGTTCATGAATAATAATGCTTTAGAAATTTTCTATCTTCTTCCATTAATTTTTTATTGGGATAATTACATATATATATATATATATATATATATATATATATATATATTTATATATATTGTTGTATTATATGGCAATGAGTTCATATCGCGATGTTGTCGTCGTCGTCCTCGTTAGGCTCTGCTAGGGTTTCGCCGCATGGCGAACCCTAGCGACCGCGCCTCTCCTCCGGATCGCGTCTCCTCCGGCTCGTCTTCGTCGTTGTCCTTCGTGCGCAACGTCGCGCATCGAGTTGAGCTCCGTGCGTCATCTAGAGCTCGCGTCTGGGTCGCTGCTCACCGTGCGCTGGTCTCCTCGCGCAAGGCGTGCGTCGGTCTCGTCGCACACCGACGTCGTCTCCTCGTCTCTCCTGCTTCGGGTCGAGTGCGTCGGTTTGGCCGAGTCTTTCCTCGGTCGCAACAACTTGCCGCGTCGCCTCCACGGGCTTGCTGAGGGCTGCGACACTTCTACAGCAGCGGTTCGGCTGTTTCTACAGGGCCTTTTGTTCGAAATAAACAGGACAGGGGGCCTATTCTCGGTTCTGAGCTGCCTTCATGGCAGCTAAGTCTACCTTTGCGGGAGTTGTAGGTAGGAACAACACCTTCCACAAAAAAGTTCATGATCATCTTTTCTTTCCACAATCCTTTCACGATGTGGCGGCAGGTAAAATAGAGCGACATTTTATTAGGCCGTTAGGTGTAAAGGATGGGAAGCCTGTTGTTATCTTCACTCCCCAGGAAATGAAGGTTCTCTCTGAGGATGTGAAGTTCACGCTAATTGGGAAATTTCAATTTGGTCATCTCAAGATAGATTTGGTTATAAAGTTCTTTGAGGATCTGAAGTTCATTGGAGGATGGAGATTGTGAGTTTTGGATGACAAACATCTACTTATTAGAATACAAAAGGAAGAAGATTATGCTAGAATCTTTGCCCAACAATCTGTTGCAGTTCTTTGAGTACTATATGAAGATTATCAAATGGACTCCTGATTTTGACTCATCTAGGAACCTCCTGTCGTTCTTATGTGGTTCAAACTTCCGGGACTCCCCTTTCATTTGTACCAACGAAAAGCTTTATATAATATCAGTCAAGCTCTTGGTACTCCTCTCAGAGTTGATTCACCCACTTATGATATGGTCTCTCCTGATGGTGTCAGGGTTCAGGTGGAGAGGGATTTTACCCTCCCAGATGTGGATCAAATTTGAATCATTGATGGTGCAGATGGGTTTTGGCAGAAGGTGGTGGTAGAGGATAGACATCTTTTTTGCCAGCATTGCAAAATGTTCGGGCATATTAGGGACACTTGCTACAGGCTGCATCCCCCCTCAAGGAAAAGGGCTTCGGGGCCTTCTTTAGCTGCTGTTGAGATTCTTCAAAAAAGTACTGATGCTACCCTGGTTCAAAAGGGGAACATGGTACAATCTGAGGCTGACATGGCTGTCGGGGAGACTCCTTAGCATCCTGCACAGGTTGCCACCCCGATGATTAGCATCGTGGTTGCTAAACAAGCTGGAATGGTGACCCTTTCTCCTGTGGTGCAAGCAGGCCAGTTAGCTACCATAGCTGTCGATTCTGACCGATATACCAAAAAATTTAGCAGAAAAAGAAAAAACATTCAACCTATTGCTGCACCCACCGGTAAGTTTCAGTAAAATCTGACAACAGAAGAGGAAGAAGCTGAAGAAGAAGAAGTAGAAGAAGATGAAGAAGAAGAAGATGAAGATGATTGATAGGTTTACACTTCTCGACGGAAGAAGAACCCTGGAGATACTCTACTTGTTGATGATACCTTGATCACTCATGGCAATGGAGCAGCAATTAAGAGTTTACTCTATGGATCTTCTAGAAACAGAGCGAGAGCAGCGCATTCTCGTTTTTAGACATGGTTATTGTAATTTATGTTCTGACCTTTCGCTTCATTTTGTTAGCGTTGTATCGTAGGGGTTGGGCTTCGTGTTTTGGGCCCCTCCACAAGCTCATGTAACCGTTTTTTATTTCAATAAAATTGACCCTTGGGGCTTTTCAAAAAAAAAATATATATATATATATATATATATATGTCGGCTAATTTTTTCTTATTTATTTTGAAAATAAAATTTTAAAAATTTAAATTTAATGTAATATGTAATATGTAAAGTATTTTATTTTGATTTTGAAAATGGTGATATATTATTTTATTTTTGAAAATAACGAGACCAGGATAGATCTCGTATCGAATAGTTTAAATAGTTGAGCACGATACATGAAGTGACACATCATCCCAAAAGATGAGCGTACCAACTGTTAGTAAAGCTAACTATCTAAGCTTAAAAGTTTATGACTCTATTTTGGTACGCGTATTTTATAGCCGACAAATTCACTTATCTAATACACAGATTAAACGGGGTTTAGATTAATGCGGGTTCTAATTCCCTATAGAGCGAGCACTATAGTTAATTACATCTTAGAGCGATCCAAGTCACTCTAAGAAAACTCTCGATAAGGATCGTGGGCTCGTCTTCGAGAATTTCGACGTTCAAGTTTCCACGATTGGTTGTAGGAGAATCGAAGGGAATAGTTCGATGTGGAACAGTTATTCTCGGAATCCGAATGTGTGAATAGTAGGAGATGTCGAAGATGCTGAAGAAGCTTCGGTGACATCTCAAACTAACATATAGTTTTACTTTACATTTTTGAAAGAGAAATTATATTTAATGTTTCATCCTGTAAATTATTTAGATATTTGGGGCTTATGTACGCACGTCATATACGAAATGGCCGAAGAAATAGGAGGATTTATGTCGTGTCGAACGACTACCTCGAGATCCTAAACGGTTTAGGACTTGTATCGTACGACATACGATCGTACTCAGTCCTAAAAGATAGTGTGAGGGTTTACGTCGTATCAAACGACGACCTCAACGTCCTATGGATGTTATTTAAATCTATGAAAATCCGATCGATGATCCTTCATTCGTCCTCTGTCGTCTCGTCTCGAGAAAGAGTAAAAAAATAGGAGAGAAAAGAGAAAATCATGCCTCGAACGGCCTATCCTAAGGGCATATACAAGAGAAAATGTGTGTAAAGAAAAGAAAAAGACAAACATGCCCTAGAGGGCTATCACAGAGGCAAGTACGGGCGTGCAGAGAAACGATAATCAAAATAAACTAACCATGCACTAGATGGCTTATCACAGAGGCAAGCTACTGAGTATGCGAGAGAAACGATAATCAAAATAAACTAACCATGCTACTAGATGGCTATCACAGAGAGCGAGCATGAAAGAAAAAGTATAAATGCGGGTAAATGTATATACAAAGAGTAAAGGAATGCGTACGATAAAGAAAGTAAATGAAGCTGTACTGATAAATAAATGTGTACACAGTCGACTCAGTCGATGCCTCGGAAGCAAGCTACAAACAACTATATAATCGAGTTTAGCCATAAACATATAAAATGTCAAAGTGGGGGAATAAGAATTCTATTTGAGGATAGGCTCGGTCTGCAGACTTCCTTTTATCTCGATCCTGCGCAGACCCGAAATGCGAAGTACGTATCGATCTCAAATCAAGTCACCGGCAAATCACCCTAGAGTAGGCAATCCTAATCCCTACCACTTAATTAGTGAGTGAACCAGTTTTTTGTATCTGAGCTCTTTGAGAGTGAAGTATCTGTTATTGTAGTATCTGAACTCTTTATCAGTGTGATATCTGGTACGTTGTAGTATTTGTTCTATGATGTGTAATGTATGTTAACTGGTGTATAGTGTATAGTGTGTAGTAGGGTAATGTGTAATAGGGTAATGTGTAGTGCATAAGGTGTAATGTGTAGTGTGTAATGTGTTATGTGTAGTGTGTGTGATATTTAATATGTGATGTGTATGTGTAATTTTTAATATATGGTGTTTGTGTGTGATGTTTAATATATAGGGTGTGTATGTGTGATGGTTAATATATATAGCGTTCATGTGATGTTTAATGTGTAGGGTGTGTATAATAAGTTTAATAATTATATGTGTCGTGTTTGATGTGATGTATTTGATATGTCGTATTTGATTTGATGTACTAGATGTATTATGTATGATGTGTTATGTGTGGTATTTGTGTGTGATATTTAATATGTTGTATGTGTTTGATATAACATGTGTGTGAGGTAATATGTGTTGCACTATGTGTGTAATGTTTGATTTGATGTGTTGGTGTAGCATCTGTTATCGTATGGGTGCAGTGTAGTATTATCGTGCAAGTGCAATGTAGTATCTGTTGTGTAAGCGAGGTGTTTATTGTCGTAAGGGTGTAGTATCCGTTATTGAAGTATCTGTTATTGAACCAGTATAATATCTAGTGTCGTAATATCTGTTTATCGGTCCACGGATTTTTTAAAAGTAGGGATTAGGACTACCTAACTCAAGGTGAGATGATCATCTAATATCGAGTATTGATTTTTTTATTATTTATCTCGGCTATAAAAGCACGATTATTCGAGTGTGCATCATTGCCTGTACCCCGCATGTCCGACTTATGCCTCCACTTTGAAATTTTATATGCTTATCAATAATGAGGCTTTACGAAAAGCTACAATCAACACGTTTCCAATACATCCTTTCAGCTAATTAAAGTAAAGATAGTTATTGAATTTTCAAGACTTGGCCTCATACAAGCCATGCTCATGTCAATTTCCAGATTTCCAAATCTCTGCTTCAATGGGTTAAGGCAAAAGAAAGGAAGCTCACATTTCAGTTTCAGCAAAGAAAGTCCAACAGGAAACATATTCAAGCTTTAGATCAAGCTAAGTTTAAGGTTTTAATAAAGAAAGTCTCAATAAAAGATCTTTCAATAAGAACAAATATAATAAATCATTCTTTCTTTTAACACAAACCATAATTATATAGTTCCAAAGCATATAAGTACATACAAGTGAATCCAGCAATTGAAAACGGTTTTTTTTTTATTATTTTTTATTTTTTATTTGGTAGCTATTAAATAAAAAAAATGCATACCACTCAGTTCTCATGCATTCACATTTCCAATTTCTAATGCATAAAGTCAATTCAAGTAAGTTAAAACTTGCCCATGTGTTCAAATCAAAGAAATCAGTTTTAATAAAAAAAAACGAAGCCACCATGATTCAGCTCCAATAACAAAAAAAACTGCTTTAGCTTATTAAAGCAAAGTGAAAGAAAACAAAGTCCAGCTCTAATAAACTGAGCAAAAGAAGCCTCATAAATTTCCAAAAAAAATTCTGTTGTAGCAGACCAAGAACACGGGAAAATGAGATTAAATTAATTTCCTGTAATGCTGTAATTTTAAATATCAAAATTCAGAGAACCGGGTTTCAACAGGCCAGCCCAATTCTTCACCATAGTAGCTTCACTACAAAGCTAACCCGAGTCACCATATGACATATAATTGAGCCAACAACATCAGCCCAAAGGAATCCCCAGGATTTTCAAAATTCGGCCTCAATACACCGGACCAAAGAAACTTAGAGATTACCAAAACTTTATTTCAGCGAGACAAAGGGAGAAACATTATAGCTTCAAAGCTTAATTCCAGTAAACCAAAGCAAAGGAAATCCCCATAATAGAATCCAACTACCACGAGAAAAAAAAAAATTTACAAACAATACCATCTAATTCTCATATATTTACGTACAAGTAGCTTAATAATTTGATATGACACAAAATATTTGGGTGGTATAAATTGAATAAATAAAATTTACTTGTTAGATATGTAAGTATATAAGGATCGGGTGGTATGTATGTAAATTTCCCTCAAGAGTAAAGATCAAGCTTTCAAACCCTTATGAATCAAGAACCATAAAAGAATTTCAGGCTTTCAATTTCATCAAATAAAATACTAAAGCCATAAGTCAAAAACCATCTCCCAAAACAAGTGTTTGAGTAATGAAAATGACGGTCCACAAAGGGATATCAGAATAACCTTAAAACAATTCAACAATACAACTTGAAATGGTGCTCAATTAAATGTCCAACCATCTCAAAGTATTTTATGCATATAATTGTATAACAAAAGTGTATGCTCGATATAAAGGAACCCATCACACTTAATTCCATCAATGAATAATGAATCTAACAGTTAAGAGTTAAATTCAGCAACTGAAAAGACACTCAACCGTGGATTCCAAACTTAACAATGAAAGTATATGTATTCAAAAATTAAAATAATCTCAATGAGTAAAGATCCATTTAATTACTAAATCATCTTAATGATCTGGACTCCATTAATCAACCATGGCTACCCTCTCAAATGACCACATGAAGCAGTTAAGAGAAAGGGAAGAAATCCCTTTTGCACTCTTAAACCACTACAAGAAAATTCTTACTGTTTTGGCTTGAATAATCGAAGGAAAAGATAAGACAAGATTTCGAATGAACCAACAACGGCAATCCAGTGAACCCCCAAACCCTTCTCCTTATTTCTTTTTTTTTTTTAGAAATCTGTAGCAGTTTTATAAAAGTAATACCAGATAGAGTATGATTCATATGACCAAATCAAATTCCTTGTAAACTCAATCATAATAGGGACCTTAACTATTTCAAGCATTCCATATCAAAAGATATCCCCAAGACTGTCAAAAAACAAAATTTGTGTATTCTCAGATTTCAGCACCATAAAAACTCAACCAAAATTTATTCTAACAGAATTTCACAAAGAAAGAGAGGAAAAGGGAGAAATCTCTTTCGTAAGTCATGAGAAATTATGCAAATGTCAATTTACCTTTCTCCATCAATTCATGAAAGATATATAATACCTTTAGAAGGACAACATCAAAACATAATCCCCATAACTAAACTGCAGATTTCCATTAACTTAAATGCAGTGAAGCCTTATTTGTTCTAGAAGTTCCATATCATCAAAAAAACATCATCTGACTCATAAATCGTATATAAGAAAAATAGTTTATGGCATATGATGATCCAACTCTTACCCATCAAGAGTATAAAAACTATCACGAAAACAATTATAAGCTTCAGCAACTTATTAATTCTCAATTATCAACATGAGATTTCTTGAAAATATTCCATTAAACGACTAGAGAAAGCGAAAGAAAGACTTACTTCCAGAAATCGTGAGAGCAAACTTAAAAAAAACTGAAATCGCAAGAAGGAGCACCAGCCTGAAATTCTCCTTTAACGTAAAAAAATCCAAGCGCTCAATTCTCCCCGTACAGGGGTATTTATAGCCGAACAAAGGAGCGAGACCTACCGGCGGTGAGAAACAAGGCGGTTAGGAGAACCCCACGGCAGGCAAGAAAACTAGCCAAGAATGGCAAGAAGGAAGGTCACCCGACTCATTTGAGCGGGAGAAACAGTTAAAGAAAATGACCGGAAGTTACAACCGGAAGGCACGCTGTTTATGATCGGAGAAGGGAGAGGTGACCGGAAAACCGGTAAGAGAAGCTTCTCGAATCCGGCCCGCTATCGAAGAAGGAAACAGCGAGGACCGGTTAGGGCACGGGAAAGGGGACCGAAGGCGTGCGTGAGATAGGAGATAATGAACAGTGATCGTGCCCCGTGAATCGTAGGTTAGGTTATAAGGTTAAAGAATATATTTAATATATATTATTATATAAAAAAAAATTATTATTATTATTCTATTTAAATTCGTCGATTTTGCACGCAAATCGAGTCGATTCAAAACACCTATCGAGTTATATGTCCTTCCGGCTAAAATCGACGTTCGGACGCATCGGCGCGGTCCGTTTCGTCATCCGGGCCGTTCGGACAAGTTCGCCGACGGTCGCATCAATTTAAATTAAATTTGCGTCACGTCGCAAAAATGAATTTATTTTGGCCGACCGTAGCCACTCATCGAACAAATTAACGACCGGTCTTCGCCTAGCGAGAACCACAACCAAGCATATTGCTTCGTGGCGGAAAGTCAAACGTCGCACGCGGTGGGGTCCAACTTATGGCTTTCAAATCCCTATAGGAACTCAGCAAGAGTTTCGATATGTCGAGCTTTAATCGATCCAATCTGGATGTTGAAGGTTTAAAACCGTCGTATGAAACTTCGAGGAGCGAGGAAATGGCTCGAATTCTACAACGTAGTGAGGTCACGGTCTAGTCGTCCAAGATAGATCCAAAATAGGAAAATCACAGGAAGTTAGATCACTAGTATCTCAGGAGAAGGAAATAAAAGACCTCAAAAATGAGGTCAACATATATATATATATATATATATATATATATATATATATATATATATATATATATATATATATATATATATATATATATATATATATATATAACATTACTATTTATAAAATCTAGCATGGATGTTATATTTTTGAACTACTGAACCAATGTATGTACTCTTGTCACGATCAAACCATTGAGAATTTCGATACAAATGAAAAACATGGGTAGGGGTTTTATCACGAATTTTGATATTTTAGCGAGCATTTGAAAAATGGATGAAAGAGTGTGCTAGATTTGTAATTAGCAATATTTCGTGTCCTGTCTATGTAAATAGCATCTTTGTTATTTTATATTTCTAATTCCATGGGTTTTATGTGCAGTTTATGTATGTGAAGAAGGTTGAAGTGGAGGACTACAAGATATTATGCATGGCCAGAGTAGAACTGAGAGATATGAAGCTGGATGTGATTGGAATTCTGGGTGGCTGGTGGGTTTTCCAGACATCACCTGCACACAGGTCTTGACTCACTGGGAATCATTCTCTCAACTATTCTGGACCCAAAGAGTAAATAGTTTTTACATATTCTAAACATATAGATTTTCTTTAATAGTCATATTTTTGTTCAGAAATCTTACTTAGTATTCATGCTTATGGTTCTTGTAGTAGCTGATTCCACAATTCTTATGCTTCTACATATCTAACAACTAAAATTCGATATTTATATTTATAACACCCAGGGGCGGAACCGGCATTGCCCGCCCTGGAAACATATTGGTTCCGCTCCCGATAACACCTTGCTATTAAAAACCTATGCATCAAAATTTATGTTTCACTTTTATGAAGTTAGTGATAGTGATATTTTTGATGTGATGTCAAAGATTTGAGTGTTTTGTATATAAATATGATAGCTTAGGTGTTAGATATGTAAATATATAAGACGTATATGATTTGTTATGTAAATGCCTTTTTTTATTTTATTGAATGGGTTCCATAAACATTTTCTGGCTAGTTAGTTTTTATTACATAAATGATGGCATGTTTACAAGAAAAGTAAGCGTCTATTTCGGGAGCCATTATTCCATACAGAGAACGTACGCATCCGCACGCATCTCCACTAGTACCCATCCAATACCCTCCTAATACCCATTCAGTACCCTCTAATACCCACCTAATAGCGATACCCGATACCCGTCAATACCCTTCAATACTCAATACCCATCCAATACCCATCTAATACCCACCCAGTACCCTTAAAATCCGCACCCAGCGCTGTGTACGTCGTCCGTATAGAATAATTCGTCCTATTTCGGACAGATTTCGACTTGCTTTGCGTTTTAGACCGTCACCATAATTTTATTTGACAGATTGTTTTTTTGTTGTTTTTTAGACATTTCTGTGCTGAAAATTTAGTTTTTTCAGCTTGACCTATTAAAATGCAGTGATTGTAAGGGTATGTTTGGGAAGAAACAATTGTGAAGCTGATGCAGAATAAGTTGTTCAAAAAGCTATGGTGATTATTACAATGTATTTTAATATAAAAAAAGTTGTACTGTAATTTTCTCGTAGCTGCCATATATTAACAAGTCGTGTTAAAAAAAATGATTTCTACTACAAAAATTTTTAGAAGGCGGCAAGACAATAATTTCTCAAACCAAGTTATGCTGATGGTCAGAAAAGCAAAACAGTCAAAAAGCTGTTCCCAACAGAACCAAAGTAATTAGATCATAGATGATTGATCCTATTTTCATGCTATACACTACAATGAGGGAGAAATAGTGATTTATATTGACTAAATTTACTTTATGAATATAATAAATGATTTTAATTCAATAGCTATGAAATTTATTTTGATCGATTTTAAGTCAAAATTTTGAAATAAATCAAAATATCTTTGATTCATAAGTTTTTTTTATTATTTATTTATTTTATATTTTTTTATCATGGGCCTATTATGTTTCATTCTCTAAATTCTCATAAAATAACTAGTTGGGTAAGGTTTTCTATTCATTGAATTTATTCTGAAAGTGGAAAATATTAGTTTCAATTAATTTATTTTAAAAATATATTATGAATTACATTATTATTTTCTTCACTGTACATATACTCAATAAAGTAATATTTATTTTACAATTTTCTTCTTTATAAATATATATACACATAATTATTATTATTTGAATTGATGCTAAGTTTTCTTCATAAGTTCATTTAGTTCCAATTATGAAAATAATCAAAATAGTTTAATATTCATCACTTAAAAGGATGAAAAATAGTATACATAATCAACAAATAATTCAAGTTTATTATCTTTACAATATTAAGGTCCAAAATATTATCGTAGTCTCGGTTTACTTTAATTATCCATTTATATGATTGATTTAGATCACCACCAAAGCCCTATAAATGACAATCATAATCCTAAAAATTGATTAAGAAAGTTTTTGATATCTTATATAAATATATACAAATTGGTTTTTCGCTCAAAATTGTCACAATCCCTTTTTTAAGGAAAAAATTTGCATCCCTCAATCGTACGCAGAGATGCCTACCTAAAAAAGTACACGGGGTTATACGGGATTACAAGAGGGTTATAACCTTTTTTGTATCTCTCGTGTAACTCCCATATACAAATGAATGAAATAGAAGCGCGAGTTACAAGTGAGTTACATGGGAGGTACAAGGAAGTTATAACACGCTTGTAACCTCCGTATACTTTTTTACTTACACATCTCTGCGTACGGTTGACGGATCCAAAATTTTTCCTTTTTTTAAGCACATGTAACATATACAAATCTGTTGGCATGCATTTGAGAAAATTTGGTCACATCAATCAAAGTCTCTGCAAGCTTAGAGGTAGAATTTATTTTTTCTTACATACTAATTTATTAATTGCGAAAAGTGAAATCTGAATAAAGTTAAATATGTATATATATTATATTACTATGAGAATTTATATAAAAGTAATAGAAACCCCTATATATTGTTGAAAATAAGTGCACCTTGATGGGAGATTTTCGCTTCACCGGTTAGCGTAGGTTCTATCCAAGTGCAGTACATGTTTTCTAGTTCTTTTTTCTTAACAACGGGCAGGACTTCGGGTCTGCCTTCTCTCGTTGCCAATGGTGGGCATAGGAACCGGGCAACTCCTGGGCCTGATGGGCATGTGCAAGTAGGTGAAATGGGTTGCAGAATTTGGACCGGCGGCAGAGATCCGAACAGAGGGGAGTTGGTCCGACAAGGGATTTGGCCAGAAAATAGTGGAATTTGAGTAGATTTTGGGAGTTCAAGTGATGAAAATTGAACTTTCTTTTTATTAATGGATTTGGGAGATGTAAGACCATAAGTTGGAATGAGGAATGACAAGCAAATTATGGCAAGCTTTATTTTATTTAATGGTAGGAGTTCATCTTGAGCCTATAAATAATTCCCAAAATGAGAAGAAAAATCAGGAGTGGGGGGAGAAGAAGGAGAAAGAGAAGCAGAAAAAGAGGGAAAGTGGAGTGTGGAGTTTCAAGAGAGGGAGAGATGGGTAGAGGAGTAGAGGAGTAGAGGAAGGAGAAGTGAAATAAGGTTGTCCTAAAACTTATCCCCGACCCAAACTCGCAAGACCTCTAGGAATTTTTTTTTTCGCGAGTTTCTCTCTTAAATAAGCAGGAGAAAATTATCCTAAATTTTTATCATGTCCATGATACACAGGACCTCTGGGATTTTTTTTTTCGCGGTTTTATCTGTAATTAAAGTTAGTACGTGTAGTTTATAAAAAAAAATCATGTCTTTTTAGTATCGCGCTTGTGGAGATTTGTATCCTTCTAAACGTGTATTTTTTGAGGTTTGTACCTTCTCGAGCTTATGTCTTTTAGGATCTTGAAATGTGTCGGTGCTTTCTGAGGCTCGTAGCCTTCTGAGATCATTGATGTATCTGTGCATCTTGAAACTTATAGCCTTCCGAGGTCTTTGATGTACCTATGCCTCATGAGGTTTGTATCCTTATGAGGTATTTGATGTACTTTTATCTCTAGAGGTTTGTAGCATTCTGAGGTCTTTGATGTACCTGTGCTTTCCAAGGCTTGTAGCCTTCTAAAGTCTTTGAGTGGAGGTCATGTCAACCACTCGCTCTCTTGGAGTTTTTCTAGTGAGGACCTTGTCCACTACCAGCTTTCCATCAAAACACGCCTCTTGGACCGTCTTACAGGGGCATGGTAGCTTCTCATAGAGTTTTGTCTCTTGGGCTTGACTTCTACGGGTACCATACATTCTCATTGAGTCTTACCTCTTAGGCTCGAATTTTAGGGGCATGGTTGCTTCTCATCGAGTTCTTCATCTTATGTTCGACTTCCAGGGGTACTATATCATCCCGTTGAGCCTGTCACTTGGGCTCGACTTTTTGGGGTACCGTATTATCCCATCGAGTCTTGTCTCTTGGGCTTGACTTTCGGGGGTAAGGATGGAGACATTGTTTGTTACTTGCTCTCAATCGAACTTTCTACACAAAAACTTTTTTCCGATAAAATAAGAAAATTTCATTGAACTGATAGTTTAAGGCAACATTAAAATTTTACTAGAATAAAATTAAGAGTTTATATGTTGGTCTTTTACTCAAACAAGATAGTTTGGAGTTGTATTTCCCATTCGATAACCCTGACAATTTTATTATGGTTCCCATCACTTGGTTCTTATAATTAGCGACCCAAGTGACATTGGCGTATCGAACGTTCAATTTATCTTTCAATTGAAAAAACTATTCTGCTGAATGCCCTTTCTCTTAGTGGAAATGACAATATTGAAACTGGTCTCCATTATCTAAAATTTTAATTGTCTTTGCCACTTGACTAACTTTTCATCCTTGATGGCCATTAGGATGTTGATAAGAGATGTGTTGGGTAATGCGTATTCTTTTTTCTGATCGAGACTCACAATTCCTTTATGTTCCGAACTTTTTCGCTGTGAGATTTGATTGGTTTCCTCGACTTTATTCTTATCCTTCCCCCAATTATTCAAATTGTGCTTTATGCGCAATGATGGCTTCATCTGTAGGGATTTGAGATTTGACATGATGGGCAACATCAACGTAAGGGCGAACTATCTCATCCATCAGTGATGAGTAAAAAAAGTCCTGACAGAGCTCTCCAAGGAAGACACCTCTCAGTAACTCTGGATCCACTCTCGGAATCTGATGGGCATCAGTGGAGAACCTGCAGAAATATTCATTGAGGGACTTCCCCTCATTCTGACGAACTCCCGATAAGTGGAATGAATGTTCGATGATTCTTCTATTCACGGTTAATTGTTCTACAAATAGTAATGCAAGCTTATTGAAGGTGTTTATGGTGCCCCCGGAGGGAGTACAACCATGTGCGAGCTTGACCCTTGAGAGTCGCAGGGAACACTTGATAGAGAAACACATTAGAGGAACGGTGAATGTGCATGCTGGTTTGATAATGGTCGTCGTGCTCATATGAGTTTGTTTCCCCTTCGTAGACATCAATGTTTGGGAGTTTGAAGCCCACTGGGATAAGGTGTCGAAGAATCGCGTCAACCAAATGAGAGGATTATTGGAAATTGTGGTGAGTGGGGAAGCGATCCCTCAAGGAAACTCTTCTCGAACTAGGCATCTTAGCTCATTGTGGATGATATCAGCAAAAGTGACAGTAAGGCGGGGAGGTGCTAGGTGAGCTGCATGAAACGGATAAGTAGAACTTGTAATGTCGAGAAGATCGGCGTCACATCTCGACATGGAAAATGTTTCATCATTAGGAGAAAACCCGACGAGTAGGGTATTTCCAGTTGAACACTGAACTGGTGGTAAGTAAGCTCCATTGGATTGCAGTTGTTGCTCCCTCGCGTGAGAGATGAAGGATCTCATGTTGAGACTCCTCCATCCTAAATACTCGATCTTCCAGAGAAAGATCCAAGATATCTTCATAAACGGGGTAATGCCTTTCCGAGTAGGAGGATGCAGAGGCTTGATGGCCTTGCCTCCATAAATGTCTTTTGGAGTGATGGGTGTTGAAATGGGATGCTCCGTTGTTGCAAATATTGTGTCTGATAGCCATGCAATAGCTCTTGCAAGTATTTTAGTAGTGAGGCTGCTCTCTTCCCATAGAAGACGCAAAACTGACGTGTCTAGAAAATTCGCTACGGTAGAGTAACGAATTACCATCTTAACGTTGCACGAGAATTCAACATGCACTCAGAAGAGAGAAAAAATTAATAATGACACCATAAATTTTTACGTGGAAACCTAGAAAAGGGAAAAAACACGTACCCTTTGTTCGACTGAAAAAATCCATTATAAAACTGATGATTACGAGTAAGTCCCTCGTCTCACAGGCGGGGAATGTTTGAACACTCTTTGGAGTTATAATGTCGGTGCACGGATGAACTTTTTGTAAGATATGGACGGAAATCAATGGTGATCGATGGTGACCGACAGGTGGTGGTCGACGACGATCAGCAGGTAGTGGTCGATAACGGTAGCAGTGGTGTTGAATTTAAGCTCATTCTCAGAGGTTCAAGCTCTATTCCTCAGGCCTCAAGCTCTATCCTTATGGTGTGGGGCTATATTTATAATATTCTAGGTGCAGTTAATTTATGAATATGAACTACTTTGATTGGATGATCCAAAAAATTACCTTCGATCAGACGGCGTTTGATGAACAATTGAGTGCCTTAGCAATGTCAGAATTAAGCGAGCTTGTCAAGACACTAGATTCGTTTAGTCGAGACCCTCGATTCGATTACAAACTAGTCAGTTTCTACATCTGTTTGACCTTTTAATTATGTTCAGAAAGCTTCCAGAAGTGATTTAATGGCTTGATCTTAGCTCAATTTAGTTTAGAATAGATCAATGTTGTTACAATTCGGTCCATCTCGTCGAGCCGGCTAGTTTGACTATAAGTTTGCTAAAATCATAGCACTCTGACTTTCAAGCAAAGTTCGAACATGTTTTGCTCAAAAGAGTGCTTCGAGATCCGTGTCATTTCTCAATATTTGTGTATGATGATGAAAATTTATTGAAGTCCTGTCACACATATTTTGATAAAAAAAATTATTCTAAAATATTTACCCAGATAAAAATACATAGTCAATACAAGTTGAAAAAAACCCGAAGCATTTATGAGAATTACATAGATAAGATTAAATTCTTATATATTTACATATCTAATACTTAATATTTTTTTAATGTTTAATTATAACTTTTTATGTAAGATCTTATTATTTAAATCACATTAAAATACGTATATAAAACTTCTATTATCAGTTATACTTTTTAAGTTTTATTTAAAAATAATTTGTATAAATAAATCTAAATTTAAAGGGATATTTGCACATCCAATTCATATGTATTTACATATCAAATAACTTTAACTTTAATTTTTACATTTATGCCACCCAAATCTTTCATAGTGCTAGCACCATAAATGGGCCGAGCTTGAACGAGCTTAGGCTTGAGTAGTGAACCATGTGTTCTTGTTCGACTCGAGTTACATATTAATATTTGTGTTCGGCTCGAAATTGATTCGTTTAAATTAATTTAAAAAATATGTAGGGTGTTGTTGAATTAAAATCAGCACCACTTCTATGCAGTAGAAGACAAGAATCACATGACCATGCAAGCTATTATGATTTAAACAAACAAATATATAGGGAGTGCAAACGAACCGAACACGAACGAACAGAGCTTGTGTTCGTGTTTGGTTCGTTTGAAATAAGCTCGTGTTTGAAATTGTTTGTGAAGTTACTGTTCGTGTTCGTTTCTTAACGAACGAGTCGAACACGAGCTGTTTGCGAACGAGGAGCCAATTTGACAGCCCTAATATTAATATATATAAATAATATATTATATTAATGATATAACTTATATTATATAAATATATAATATATATATTAGTATTTTACTAATATAGTATATTAATATATTATAATTTATTTAATTTTTTAAAATATCATAAATTTTTTATGTATAATTATTTTAAATTATTTTATATTTCGAACAATAACGATTCGAACACGAACGAACGTATAAGCGTTGCTTGTTTGGTTCGTTTAACTAACAGAACGAAAAAAAATTATTCGTGTTCGTCTCATTTACTTATCGAACGAATCAAATACGAAGCTCATTAACGAAACGAACATGAAGCTATTTGCGAACAACGAAGCTTTTTGACAGATCCTACACACACACACATAGATATATATATATATATATATATATATATATATATATATATATATATATATATATATATATATATATATATATATATATATATAAAAGAAAATCGATATTTGACGAGTCCGAAATATCGATTTCCCATGCTTGCTCGATCCCATGATGAGAGCGCGCGTCATGTGTTTGTAAGTCAGCCTCCAAGCAGCGCGGTGGGGATCGAACAACTATCGAGAGCGGATTCTGATGTGCCCACGCCATGCTCAGACAGAGAATACGCACGCGCGCACACACACACACACACACACACACACACACACACATATATATATATATATATATATATATATATATATATATATATATATATATGTAATATTGTTATTATATAAATAAAATGTATAATTTTTTTTTATTTCAAAGTTAAAATGAGCCGATCAGGACTTCACAAGAGATTGGTTGTGTTGGACCTGTTTATAATTCTTTTTTAAATTTTGTTTGTATTCAGCTCATTTACTTATAATCCTATACGAGCTACTTTATAAATCAAACACAAAATTATTTGGGAACAATGAGTTTTTTTGTCAGCCTTATATATCGGAAAATTATTTCATACGGACAATGTACGCAGCGTTGCGTACGGATAACGCAAATAACCAACTAATAACACATAAAAACTTCATGAATAACATTAAAAAAAAACTGTGGGTTATTGACAGGTTATTGGAAAATTATTGCAGCGTTATTTGAGCGATAATCTCCCAATAACCTCAGAATACCCCAAATAACAGATTAAAAATATATAAAAGAAACCGTGGAGGTTATTGAGGCGTTATTAGGAGGTTATTTGCTGGTTATTCGGAATAATACCACAATAACCTCCTATTAACCTCTTGATAATCATGAAATACACCATCTCAGAGTTTATTAGTTGTTTATTAGGTGGTATTTGCTCTGTCCGTATACAGCGCTGCGTACGTTATCTGTATGAAATAATTTTCCCTCTATATGACACGAAAAATATCATATTTTTAATATAATTTTTCATACATTGAAAAGTCGTAAAAATTAAAATTCCGGTGTTAGATATGTAAATACATAAAATTGTGTGGTATGTATGATTATGAATGCCGGGCCCATGTCTTCTTTCCAGATTTCTGCCGAGGATACGAAGACGACGACCTAATGGAGGGAACGACTGCGCTGGAGGATTCTCCAAAGACTCCGGCGATGGAGTGCAGTTCCTCATTTATGTGGGATGACGAATCGAAACTCTATTTCCATGCAGGGTACGGGTTTGATTCCTTTCTCCTTCCCCGGCTCTTGCTCTTATGCACCTCGGGAGTTTTCCTCTCCTTTCTTTAAGTATCTACGCTTCCAGTAACATTTCTCTTCTTCAGATTCTTAGAAGGATTGAACTTTATTCGTCTTCTTCTGGTTTCAGGCTATTAGCTGCTTTGGTTGCTCCTTTTAGGATTTTGCTGTACTTCTTCTGTTATTATGGTCGTTAGATTGTATAATATGTGGATTGTAATCCCATTTGCTTAAAATTTGATAGTTTTTTGTTGTTTCTGATGTGTTTATGGTTTGTTGACGTTGTTTCGGCTGGAATTTATCTCATTGATTTGATTTACATGGTGGGTGTAATACCGAGCTTGATGCCTTATATGGATATGAGTTTGGCTAGCATATATATTTTGGAGGTTAGGGATTTTGAGAAATAGAAGCTGTGGAACATTAATTTTCGTGTTGTCCTACTTACTTCTCTCACAGGCAAGAAACAGCATTACGACTTCTTCTTCTTCCTCTTCCTCTTAAGCCTCTTGAATAGGAGACATAATTTAGATAGGGAGCTGATTGGTAGAGAGAAGAGTTTGAGGGAAGAGAGAGAAAATTTATCATATTTGATTAGGAATTCCTTTGATTCATTGATGATGGTAAAATGTCTAATAGAAGTTATTTATAGAAAGAGACATGCATGCTAGTTAAATTAAAAGGCTGATTTATTGTTTAAACTGAGATGACTTAGGGAGTTAATATAATAAAAAATGGATTTGATTCCTTGGGGCTGGTCACTTATCTCGGAGGTGTATTAATTTAAATATTAGACCCCCTTCTTGTATTGATATAATACAAGTTTAAACTTATCAGCCTTTTCCACCTTTTAATATTCTTTAATGTTTTGTTGTCCATGCTTTCATGATAACAGGAGAGACAAAAGGTTTTGGAGGAGAAATGCTAAGTTAGTAGTCTTATCTCTATTGGTTTTGAATATCTAAAATCTCTTAGATTATAATTTCAACTTTCCCACCTTGTTGTTACTCAATGGCCAATATGGAGATGCTAGTGATTAATGGCCACAAAGTAGATGTTTATATCCTGAGTATTTTGGTAGCCAATGCTTTCTTCATCTTTAGCATAGAAGTTGAGGTGGCTCGAAATTTGGATGTCGATGCCTTTCTTGCGTGTACCCCATCTAATTAAAGCAGAGTAATATGCTTCTTTCACATCGATTAGAATGGCATACTTGTTGATTTTGGCTTCAATGTGGTTTGGTTGAAGGGTATGACATTTTTATTAATGGATTCTATGGTTGAGGTTAGCTCAAAATCTTGTACTGTTCTTGAAATCCAAGTTTCAAATAATCTCGTTGACTCAATCCTTCATCAAGTTGGCCAAGGTACTACTATAAAGACCCAAAAGGCCTATTTTTTTCGTTTTTGATTGTAGCTCTAAGCCTTTTACATTCGTCTTCAAGTTACTGCAAGGAAAGTGGAACACTCTTTCCTTGGGGAACAAAAACCACCTCTGAATGCTATAGTTGATCTGGATGTCCAATTGGTTGTTACGCACTAATACAAGAGCATAACAAGTTTGAGTTTTGATTTATATGAATGATGTAGAAGTGTTTACTAAGGACTAAGTTTAATGAAAGAAAGGCCGACTATGTTACAATGAAACTCTTTTTTTTGTCGACAAAAATAATGAATTAGTTAGCAGATGGGACATGGAGGCCATTTTAGAGGAAAATTGGGGTCTTACTTGTAGGGCTTTCAAAACAGCTCGTTGTTCGCGGACATACACACATATTTACATATATATACATATCTACAGATCCACACACACACACACACACACACACACACACATATTGATGAGCAGTATTTTTTAAAAATTTAAAAGCTTTATAATCTATTAAAATTATTAATTAAGTAATTAGAATAAAAATTATTAAATTAGATTCAAATGATGTTTTATTGTAAACAATAATTCTTAAATCTTGTCTCAGCCGCTTAATATCTTATGGTTACATGATTAGGGTTGTCAAAACGACTTCTTTGTTCGCGAACAGATCGTGTTCGGCTCGCTAAGCAAACGAGCCGAACACGAACACACTTTCTGGGCTCGAAATATAAACGAGCCGAGCACGAGCTGAGCCTAGGCTCGCTTTTATTCGGCTCGTTTACACCCCTACTTACTTGTGAAGGCATAAGGCAAGGGGTATTTTTTTACGAACTTGGGCTATGCCTACCATAGATAAATATGTTAATGCTGGTCTTGGTGGCATGGCTGAATCGACCAATGGTTCAGCAGGGGAGAGTCTTTGTTTAGAAACAGGTCGGACGGGCCCTCCCTTCCGATGCCATGGGGCGGGAATTACTGCTCCTGCTCTCCCCCTTCCTATTTGATTCCCTTCCATGGGGGGAATTCATTTTCTATTATATTCCCTTACTATTTTATCTACTATTATCTGTATATGTATGATTTTTGCTTGCTTAGAATGGAGTTTTGATTGTTTGCTGATTTTAGAATTCTGCTTTCAGGCGTTTTTTTCCTTCCTAGGGTTGTATCCGACAGTGAGAACGTGCATCGACTGTAACTCGTTTGAGTTGGTGATTATTTTTGCTTGTTCCATCTCTTCCTGCTACCACAGTCCACCACAGCACCCCTGCTCGCCTCCAGCTCCCTTCAACGCCATCCAATCATGCTCAACTCCCTCCAGCTTCTTCTAGGACCGTCGCTCCTTCCTCCAATCCCTTCTAGCACGCCGCAGTCACCACTACTTCCCCCAACACTGCCGCTCCTTCCTCCAATCCCTTCCAGCAAGCCGCAATAGCCAATACTCCCCTAGGCCCCAGCATTGCCACTCCCTTTTTGCTGTCCTTCCGAACAGGCCACCACTACCTCTAACTCCTTCCGGAATTGCCGCACTTCCCTACCGTCCCATCCAGACATGTCGCTCTCACCTCTAGCGGTCGTTTATATGTTTTTTGTTGTTGTATGCTTATTTTGGGGAGTTGTTATTATGACATTTGAATTTCAACATTAATAATTCATTTCTATCATGGTTTGGGTTCACTTTGGTATCATATGTAAAACTAAGGTGGTGTTGTATTGTATGCATTGCCGTGGTGAGAATTGACTAATTACTACGTACAGATCAATGGAGTTGTTCAAGTGCAGCAAGAATGATCCTCATTATTGATACCAGAGTTAACCCAAACTACGACTTAGATGCAACAAATTTTATTGTAGAATTTTAAAAACGAGTACAATGACGCTTTGCACAAACAATAACACATAAACAACATACAAAGAGCACATAAACAATAAATGAAATAACACAAATAATAAAAGAGATAGTGAATGCAAAATTAGTCTCAACACGAGGTAGAAACAGTCTTGGAATGCGGCGAATTCAGTGTGAAAACCTCATAAGGCGGTTGGAAGCCTGCTGGGGTGGGGCTAGGGGAAGCTGACGACTATTTGCCGAACGCCGATGGAGATGGCATCTTGTAGAAGAGAGTGTAGAAGAAGATCAGCGACAACTGGATGGAGCACTGGAGGGGACCTTGAGGGGGCGGCAACGTACTTGGGGAGACTGGGAGGCACAACAAAGGAGTTGGTCTAGGAGGGCCGATGCGACAGCCTCATAGAGGAGTGGAGGCACAACAATGAAGGGAGGAGGCATACGAGGGAAGTGCGGCAGCATGGTGGGGGAGGGCGGCTTGTCTGTGTCGAGGGAGCTGGGAATGCAGAATTTTTGCTGGAGAGAGCCGAGAGTGAGGCAACTATAGGGGGTGACGCCGCGAGTTAGGAATGGGGCGGAGATACACACCATCTTGGGCGAGATACAGTCGTAGCACTACTCATCGAAGGATACAACTCTCAAAGAGGGAACAAGAGGAAGAAACACCTGAAATCAGAAATCAACAATAACAACTAATTAGACCTAAGAAAAGAAAATTCATAAATAGGGAAGAAGGGAGACAGCCAAGGCAAGATCCTAGGAAGGAAGGAGGTGAAAATGGAAGGGATTGAAAAGGCGATTACAACCACTAGAAGAAGCGAAAGAATGGGGCGGGGGTGGATCGAATCATTGACAAGAGGAGGGGTTGACTTAATAAAGATTGGACCAATCCGGTCCTGCGTGAAGGCTGGACTGGCTTCTCGTTGCGCCTGGCTCAATGGGTTGTGAGCTGCCTCGCGTCAATCTCTTGGGGTTGGGGGAGCTTTGACATTATTTGTCGAAGCTTTTGGTTCCTCGTAGTATTTTGGTGAGATCCAAGATATTGAATGTTATCAAACTTTTGGAGTCACCTGGTATGTCACTTTTGTAGGCATTGTCATCTAGCTTTTTAAGTATGTGTAAAGGTTCATCGACTTTGGGCTTGAGTTTCTCGTGTGCTCCTACAGGAAATCGCTCGTTCTTAAGACGAATTCACACGAGATCTCCTTATTTAAATATTACCTTTTTTGTGAACTTGTTGGCATATGCTTGATATTTGTGGTTTTGTTTAGTAATTGCTCTCCCAACTTCCTCTTGGAGTTGTTGAATCTAGTAAGCACATTCGATAGCATTCTCGCTGATCTCTGTCGGGGTAGAAGAGGGACAAACTCAAGGGTTGTGAGCGAGTTGTGGCTGTACACAATTTCGAATGGAGTGTGTGTTGTGGTTTGGATAATCGATTGTATGCGAATTCGGCTTGTGCAAGAATGAGATCCCATTGTTTAATGTTTTCCCCCATGAAACATTGAAGAAGATTCCTAAGGCTCCTATTAACTACTTCTGTCTGGCCATATGTCTAAGAATATGTTGTAGAACTTAATTGGAGTTTAGTGCCTAATTTGCTCAAGAGGGTTCGACAGATGTGGCTTAGAAATTTGACGTCCCGATCGGAAGTGATCGTTTTGGGAATGTCTTACGATCTTACGGAACTATAAATTGACAATGTGAGATGTGTCCAGCTTACGTTGGCAAGCCACGATATGTGTCCTCTTTGAGAAATGTTCGACGACCACCATCACAGTGTCTTTGTTCCTTTGTGTGTGGGGAAGTCCTACCATGAAGTCCTACCACGATGTCCATGCTGACACCGACCATGGCACCTCATGTACCGGTAAAGGAGCGTACAATCTCGTATTTTGCGTGCGAGTTTTGGTGATATAACAAATCCTACACTGTCGGACTTGTCGCTCCACATCTTTCGTCAAGTGAGGCTATAAAAAATAAAAATAAATAAATAAAATAAAATAAAATAAAATAAAATAAAAAACGTTTTCTCATGAGCGCGAGAGGCTTATTTCTACCAAAATGGTCGGTCAACCCGCCACTATGGTTTTCCTGGATGATGGCCTCTCGCAGTGAGCATCGGGGAATGCATAATTTATTGTGGTGGAACTGGTAGCTATCTGTTTGGCAGTGCTGCCCGTTAGATTTCTTCTGACATTGTTCCCATTTTTTTTGGAATTCTTCATTTGTCTCATATAGGTCTTTTATAATCTTAAAGCCTACAATCTGTGTTTTAAAGATGTGATTAGTAGGTGACGATGACTCAAAGTGTTCGCGACTCGGTTCTGATTCCCAACTTTGTGTTTAAGTACGAACTGGAAGGAAGCTATGAATTCTACTAAAGTGGCATGTCGCCTTTTTAGTTTATTCTGGCCCTTCAAAAATTTTAAAGCTTCATGATCCATGAAGAGGGTGAACTCAGTTGTAAGTAGGTAATGACTCCACCGCTCTGGAGTTCTAACAATGGCATAAACTCTATCTTAGGTGGAATATTTTTGTCGAGTCTCATTTAGTTTTTTGTTGAACTAGGCAATGAGGTGACCACCTTAACTTAGTACAGTGCTAATGCCTACGTCGGAAATGTCACACTGAACCTAAAATGGTTCGTTGAAATCAGGTAAGGCAAGAACCGAGGCTCGAGTCATCATTTCCTTTAATATGTCGAAGCTGGTCTGGGCTGTTGCTACTCACGTGAATTCTTTTCTTTTCAACAGTTAGTGAGAAGTGATTGCGGACAAATCTTCTGTAGAAGTTGGCTAGCCCCAAAATTATCGAAGCTCTGTGAAATGCAGCACGATTTAGCTTACGATTGCCTCGATCTTCGTTTGGTCCATTTGAATGTATGTGTTAGACACAATGTAGCCCAAAAAACATGCTTTGTGAGGAAGTGACATTTCATGGGCTGAGCATACAATTGTTTAGCTAGTAAGACCTCGAAAACTGCCCGAAGGTGTTGCAGGTGGTATTCTTCGGATCTACTATAAACCAATATATCATCGAAGTAGGCCACCATGAATTTTTTGATGTGGACCCGAAAGACTTGGTTTATCAGCCGCATGAAAGTGCTAGGCGCGTTGGACTGGCCAAAATGCATGACTGTCCATTCTTAGAGGCCATCTCATGTCTTGAAGGCAGTCTTCCTCTCGTCTCCTAGGCGCATTCTTATCTAATGATACTCACTGCGAGGTCAATTTTTGAGAAGATGGTGGCGCACTGCATTATTGATTTAAGAGATCGTTGGGGCATGGTATGGGAAAGCGATATTTGATGGTAATTTTGTTAATGTCATGATTGCTAATACACATCTGCCATGAACAGTCTTTCTTGGTTATTTTGAGGGCGGGGACAGTGCATGGACTAGTGCTTGTCATACTAATCCTCTTGTAACAAGATCCTGCACCTGACATTGGAGTTTCTCGTACTCTACGGGTCACAATCGGTAGGCAGGGCGATTTAGTAACATTGATCCCGATATGAGATCTATGACGTGTTGGATGTACCTAAGTGGTGGTAAGCCGTCTGGAAGGTTGTCGGTCATTACGTTCTTGAAGTCGTGTAGGAGCCGTTGTAAGCATTTGGGTATTTCCCTCGCGTCTCAAATGAACTGTAGAAAGGTGGCTCGTGAAATTAACGAATCTTCTATGTCGATGGCGCCTTTCACATTCTTGAAAGATAGTAGCATGATGTGTTTCCCATCCTTCTTAAATGTGTATGTGCTCTTCATGCCGTTGTGTAGAGTTTTCCGGTCGAACTTTCACGGTCATCCTAGTAGGATGTGACAAGCATCCATCGAAACCACATCACACCAAACTTGATCTTGAATTTGATCGCCGATTGAGAATTCAACTAAGCATTGCTAGTTGACGCGTATCTCATTCCGTCTTTTTAACCAGGTGAGAGTAGGATCGCGAATATTTTTGTGTGACTAAGCCCAACTTTTGCATCATTAGCATAGAGATGACATTTTCACAACTGCCACTGTTGATGATCAAACTGCAGATTTTGCCCTTTATTGTGTTGCGGAAGATGCCGTGTCGTAGCCCTGACAGATCTTGTTCCAGTTGTGATTGTATGATCTTCCGTCAGACCAGCATCTTGCCTTCATCTCCGGGAAGCTGTAGTGCTTCTTCTTCTTAACTATCCTCCTTCTTAGCTTCCTCTATTTCTTCGATGAAGCCTTTTTCAGTGAACAAGGCAATTCAGTTTGTGGGATAGTGGGCGGCGATGTGGCCATAACCGAGGCACTTGAAACACTTTCGTGTAGGAATAGTTCCAGATAAACTACCCCTTTCTGGCTTCATGCCACTCTGTGTGGTCTTCTCGCTGCCTTGTATTGATTTGTCAGCTCCAGAAGTTTTCTTGTCGATAGGCGTGGTTGTAGGTGATGGCTTGACGGTTGTCTGCTGTTGGAAGGATGGTTGAGACATCGCCTAATTTTGTTGTCGTTAAAGAACAAAATGCTAGGGTTTGGATATCGCTCAACGACCAGTAATGTTGTACGACGTTGCTAGTGGCGGGTTTTAGGCCCCCGAAATGGTGGGTGATTGTGTGCTCCTCTTGCTCGACTAGCTCGCAATTCATTCGTAATTGGTCGAACTTTGCTGTGAATTCCTCGACCAAAAGCTGTTGTAGGTTGTGAAGCCTTAGGAACATGTCCTGGCGGTATTGGGGTGGCAGGTGTTTCTTCTGCATAGCTTTTTTCATTTTTACCTACTGAGTGATCTTGCGCTTCCATCCCGTTTGCGTTGTTGCTGTAGTTTTTCTCACCATAATGTAGCGCTTTTCTTCAATTTAGTGGGGTGAGTTTAACCCCTTTATCCTCGAGGACCTTCTTGTATTCGAAGATGTGTTCAACCGCTTGTAACCAGTCAATGAAGTCGTAGGGATCCATGTTTCATTCAAACTCCGGTAGGTCTGTCTTGATGTCGTAATCTCAGTGTGCGGCGAAGAAGGGCTCCTCTCGTGGTCTCCATCGATAGTGAATGCCAAAACTACATGGTTGATATTCATCGTCACTAACGTCTTCGCGATGAAACGGATTCAGATCATCGTCACGGCTCCTCTTCTAATCTCGATATCGCGGTCGAGGGTAACCCCGTCTTGGATTTCGTTGTTCATCTCGGCCAGTCGTTCCAGGCGACAGATATCCCGTTCTATTTCTTCCCGGGTTGGGTTTGCCGTGTAACGTGGCGGCATGACCGGAAGTGATTCCGGAAGAGACAAAAGAAAGAAGAAGGAAAAGACAAGAATATAAGGGAAAATTGAAGAGGAAAAGAAGAGAAAAGGGAAAAGAATTTTGGGTGGCTTGGGTTGGGGCGGATACTAGGAACCCTATGATAGGACTAGGGTTGGGCTAGCTTTGATATCAATTGATACCGGAGTTAACCCAAACCACGACTCAGACGTGACAAATTTTATTGTTGAATTTTAAAAACGAGTACAGGTTTGACTTAAAAGAAATAGTGAATGCAGAATCCAAGGGTTCATTACAGTGACCACCTCTAGTAGTTTGTGTACTCTATCTTTGGCATATTTGTGTTTATCTGGCTTCCTTATGTTGGAGGTAAGGCTGGCTAGAATAAGCTCTAGTATGAGGAAGGAATGAGTTCAGGAATGTGGGCTTAAGTTATAATCAGGTTGAACTCGGTGCATTGGCTCTTTTAATGTCGCTGGTTTGCAGTTCCTTCGTGATAATTGAATTGAATCTCAGGTGTTGCAAACTTTTCTCAAAGAAGGAATTCACAATCCATTAATTTTAACTTTTTGAATTTGAAATTAAAAGGACTATAAAGTTTCTCAAACGTGGTTTGACTGCTGATGACATGTGCCCATCTTCATGATAACACCTGGATTTCATCTTAGGATACTTTTCTTTGTTCACATTGTTGCCACATGATTTGGAGGATTGCTATCCGATTATCTTCTATGATGTATTATTCCCCTTAAGTTCTCTTTTCCACCATTTTCAAGCTCTTGATCTTTCTTCTTCCTGAATTCTACCATCTCCTTGCTCTTCTTTATAGTTGTAGCTTATTGCTGTTTCACATTCAGGCATGGAGAAAGAAAGTGATGATCTCCTTCCCACTTTATCATCACCTTCCTTATGCATAAGCCAATGCTACTTGAAGAAGATATATAAAAAGCTCAAACTCACTGGAAATGGTGTCATCTATCTTCATAACAAGAGCAAGTTTTCCAACACCCTAGAGAAGTTGCTTCTTTGTATATGAGTTCAATGGCGATTGATACCTCGTTGTTTATGTCCTTCATTGACAGTTTGTGCCACATCTATGGTGGAGTTTTGAGGAGATGTAGGCTATCATCTAAGCGAACCTTGTCATGTTTTTCTTAGAGAAGATCCTTATGTTTTTGTGAGTGTTGGTATGGCAATGAGGTTGTGCCTTGAAAAGGAGGTCCCTGACATGTGGATCAACTGTAGTTTCCTTTTTATTTGATGCGAAAGATAGCTAAATTTGGCCTTAGAAATATGTTTATTCTAGAAATGTAAATGCATACTCAACAAACCAATTAAAACTACAAATTTAATATATGAAATTCAAAATATAAATTCAAAAATAAAAAGAAAGGTTCAGAACTGAAAATGATCGATGAGACAAATATTTTTTATTTCTAATGATGTACTGTAAGATTTGCCGCACAGAACCTAACATAGATTCTTTGGGACCTTCAATGGAACACGAATTTTAGATCTTATGCTTTGCCCAATATTTTGGGGTGTTTGTTCTCTCTTTTGATTTTTCCTTCGCTTTGCTGATAGCTTTACTCTTGCTTGCATATAAGAGAGTTAAAGGTTTAAGCACTCCGGTTTAAGCTACTTGTTGTTTGGTTTAGAATTGCTCAACTCAGATATATCCTTCAAGTTGTTAATTAGAAATCTTGGTACATCTCCAACTAGACTGTTGCAAGATTTCTTTTTATTGTTCTTTTCTTTCAATTTTTTGCACACTACATTAGTTTGAACTTGTGCTTGCTGAAAAGTTTGTAATTTGGTATGGGTATTTTATGAAAGTTATCTTAGTTAACCTTTATGCCTTCTGTAGGCATAGACTTTATATGATATTGGCTTAATGCCATTGTAGTGCTAGGTTAGTAATTTTTGTTGTTTTTTGCTTTGCATCTTGCTGATCTATGCTAATTGTTCAGTTTCAATGGTTGAAACTAGGGATATAATTGAGTCTAAGTCAATTTGTGAATTAGTTTTAGGCTTTGTTTAATTTTTTTTAACCGAACTCAATGAGTTAATGAACCAAGATTGAGCCAGCCTTGACTAATCCTGTAAGCTTTTAAATTGATTAGTTAAAAAATGTTATTAAAAACTAAGTCTGAAATATATTAGAATTTGAGGATTTATTTACAAAACATTTTAAAATTTTTGAAAAGAAATACTTTGTTATTTCAACTAACTTCTCTTTCTTTGGTCATTTTATTACGACAACTTCTTGGATTGCTTTTTTTTTTTTTTTTTTGTAATGATAAGAATTTATAGAATTGAGCTCAAGTTACACTTGATTGATTAATCGAGCTTAAGTTTAAGTTAATGTTGAATCTTGCTCAACTTGATTCACTTTCACTTTAGCTAAAATAAGGTTTTTTTCCTTCAAAATGGGCTTATTCAATGTTTTTGGATATCTTGATTTTTTTTTTTTTTTTTTTTTCCCACCAAAAGTGTGGATATTATTGATGCATGCGGAACTCAAATTTAAAAGCTTGACAAAAACTTTTAAAAGTCTTTATTAACTGAGCTGACTAGCGCACACATAGCTTTAACATGTATGGTTGACTTTATTCTTTCTTAAGGATTCAAGGGATTGTTGTATAGTTAGAGGTATTCGATGCTTTTGGATCAATGGACATCCTCTTGAACAAATTTCTTGTTTAAGAATGACCTCATATGCCTAGCAATATGGTTCATTTGTGCCACAACTTATCATTAATATACAGCTAATTTTTTGTTCTTGCTTATTTCATTTAATAACTTTAGAGCGAAGGAAGAAAAAAAAAGAGAGATGTATAGAATGTTTAATTTGGGAGATAAGATAGAGGTAGTTTGATCGAGTTAAATATATTAGAATCGACGAAAATATGAAAATGAGATTTTTCGAGAAGGAATTTTTTTTGGATGATCGTAATAAATAATATAGTACGTAAAGGTAAAACTAGGTCTAGATCCCATGCCTATTGAGATTTGAAAAATTATAAGGGATATTGTAGTATATTGGTTGATAAATATTTTTAATAGAACCTCGAATAGTAAGAGAATGTTAAATGATTGTTTAAAAATAGTTTTTGCACCAAAATTTAAGAGCAAATGTGTTGTTTTGGATGAAATCAAATTTTTTTGTTATACCATGAAGCTATGCGAGAGAGTAATAGGATTCATGCAGAGAAAAATTATGATAATTTAAAAAAAAAAAAGTTGTTTCAAGCCAGTAAAATCTATTATGAGAGAGACTTTTGTGTTAAAACAATAAATGTAAGAAGTATAGAGAATAAAGTAATGATCTTCATATGATTTTT
This sequence comes from Papilionanthe hookeriana x Papilionanthe teres, assembly GCA_022702705.1. Classification (NCBI taxonomy): domain Eukaryota; kingdom Viridiplantae; phylum Streptophyta; class Magnoliopsida; order Asparagales; family Orchidaceae; genus Papilionanthe; species Papilionanthe hookeriana x Papilionanthe teres. The sequence continues at coordinate 34,450,723 of CM040433.1, read as the reverse complement.
ATCAGTCGTAAGAAGGCATATGAATAAATGAGAATTATTTTGATGTAATTTAAGGCAAAAATACATGCATCAAAATATATAGACATTATCAAAGATACGCATGATGGAGCACATTTTAGTAGTAGAAGCAATTGTGAAGTGATATATGTGTTTTCATTCTTCGAAGATTTATATTAAACATCATCATTATGTCCATTCTTTTTTTTATTTATTAGTTATTGGAAATATTTATAAAGGATATTTAAAACAAGATGCCTTGTTATATACTTTTTGCAAATGATATAGTTTTTTCTAATGAATCATTCATCGAAACAACTGAAAGCTAGAATAATTGAGAAAATATTTAGAAGATAGAGACCTTAGAATTAATATAATAAAGTTTGAATTTATATTATTTATTTTAATGGGTATGAAGCAACAATTATCATTTTATATTATTAAAAGATAAGGGATGCCTAGGAGCAATAGATTAAATATTTTAGATATATTGTACCAAAAAAATGAATATACTTATGATGATACAATACACACTTTTATAGTTAAGGCTGAATGATTGAAATAGAAAAGGGCATAGGGAGTTGTGTGATAAGAGGACATCTTAGAGGCTTCAAGCAAAGTTAAAAAAACTACAATTAGGCTAATAATATTGTATGGATCCAAATTTTAGGACTAAAGTTATTGATATTTAAATTGAGTGTGACAAAAATGAGAATGTTCATATAGATGCATGATAAACTACGCAAGTAAAATTAAGGAATAATCACATTAGGAAAAATGTTAAAGAGATTTATATTAAAGATAAGATTACCAAAAATTAATTTAGTTGATTTGGACATATATAATGAAAGGTGGAAAATGTACCCTTTTGAATATGTCAGATGGTTAGGAAGGAAAATGGGTTAGACCTAAGATTAAATGCATGGAAGTTTTAGAACTAAATTAAATCATTCACTTCTATTTGTTGTCTTTGCACGTTTTAGTTAGTGTCCTTGTTTATAAAAGAGAGGGTGGTCCAAACCAAGTGTAAGTATATGTGCTATTAAAGAAAAAATATGATTCATTTATAATAAGGCAGTTATTCATGATTAACGTAATTTATTCCTTTTTTTATTTTTACCCTTTCCTTATTGCAGTACTGGATTCTACCATGACCCTAATGATGGATGGTATTACAGCAGCAGAGATGGTCTTTATTACACGTTTGAGAATGGAACTTACGTTCTTATTACCTGCACTGAGGTATTTTTCTTGGTTTGCTACAATATTTGCATGCAAAATCAAATTTTTTGGCTCCAATTTTTTGTTAAAAAACATATTGGTTCAGGAAGAAAAAGTCGCAGCTCCTACATGCGCTGGCTCTGTCTCAAGTGAACCTACACTTGATTCAAGTATGTGGTATCCACAAGACAAGCATCATCTCTTCTTACAAACGATTCACACTTCTGTGTGGTTTTTTCTGCTTTATGTAAATTGTTGAGCTACTTGGGGATGTCTTGTAACAATATTAGTAAATCCTGTAAATCACGCATTTAAGACGATACTGAGAGGAATTGAGAAGAAACTAGATTTACTAAATCCAGGATTTAAAATTTGCTCTTTTTTTTCTGTCTAGCAGATTTTAGTTAAATCCCATTTAAAACTGTTACAGAAAACCCCTAATTTTACTTGAGAACACAAGAATACGGTACTAGTTTGAAGTGTTATTTTTATTAAGATACAGAGAATCTTGTTTTATTATTATTTTTTTCTTTTTTTTTTTTTGCAATGACTACTTATTGCATTCTGATATGAACTTTTGTATTATTCCTAATAACCATAATCAGTTGCTGACATTCAATAAAATAAAGCTGTGCTCACTCAGTTTATATATTACTTCCATGCATGAAGTTTCTATTTTATTTTATTTGTTTTTTTTTGTAAAATATAAACTACAATTAATCCTGCAGTTTTTTTATTCGCACAATTTACTTTCTTTCCTTTCATCTTTTCTGTAATAGGCGTCCCACACCATTTTCCAGGCGATGGAACTAACAATGAGCTGCCACCATCACAGTGGTTTGTAAAGTGGTCTCACATTTTTTGCATGCCTTACCAAAAAGGCCTCTATCTGACGCCTTTCTAACATCATAAGTTATTTATTGCAGGATTGAGGAGACGCTGATTGACCTTTATTTATCAGGATATAATAATAATTCAGAATTTAACCCTGACAGCTTAACGGATCCCTTGACAAATGGTGAGCATTAAAACTTTGGGGCATTTACATAGATAGCACACAATTATATCTAACACCAATTTTTAAAAGTCAAATACACCTTTTCATGCATGATTTAATGCACCAAAGTGCTATGTATGCAAATATGAAGTTTAGGTGTGAGACATGTAAATCATTAGAATTGTATGCCATTTATGTAAATTTCCCATATTTTTTCATATAATGCATTCTTCTAATTTTCTAGATGTTATCAGAAAGCCATATTGTTTAGCAAGTTTTTCGCCATGTATGTAAATTTCCCAAATTTTTTCGAATAATGCATTCTTCTAATTTTCTAGAGGCTATCAGAAAGTCGTATCGTTTAGCAAGTTATTTGCATATTGACCAGAACAGGGTTGTCAGGTCCAGTGTGAGTGACTAACTGATTATTTAGCTTTAGATGACCCATTTGGCAGTCAAAATGGCACCGAGAATCACCAAAACAACGAATCGACCTCAGACTACGAACATGACATGGATGTGTTAACTCACATAATCTCAAGCAAAGGTGCATGCTAGCTAATTTCTGTAACATCGTCTATTTTTTATGGATGTTTGTGTAATTTTAAAAAAAAGTTAAAATTTTTTATATTTATTTCAGAAGAGGAAAACTGGCATGCACAGTATGGCCAGGTCACCTGTAGAGCTGATGATGATTTGCCACCTTTCTCTGTACTAGATCTGTGGGACTGGGAAATGATTATGGAGCCTATAAAGAACAGTTATGCGTCAAGGTTGATGGGAAGGGTGACCAAATGTTCTAGTAAACTACATCCTTCTATCCCTGCTAAGGGAAGTCTTCTGAAAACTGCTGCCATTCGAGAGGTTCATCTGGATTTTGTTCGTGTTGCATCAGGTAACATGTTTTTCGGAGGGGCATTCACATACATACCACACAACTCTAATGTATCTACATAGCTAACAACTATGCATTCATAATTTCATGCATGCCACTCAAATCTTTAACATCACATAAAGAATTTCACCATCATTTTAAAAGTGAAATACACCGTTTCCTGCATAGTTTATAATATCAAGGTGTTGTAAGTGCAAATATCAAACTTTGGGTGTAAGATGTGTGTATACATAAGAATCGTGTGATGTGTATGTAAATTTCTTTTTTTTTTCTAACTGCACTAACATTCATCAGACATATCTTCTTTTACATTATGATATATCAAATATCAGATTTTATGAACAAACTTTGAAGCTGTAACAACTTAGTCTCCCTGTGATTCTAATGTTAAAAGGATTTGCACTACCCAATATGGAAGAATGCTTTTACAACATGTTGGTATTATAATTTTATTTTTGGGTGACAAGTTAAGATGATGGAAATCACTTTGGGAATATTTGGTTTCAAGTAGTTGTATTATATGTGTATATGAAATAAAATGTTAAGTAAATAAAGTACAATTAGAATACACTTAGAATTGTTTCGTTGATATTAAATTGTAATACTCATGGTGAGGATGGCCTTATGCTTTGATAGTAGGAGGAAGGAGCCGGAGGATGTGGGAGGAGGCAACACGGGGACAATGCTATGCAACAAGCTTGGTGGGGTTGATATTGTCACCGGATAATTTTGACAAGGTCATGTAAAGCCGAATATCATGTGGGCGAGCACAATGGATTTGGAGTTTATCCTTAAAATTTATAGAAAAATGAGCTTTTGGAGGTTTCTAAAACCCCATGTAGAAATGTTTTAGATTTGTTTTACTCTCAAATAAACACTAAAATATTTTAAACCCTGCCTTTTAAACGCAGTACAGTCAAAATACCTACATTTGAACCTACCCTTTATCAACATATTATGGTTAATGGTGGACTTTATCCTAGATAAGAAAATTTGGGAGGCCTTATGCTTTGCCCTGGACTATGAAACTTGATATGTATTAAATTCTAGTTTTAAAAATTATCAATATATTTGAACTAAAAAAATGTAGACTGATTACAGTATGAATATACTTTTAAGGGTTTGGTTTCATTATTTAACTCTGCTAGAATGACAATCTAAAAAAGAACTAACGTCAATATTCTGAATTGTCTTTTGTTCAACCAGTTATGATCACCATTTGTCTGTGTTGGTGATGGCTTCTGATTTTAATTGTAGTTGAGGACAAAATTCACAAGAGTAAAGTGTCAAAAATAGTCTCTTGACGGTTTATATGGGGTCATTGTAGTCCCCAGATTATATAAGTGTTAAATTAGTCTTCAGTCTCTTTAAATTGGGGCTGAATAAGATTATTTCAGCCTGTATTAAAATACTCCCGGGACTAAATTGACACTCGATGGGTTTTGTGATCACAATGACCCGCGACAAAAAATCAAAGACTATTTTGCACTTTTCTCAAATTCCCAATGTGCTTCGTACATATTTGGTTGTAGTTGAGGAGAAATTTCATAATGTGCTTCATACAAATTTGATTAAAAAAAAAAATTCTTCCCTTAAACTGTTGATAACAAATGCAAGCTTTTTTTTAAGGGAAATTGAACTTCTTTCCCCCATGATTTTAAATTTTAAACTTTCTTACAGCCTTTCATTTATAGAGGTTGATGACATATTTTTCATTTTCCGTGTCCAGGGAGAGTTTACAGATTGCGGAGCCCTAGTATAAAGTATCTAGTTTCATTATCAACATATGATTCTTCCAATCCGACAAAAGATTGGGACTTCCCTGATTTTTTTCCCTCCAACTATGAATACACTCCAGTTAGTCATGATCAAGACTACAACTTAGAGGGGGTTGTTTATGCAAATTCTTCCAGTACTATTGATGAAATGCCTTGTATGGCTGAAAAGGTAATTATTATGTTGCATTTATTGCATGCTTTTTGTCATAGCCTTTGTGTTCGCTAGCAATTGTAATATATTCATTGACCCCGCCTCGATGATGTTGGCCCCCTTTTTGTGTTGCTCCTCAATAATAGAACAAGGCATTTACATGCATACCACCCAATTCCTATGTATTTACTTTTCTAACACCTAAATATTATTTTTTACGTTTATAACACCTAAATATATATCTAAATTCATTGGAATTGAGTGGTATTTATGTAACTGCCGTTTTTTGTTTTTAGGGGCATTTACATGCATACTACTCAATTCTTATGTATTTACATATCTAATACCTAAACTTTGTTTTTAACATATATACCACCCAAATATTTCATACCATATCAAAAATACCACCATTTTAACTTTTAAAAAGTGAAATACACCTTTCAATGCATGGATAAGGTCGCATATATGTAAAAAATTGAAGTTGAGGTTTTAGATATGTAAATATATAAGAATTGAGTGGTATGCATGTAAATTTTTCTTATTTTTATTGATCTTTTTGAGTATCCATCTTGCTTTAGCAATGAAAACTAATTTTTTTAACTCCATAGCCTATGCTACCAAAATAATTTTGATCGACCTTACACAGTCACTAATCATTGTCATATTCTAATCACAGAAAACTGGTTCAGAGTACAGAGATAGAGCCGCCGAGAGGAGGGCCTTGCATGGTGGTTTCGGTACAGGTTTGGGACAAAAGAGTTTCCTTGATGATGATTATATTTCCGGAGAATCTCGAACACCTGAGACAAATGGGATTCTAAATGAAGCTATAAATGCCTCCTTTGGCCCCGGAAGTTATGCCAGAAAAATTCTGGAAGGCATGGGATGGAAACATGTAAGCTTCCATTCACTGACTGCTATCCATAATGTGCCATGTTTGTTAATCATGTGTTTGGGGCATATTTACATGCATACCTCCCAATTCCTATGTATTTAATATTCACATGTCTAGCACCTAAAGTTGGCTTTTTTACATTTATACCACCCAAATCTTTCACGTCACATAAAAAATACCGCTATTTTAACTTTTAAAGAGTGACATATACATTTTCATGCATATGCAAGGTGGTATGTGTAAAAATTGGAGTTTAGGCTTTAGATATGTAAATATGTTGGAATTGGGTGGTATATATATGTAGATCTTCCTTATGTTTACTATAAATATTTACATGTATACAATATGATAGCCTTGTATTTTACCTCATAAGACTAGAATTGCTCTGATTGCATTATATTCTTTTTCGTATTTAGTTCCACAAGTTGGTGGTTAGGATACATCAAATCATTCCTCATTACTTATCTTAACTCAGTCATTGCATCAAACCTTTACCCATTCACTACTGAAGAAATGTTAATTTGTTTCTGTTCTTGCTAAAAATACTTCTATCTGAAAGGAAGGTTTACATGCATACCACTCAATTCTTATATATTTACATATCTAACACCCAAATTTGAACCTTTGCATACATACCACCTTACCTATGCTTGAAAATGTGTATTTCACTTTTTAGAAGTTAAAATAGTGGTATTTTTAATGTGTTATGAAATATTTGGGTGGCATAAATGTAAAATGTATTGTTTAGGTGTTACCTGCGTAAATACATTGGAATTAGGTGGTATGTATGTAATTGTCCTTTTCATTTTATATGATAACTTAGCTTTTGCTTTCGCCTGCTGATTGTTGTTCGTTTTGCTTACTTAGGGCGAGTCTCTCGGGAGCTCCAACAAGGGCATTTTAGAGCCACTGTGTCCTGTTGGTAATAAAGGCTATTCTGGTTTAGGGTGGAATCATGTTCGCGGTGAGAACTGATAAAACAGCCAAATTTTACTTTTGGGTTCAGTCTCTGAAGAATAGATTCCTGACTTTTACACTTCCTTTTGGTTTCATTTATGATGATGGCACCTTGACTCCAGTTTGAGGTAAAACTTTATTTTTTATCGAATTTTCCTGTTATAATCTGACACATGGATTTTTACATGAAACTTTTGCATTGCGTTATCAGGTGCAAATTATATCATTTTTTTGGTTTGGAAAATGGTGAATTTGCTTACATACCACCCAATTCCTATGTATTTACATATCTAACACGAAAATTTGATTCTTTTACATTTTACACCACGTTAGTCTTTTATATTACATAAAAAATATCATTAGTATAACTTTTAAAAGTTTTATTGTATCTTTTCATGCATAGGTAAGGTGGTATGTATGTAAAAATTGAAGTTTTTAGGTGTCAGATATGTAAATACATAGGAATTGATTGGTATATATGCAAATCTTAAATAGTTTATTCTTGTCACGCAGGTTTATATAAGATGAGTATTTTGAACTCCATTTTCTTGGATCTATTGGAGAGAGGTATTGTTACCTGTCTTCTACTTAAAGTATGTTTCATAGTTGACGCATTGTTTATTATATTTGTTAGAAGTTATATTAGAAAATAATTTATTCTTGTGAGTATTATTTCCTGAGATTATGAGTTATTTCCTTTCCAATTTTATATTTATTTTCTTAGATTATGAGTTATTTCCTTCATATTTTATGTTATTTCCTTTATCTCCAAATAAATAATATAAATTTATTATTGGAGATATTAAATGATATATCTTTACTTCATATTATTTCATTTTTATCATCTTTCCTATTATAGGATTCATATAAAGGGTTATTTATACCCCCCTTCACATCAATTAAATCCTCCCATTTATTCTGTTTTATTTCGCATTATTCTAAATTTCAACGTGGTATCATAGCCAAATTCCCTACTATAGCCACTAATCCTTTCTACAGAGTCGTTGAACTTCCTTCCTGTCATCTTCTCTCCAAGAAGGGAGGGACGTTGTCTCTCCTTTCTATCAAACATTCTTCGCTCTGCCGTCGGGTTCGCGTCAAAGATGGTGGCGGCAAATGGCGGCGAATGGTGGAAGAAAAAGGTTTCGAGTCGCCGACAAGGGAAGCGTTGCTGTCTGAGATGGAGGGAGCCAGGAGGTGGGAGGACCTGAGTAGTGACCTCTTGGTTGCGATTTTCTCGTGGATCGAAGTACGGTGCTCTTGCTTATGGTTATGGAATGGCTACCAATGGTGTAGGTTTCGGAGGGTACGGCGACTATGGGAACACCGGGGCCTATGGAAATCCTTGTGGGCCTAGCGCTGGTTTTGTTATCAGACTTTTAGGTGCTCCGAGGAGTTGGTATGTTTTGTTATGGTGCAAATGTTGGGTATGGACGAGTTGTTTTTGGACTCACATGTCAGTCTCCTAGTGCTGTAGCAGGAAATATCCTATTGCAAGTCCTCCTTGCATCAGATCATTCTTTGTAGCTTTTACACGCCACAGGCCTGTCTCCGGAGCTTTTTTTCTCAGTAGGCCCTTATCCGAAATCTTTCTTGTAGCAGACCCCCCGTTGGAGCTTTCTTGTAGCAGCCATCCTCCATAAATTTTTCTTGCATCAGGCCTCCTCTGGAACTTTTTCTGTAGCAGACCCTCCAGAGCTTGTAGCATGTCTTCTACCATAATTCTTTATGCAGCAGATCCTCCTCAGGAGCTTTTCCTGCAGTATGTCCTCCACCGAAATTCTTTCTGCAGCCATTTCCTGCATTAAGCCCCCCTCCGTAGCATTTCCTGCATCAGACTCTCATCTGGAGCATTTCGTGCAGTAGGTAATCCACCATAATTTTTTCTGCATCGGGCTCTCCTCCAGAGCTTTTCACGCAGCAAGGCGGGGCTTCTTTTCTGCATGTTATACCTTATAGTTTTTTTCTGAAGGTTATCTACTTCTCTACAAACTCCTCTGCAGTATTACCTGTAGGATTCTTCCGCGTACATACAAACACTGCATGAACTGCAGTCAACTAGAAGTCAGCATTTTCCTACGGTTGTCTTCTATCCTACAAACTCCCCTGCAGCATTATCTGTAGGAGCCTTCTATCTACCTACAGACACTGCAGAAAATGCAGTCAAAGACAACTTTAGTTATCTACTTCCCTGCAACCTCACCTGCAACATTACTTGTAGGAGTCTTCCGCCTACCTACGGGCACTGCAATCCATGTTTACTTCACGGGATCTCTCTCACCCATTCTTTGATGTTTCCAAATCCAAGTTGAAAATGCTTTCCAACCATGTTTCAACTTGAGGGGGAGTGCTAAAAGTTGTATTAGGAAATAATTTATTCCTGTGAGAAGTTACAAGAAATAAATTATTTCCTGAGATTATGAGTTATTTTTTTCTATTTTATATTTATTTCCTAGAATTAAGAGTTATTTCTTTTCTTATTTTTTGATATTTTCTTTACCTTCAAATAATTAATATGAATTGATTATTGGAGATATTAGGTGATACATCTTTCCTTTCATATTATTTTCTTTTTATTATCTTTCATATACGAGGATCCATTCATGTAAGGGTTATTTATACCCCATTTTATATCAATGAAAATTCTCTCGTTCAATTCTTCTTTAGTCTACATTATTCTCAATTTCAACAATGTTAATGAAAAATTTTCAAACACAGAGATAACTGCGTTCACCCACTAAAGAAGCTGTGCATTTCCCTAATTTACTACGGTGTCGACAACCTTCTCTTTTTCTTCAGCTGAAATCTGAATTTATTCTCCTGAAATTATCTTATGTTTACAAACTTATGATCATATTTGCACGTATCAATGCTGATTTCTTACATAACATGTAAATAAACTTAAAAATCTTACATTTTAGTATTGGTAATTGAGCTTTCTATAAAGATCTATAATTTAAACCTTTTCTTAATATTAAGAATGTTCATGTATTAGGCTTGTTAGGATTATATAAATTCCTTTTTAATTTAGTATATTTTTCAGCATAAACATGAATCTCCTGATATTAAAAAAAAATCAATTGTCCCATTTGATTTAGTTCAGTTGAATCTTCAATTCTTCATTTGTTTGAGCTCAAACCGGCATGATCAATCCCTGAATAGAATGGAGTCTTATCAATATGTGTAAATTGGTTTAATGAGGCTTGAATTGGATTGAAACACTGAATTGATTCGAGATGGAAGAAGTTATGGCTACAAAGAGCACCATCATCTAATCAAAGGGGTTAAGGGGGTCTAATTCCAATTTATTCTGAAAATATGGACTTTCTAATCCAAAACAATGGTTCCTTTTCAAGAACATAGAAAGTATATCCAATCAAGTGTGAAATAAGATGATCATGTGCTCATTCTCAATCTTTAAATCAAGGGTTGGGATTGCAGCGTCAAGATCATGCGAAGAATCCATCTATCAAATATTAATTGGGAGTCATCAAATAGGGCGTCATATGCATTGTCTATCTCTATCGCAGGTGTTGATGTTAATGTGACCTTCATTAGTGCATGCTTCTTAATAAAGACCTTATATTGATGTCCTTTTGGATAGATCATAGTATCTTTAGGTGTATAATGATGATGAGCTATACTTTCTGATCTTCAATTGTCAGCTTATCACTTTTTTTTTTAGATTTTATTACAATTACATCCGAGAAAAGGATGTAAATGAGCTGAGCTTGAGCTTGAGCGAGCCAAGTGTTTGTTCAGCTCTTTCGAAGTTTTATTGGTTCAAAATAGGTTTTGCATTTGACATGACTAATGTATAACATGTTCGTAGGCTCGATTTGAATTTGTTTGTTCATTTTTGCTTGTGTTCAGCTCAAAATTAGCTCGATTGATTTAAAAAATATTATATTAATATTTTTTAAATATAACATAAAACTTTAATATAAAGGGGAATCTACATACATGCCACCCAACTCTTATGCATTTACCTATCTCACACCCAAACTCTTTTACAGCTAAAGCATTTTTTCACCATTTTCTATGCATGGAAAGGTGGATTCCTGTAACCCACCTTTATAATACATAGGAAAAGGTGTTTATGAAGTAAAAATCAGAGTTTAGGTGTAAGTAAGATGCAAATGCATAAGAATTGAGTGCTATGTAGGTAAGTTTTTGTAATATAAAATTTTATTTTTTTAAATTATTTAATTAATTCGGGACAAAACGAGCCCAATATAATCGAACAAAAAATTTGTTCGTATTGGGCTTATATATTAATCGAGCTAAAAGAATGATTGTATTCAGTTTTGTTCGTTTAATGCATAAATTGAACAAGAGTTACTTAACAAGTAGAAAACGAATTTGTTATCAAATTAAGAGCTTTTTTTATAGTTATATTCAACAAATAATTGATTGGTTCATCCTTAGTTTCCTCTCAACTTTCTTAGGCCAATCATATAGCTACTTTTAGACTCTCCTATCTTCTCCTTTAGTGAAGGTATTCAAGTTAGGTAATCTTTAATAGCCTCCACAACCTTTTTATGTTGCCTCAAGATCATTTATATATATATATATATATAAGACGCTATTATACGAGCCCTTAGCCACCCTTAATGTGTTTAACCATTTGAGTACCACCTTCCATAAGACGACCGTGGTCAAAGGGGATTCGAAACCCTGATCTGAGGGGATTTATGACGACTCGCAGATGCCAGCCAACAAGTCCGAGCACGCCACACATTTTACCTCAAGATCATATAGCTTTCACTTCTAGAAAAAAAGTTATTAGTAGGTCATCTCCATATACTTAGTCAACTTTTTTGTGGCATTTACATGCATACAACACACTTATGTATTTACATTGTAACACCTAAACTTTCATCCTTATACTTTTGCAGGGGACCATTACTAAGGAAGATTATAATGACAGGCATGCCAGAAAAGATAGATCAGCAAAGGGCACAAGACAGTTGGTGTCTCTATCAAGATAGGTGGGTAACATGTTGGCATTCATTATGGGCATATATTTCATATAAAATTTAGTATTTTATCTATTAATTTTTATTGACATTTTTTATTATTTTTTTTTTTTGGCATTTATATCGCATTTCCTATGTATGAAAATGTGTATTTCACTTTTGTATTTTCGGCGGTATAAATATAAAAAAAAAGCAAAGTTTATGTGTTGATTATGTAAATACAGAAAAGTTGGTTTTGTCTTTGTAAATTCTCCTTAGTAATGTTTACTTAATTGTCCTGAGTTTTAATTTATTTTAGTGGATATTTTGCTAATTAAAATTGTATTATCAAGCCTAATATAAAATGCATCGATTAAATTATCCTCTGTAAGTTCCTTCATAATATATATATATATATATATATATATATATATATAACATCAAATTAATACTTAATGGTATTATATGGTAGCTATATAAATGGTTTGTTCTCCTCATTCTTAATTTTATTATTAATCAATATTTCATAATATATTTGTTTAATAACGCAATATAATATTGATCCTCATTTCTGTTTTAATACATATTATATTTTATATTATATATATATATATATATATATATATATATATATATATTAAAGAATGGCTAGAGGTTATTATACGAGCTCCCAACTACTATTATGTGCTTAACTATTCGAGAACCGACTTCACTACTGGCAAGTGACTAGAGATTCAAATTCGTGATCTAAGGGGACTTAAAATCTTCAAAGAGTTTGCTTCACACACGTGCGAGCGCGCGCACATGCACACATACGCATGGTACGTGCACACACACACAAACACGCGCGCACGCATATTTTATAATTATATTTAGGAAGAATACACACTTTTTATACATATATTTAGGAAGAATGACATATATGTATACGCACGTTTTATACTTATATTTAGGAAGAATTACATATATGTACACGCGCACACATGTTTTATACTTATATTTAAGAAGAATTACACGTGTCACACAATATCTACGTATTCATATATCAAACACCTAAACTTTGATATAAGTTCGGCTACTTTAGTTCAATCATATCTATACTCGAGCCGAAATTCGAATCAATGTTCTAGCGATTAACGATATGTGAGCTAAATTTGCTAAATTCACAGCCCAAACATCACTAGAGCTGTTAAGAATCCAATTTAGAACTAAGCTAGAAAAAAAAAATGATCCAAAATTTTGACTCAAATTTCATCTCGTTTTTTTCGATCCGATCCCAATCCGAGCTAAAATTCAAATCAAATTCCAAATAATTAACTGTCTTCCAGCTAAATTCTCAGCTCTAAGCAAAGGCTTGTAAGAATGTTACAATTTAATTTATAAATTTAGATTTGCATATTTTTAGCTCTCAATTTTATACTATTCTTGCAACTTCATCTCCACCTTTGAATGTTCACAAAATCATTTATTATATATATATATATATATATATATATATATATATATATATATATATATATATACATATATATATATAATAATAAATAAATAAATAAATAAAAGGGCTCTTATGAGTGGAAGACCCATCATAATGGTTATAAAGAAATAGAAGCTTTATACAAAGTGGGATTCCCTCTTATTGCATCAATTCCCATTCTCCCATAAATTCTCCACTTGAAGCCATTGATGCTTTTGGTGGGCAAGTGGTACATCACAAGTTGGTGGCATTAACATATTCAATAAAGTAATTAATATTTTTAATACATTTTAAATAATATAACAATGATATATTCATCAATAAAATACATAACACTTTAATTCAAAACATTTCACCCTTAAATGTAAAAAATATCTAAACTTTTTTATTTCTAGCTTTCTAATCCAAATAAAAAAACTAAAAAAATTAAAAAATGTTAAAATCAGGTGGTCCTTTAAATATTGGTCTGGTTTACTATTTTAACGATCAATTTTAGTTAATTTTCTATAAAACAATTTCGAACTTTGATATAACTGGCTGAATGATTGTTTTATCATTAAATTGGTTGAATCAATCAGTCTGATCTAATGGTTAAAATCATGGATTTATATATACAGTATTGGCTAGTCTACGGTTTGAATCCTCCTGTGTGTAGGATATGGTACTCGAATATTTAGGTGCACGGGTCGCCTCCAGACCTGACAGGGGGCTGAGCCAATAGGAGGTTGGGGACCTCACACCCCGACCCCTTCTTTATTAATATATATTTATAGGCTAACACATATAAAAGTGTGTGTGATGCTTGCATAAAATTCCATCAAATTAATGGTCCCACTTGCATGATTAAATGTCACCTTCTTCCCCCCCACAACTCTTTTTCCATACATTTAAGATATGGTTCACATCAACCATGTTGCATCTCTTAAATGTAAGGACCTCAACTCTAAATCTTTCAAAAATGTGAAGTCCACATCAAACATATTGCATCTCTTAATTCTCCAACAAGGACTTAAAATAATTTAGCTTTTTCAATCTTTCTAACCCTCACTCCTACAAAAAGAATAATTGAAAATTTTATGGGTTTTAAGGGGATATGTCCTCTTCATTGCCCACACTAAGCATCACAATCTAGCTTGGTTGGTGGTCCCACTAATGATAGGGATGGGGAAGAGGCCAATTTTTAGTTTAATTCCATGGAATGAATAAATTCAATGTAAATATAAAGAGTTAAAAAATGGCAAAAAAAAAAAATCTCTTTGTTAAAACACATAAGAAATTTATATTTATTCACTCAATTAATGACTAGGGCTGTCAAAACGGTTCGTGTTCGGCTCGTGAAGAAGCTTGTGTTCGGGTCGTTCACTAAGTTAATGACGCCTAACGAACCGAACATAAATGAACAAATCTTTGTTCGTGTTTAGCTTCATTTTAGCTCGAAATAATATTCATCAATTATATATACATACGTATATATATATATATATATATATATATATATATATATATATATATATATATATATATATATTGATGAGCAGTATTTTAAAAAATTTTAAAAATTTATAATTAATTAAAATTATTAATTAAGTAAATAGGATAAAAATTATTAAATTAGATTCAAATGATGTTTTAATATAAACAATAATACTTAAATCTTGCCTCAACCCTTAACATATTATGGTTATATGATTAGGGTTGCCAAAATGACTCTTTATTCGTGAACAGCTCGTGTTCGGCTCACTAAACAAACAAGCCGAACACAAACACACTTTCTGGGCTCGAAATATAAACGAGCCGAATACTAGCTGAGCCTGGTCTCGCTCGTGTTCAGCTCGTTTACACCCCTATTAATGACTAGTTAAATGTGTTAGATTGGGTTCATGAGTTGTGTTCGAGTCTTACTTGAAATTGACCTAACTCGAAACTACTTGATCTGAATCGAACTTGAATATTAGATAGGATAAAAAGGCTAGCTCAAGCATGACCAGACTTCAGCCTGACTGACCTAAACCCGATTCACTTAGCACGTTTAATATATGCTTAATAGTTATTTGGGTTATATTTAGGTTAACTTTGAGTTAAATTCAGGTTGGCAGGTCATATTCGGGTCAATTTTGAGTTGACAAGTTGATTTCAGGTCAATTTTGAGTTGACAGGTCAACCCGAACCTGACTTGAGAAATTAAATGTATTGAAATTAGAGACCCGAACTTACCTGAAGATTTAGCAAAGTCAACTTGAACCTAACTTTTCGAGTCATGTTAAAGCCTAAACATCAATATTTACATATATCACATAAAACTTGATTTTTTTTATATGATATGAAAATTTTAAGTGGTATCAATGTAAAAAATTATATTTGAAGGGTTAGATATGTAAATTCAATTAAATTGGGTGGTATTTATGTAAATGCTAACCAAAAAAAAAATAGTACTTAGCGTGATGGGAAAGGTTGGACAAAAAATTGAAGTGAAATGACTACAAACAGTGTTGAAATGATGCGCATCAGATCTCAGTCAGTTCAACGGGACATTTATTCTCATGCTGTAATTCAAAGCATATTTATTAGAAATAAAATATAAAATTTTATTTGATATATTACCTCCAGATAATTTTTTAAATAGAAAATATTCAAAATATCATCAAACATACTGTCAAACTGATAGGCTTAATAAATATAATCCAATTTTATCAAAATGAGTCTAATCTGAGTCAAATTAAAGTTAGATTAATTCATTAAATCACTCTTAAAAATTTTCGAGACATATTTAGAAGGTCAAACAAATGTCAAATCTAGTAATACTATAATTAAATCGAGCATCTCAACAAGACAAATCCAACGAGCTCAATATTGCTCAATTCCGACATTTTTTAGGCACTCAAATGTCCATAAACTTTTGTTTGATTGAAGAAAGTTTTTCAGGCAATCTAATCAAAGTTATTCATATTTCTACATCCATTGCACCCAGAACATTATAAATAAAACTACACCACTCCTTATAAGATGGGGGGGCTTGAGACTTGAGAGAAAACTTAAAGCTCTGATAAATAGCTGAAATCCAGCATCACCCATTTCGTCGTCGATCACAGCTGATCGACGTTGACCACCATCAACTGTCGTCGACCTTCTCTGATCGACCGCCGTTGACACCCGCCGACCGCCATTGACACCCGCCAACCGCCGTTGATCACTACTAACTGCCGCCGATCACCATCGATCACCACATACTTTCTACAACAAGTTCATTCGTGCACCTACATTATAACATCAAATAGTGTTCAGTTCTTTCCCGCTCATTGGATGAGGGACTGTGCATATAATATTCAGTTTAGAGTGGAACTCTTCAACTGCTGAATTCTCGTGCAACGCTAAAATGATAATCTATTACTCAATCACCGCAAATTTTCTACCACGCATCAAACCTAATTTGTTAAAGTGCGGTGGCTGTAATAAAATTAATTTTTGAATTTTTGAAAAAAATATGAATTTATAATTCTTATTAAGTTGATTTTTCCATCACAAAGAATAATGTTAATGTATTAGTTACTATTTTACATTGGCAATATTTACTCAGATATTATTTTATAATAGTTGTGTTTATTAGATTTTGCTTATAATTTGATTATTAAAAATTAAGTTTTATTAGTACTCCATGAAAATTATTTTAGTCTCAATTTATAAAATTTGAGGACTATTTGGATCACTTCTATAAATTAAGATATTAAAATGGACTCATATAAATAATTATGGATTATTTTTGCAATTTATAAATTTTGGCCTTCCAAATATTCTCAGAAAGCTTATAGATGTGATTTAATGGCTTGATTTGAGCTTGATTTGACTCGGATTGAACCAATTTTTGTATCATTGGATCCGTTTCGTCGAATTGTTCAATTTTACTATATGATTGTTGAAATTGGAGCTTTGTATGACTTTTAATTGAAGTTTGAACATTTCTTACTCAAAAATTTGTTTTTATATCTACGTCATGCCATAAAATTTGTGTCAGATGATGCCTTAAAATTTGTGTTAGATGATGACATTTGTTGATTACATATATAGCACCAATTTTTAAAAGTGAAATACAGCTTTTCATGTATAAATTTAAAACATCAAAGTGCTATTTATATAATTATGTAAATATAAAAAAAATTATGTGCTATGAAATACAGTTTTTACACTGTAAATGAACCGAACACAAACGAACAGAGCTTGTATTCGTGTTCGGGTCGTTTGAAATTTAGTTTGTTTGAAATAAGCTCGTGTTCGAAATTGTTCGTGAAGTCACTGTTCGTGTTCGTTTCTTAACGAACGTGTCTAACATGTAGTTGTTCGCGAACAACGAGCAGGTTGACAGCCACTATATATATATATATATATATATATATATATATATATATATATATATATATATATATATATATATACATACATACATATAGTTATATTAATTATATAACTTATATTATATAAATATATAAGATATATATTAGTATGTTATTAATATAGTATATTAATATATTATTATTGTTAATTTATTATATATTATAATTATAAAATTTAATTTTTTAAATTATCATAAATTTTTTATATATAATTATTTTAAATTATTTTATATTTCTAACAATAATGATTTGAATACGAACGGATACATTAATGTTCGTATTTAGTTCGTTTAACTAACCGAACGAAAAAATTTATTCGTGTTTATCTCATTTACTTATCGAATGAATCAAACACGAACTAACGACAAATCGAACACGAAAAAACGAACTTTTTTGACAGTCCTATATGTAAATTGCCGTTTATTCAATTAAGGGCCCGTTTGGATGGGCTTTTTTAGGTGCGGCGCGGCACAATGCCGCGCATTCGAACGAAAGTTTTTCGTTTGGCGCCCGGATTAGCGGCAGAGGAAAGCGAAGCGCGTGAAAAGCTGGCCGCGGCATTCACCCCGCGGCCTGTGGGAAAAACAGCTTCGCCGAAGCTAATTAGCGAAAATGCCCTCATCTCTCCTCAACTCGGCTGCATCTCGCCGGAAAGCGATCAGTTGGCGCTAAATTGATTTTATGCTCGTGCCCTCAACTCTGCCCTAAACGCGAGCTCCACTTTCCCTTTCCCGAATCTCCTCAACTTCCCGAGCATCGTTCTCTTCCTGAGCGAAGATTTCCCATCTCCTCCTCTTCACCAACCCTGGTCCTCCTCTTCCTGAGATCTGCTCCCCTGTGATCTCTTCTCCGACGGTTTCCAGGCCTTCATCGTGTTGTCTACCCTAAACGCAGCCCAACTTCCTCCAAGCAGCGGTAAATTTTTTTTTTCCCTTTCAATGCTTCGAATCTGATTTAAGGCATGCTTCTTGGAATTTTTTTTGAGAAGGGGTATGATGAATCTTCACATTTGAATTCTCATTTAACGCAATGCTTCGGATATTCCTATTATAAATCAGCGATCTCATAAGAAAGGACTACCATTGTCACTATTGGAGTTTTAATTTTGTATTCTTTAAGGAGAATTCAAAATTAGTTTACTGTTTGCAAGTTCATAGGAATCTCCTTAATTTTATCTTTAGGGTCATTTACATACATACAAAAAATTCTTACGTATTTTTATATCTAAAACACCTAAACTTTAATACTTACGCTCATAACACTCAAATCCTTAATATCACATCTAAAATGCTACTTCACTAATTTTTTTAAAGACAAGTGCACTTTTTTCACTAATTTTATCTTTAGGGTCACAGTTTTAAGAAGCAGGGGCAAAAAAGTCATTTTTCGAAGCTTGATTCTTCCATGATTGTTTTCAAACGGATATCTCAAACACGCAGATCAACATTCACGTAATTGTTTCCATGCAATTCTTTACAGAGCAATAGCATTTCTGAGTGAGAAATTGTAATTGCATGCTAAACAGTACCTAAATAACATTGGTGCCACACACTATTGTCTTTTTGAAAGTGGTGTTACTTGATTAAACTGAGTGGAAAATCCATTACAAAGAAGCACTCATGAAGTTCCCCATATACTTTTACATTATGGTCCATTTGCAATATTAAATTTCAGAAAATTCTTATATTTTGCATACCCCATCCCTATACTTTCATATTTACAAGCATACCACTTAATCTAACATCACATCAAAAAATCTATGACACCAGGGTTATAGATATAATTATCAAATTTTAAGTTTTAGATATGCAAATAAATGCATGTCAATTAAATCTTTAGTGTATTGTACAAATATCATAAAATAAACATTTTTTAATAATAAAAATTATAGCATTCTAAGAGTGCACTGTAGTTTTGACTGTTTGAGTAAACTACATATGACATTTTTCATTCATTACTCATTAGGTGCGGTGACGAACTTTACTATGCAATGTAGACTTAAAAAAAAATTATAATAGCCACCACAGCTGTTTGAATATTAGATTATTTTCAGCAGCTTCATAGAGCTGTCTCAAACAGACCTTAAATTTACTTTCAAATGCCACAAATATCGTAATGGTGTAGGTGAGCACGGTGCTTGGACTATTTATTTTTCATATAAATCCAATATGTTATTATATTTGGAAATAAAAAAAATAGCTTTAAAATGCTATAAACAAAGCCCAATTTTTCTTATATATTTTACAATTTTTTTTATATAAATAACAAAATAACCATATATTGATTTTGCCCACCCTTAAGATATTTTGGAGATTTTTTTGCTACTTTTTTGTTGTTTGTCTTTGTGTTGGACTTTCGTGCAAAGTTAAGACGTTAATTAATAACTCTGCCATCGGAATTTTTCGACATACAATACTAAACATTTTCTTATTGAATACTCAAATCCCTCTCCGGCTTGTTTTAAAAAAAATACTAATATAAATAAACTTAAAATATATTAAAGTTCAAGAATTTATGTTGTAAATTGCTAAAATGTATAAAAAATAATTATTTTATATTTATTTTTCTTAAATTGCTCAACCTATTAGCCATTTTATTATGACATTAGCTTGAATTAATATTATTTTCTTTTTTCACAATAAGCTAGAAAGCTCAAACTCGTAGAATTAAGGTCGAGCTAAATAATGCCAAATAATTCAGCATCTGAGATTATAATTTTAGATTTAGGATATGTTTGGGGCAGTTGCAGCCGTTCAAAGAAAAAACCGTGAAACCGCTGCAAAAGAAACTGTTGTACCAAAAGCTGTGGTGACTATTATAAACTTATTTTAATTTTAAAATGTCAGACAGTAGCTTTCTATCAGTCGCCACACATTATCATGTCAGATTGATAGAGCAGATAAATATGACTTGAATTTTTAGAAAATAACAAGAAGACAGTTCCCCAAATAGAATTGTGGGGAAAGTCTGAGAAGCAAAGCAACATTAAATTTGTCTCAAACATACTTTAAAACAACAACTATAAATTTTAAGCAAATATTGAATAAGAATTTAATTTGAGTTAATTCTGAGTAAATTGCCCTTAAGATTGTATCTGCATACACAAATAATGGAATGTAAGAAAAGCCGATTGATAATGAACAAAGCCCACCTAGCAAAGTGGTTAAATTGAGCCCACCTATTGAAGTTGTTGAACTGAGCCCACCTATTGTAGTTGCTGAACTGGGGCTCACATGCCAAAGTAGCTGAACTTAGCCCATCAGTTAGGATGGCCGAAGCGAAGTAGTATCAAAATCAACCATTTAAAAGAAACCAAAGTGGCAGATGGAGACACCTATCAGTCCTTCATTAAGGATGCTGCTAAGCAATTAGAAGAGAAGTGCTCCAATACATTGTGCCACGTGTCCAAAAGAGCTGTATCATACATTAAAGTATAATTTTTTTTTTTACTTAGTGGTAGGGGTGTAAACGAGCGAAACACGAGCTGAGCCTTGACACGAGCGAGCCAAGGCTCAGCTCGTGTTCGACTCGTTTATATTTCGAGCCCAAAAAGTGTGTTCGTGTTCGGCTCGTCTGCTTAACGAGCCGAAAACGAGCTGTTCACGAACAAAGAGTCATTTTGACAATCCAAATCACATAATCATAAGATGTTAAGAATTGAGGCGAGATTGAGGAATTATAGTTTATTTTAAAACATCATTTGAATCTAATTTAATGCTTTTTAGTATATTTACTTAATTAATAACTTTAATTGATTATAAATCTTTTAAATTTTTTAAAAATAGTACTCATTAATATATATATATATATATATATTATATATATATATATATATATATATATATATATATATATATATTTATTTATTTATTTATTTATTTATTTGAGGAATAGTATTTCGAGCCAAAACGAGTGTTTGTTCGTGTTCGGCTCGTTAAGAGCTTGTTAAGCTTAGCGAACGAGCGCAAACGCGAACTGCTTAACGAGCCGAACACGAACTGTTCGCGAACAACGAGCCGTTTTGACAGCCCGACTTAGTGGTTCATCATGAAACTTGACACAATTTAATTAGACTCGTGATGTATTTCCACGTCATGACTTCTGATGTATAACTTAAGAGTGTTATTGAGGTGAAAGTGGTAATTTAAAAAAAAAATTAAAGTGGTATATATGTAAATTCTCTTAAAAAATAAAAGGTCTAATTGCATACATAGCACCCGAGACATTACTATTTACAAATTTAGCACTTTCTCTCGTCTCGTTTTCTAATTCTCAGCCAAATATAAAAATTCATGATAAAATCCAACTCCTATTTTTCATTTTTATCAAAATCTCAATAATTTGATTATAATTTCTGTAAAACATATTACATTTTGTAAATAATAAATGTTTTGAGGGCTATGATGTAATTATCTCAAAATAAAAATTGAGAGAGATTTTCATACAAATAAATCCAACCTTATAATAATGTATGAAAAGATACATTTGGCATTAAAGAGTTAATAAAATTTATATTTTTGATATAGTGATAAATATTTGAGTGTTATTAATGCAAATAATAAAATTTAGGTGCTAGATATGTAAATACTTAACCCTCTTGTGGTATATATGTAAAATCTCCAAATGATAAAGGCGGTGAGATTCACTGCTTCTTCTACAGATAAATAACTGGACTGAGCCGAGTGAGGAGAATGAAGAGCTCCAATGGAGGATGCTAGTTGTAGTTGGTTCAGTTCAACGCTTCTTTAGTAGAAGACTCTATATCTCTCTCCGTTATTCCTTCGCTTTTGAAGGTTTTTTTTTGTTCTTGAAAACACGCAGAGCGGTTTAGCGAAGAAGGCGAAGAAGACGAAGAAGAAGAGAGCGTCTGGTTTTCTTCCTTTAGGTTTTTGTTTCAGAGCTTCTGATAAACCCTAGCATGTCCTGTTCTAGATGAAACAGAGATTTCGGGCCATTTTGCGAAAGAGCTGGTAAAGCTTATTCAATGGCGACCACGAACGGTAACCTACATCATCGGCACGGTGAATACGGGTCCCCGAGCTCAGGCAGCCGTGCTTGGGAGCTAAGGCGAAAAATGCCTAAATCGACTGGGGAAAACAATCGAGTTCGTTTATGGAATCCGAGCACCTTTTGGTTTTTCACAACTGTCGCGATCGTCTTCCATCTCTTCGCAGTTTGCTTTGTTTTTCTTCTCTGCAAGGATAGAATCGGTGGTGGAAACTGGAGGACGTTTCTCTTGCCGGCGAGCTATTGTACCAGAAATGAGCAGAGATTAGAGATTTCGGCGGTGATGGAGGAGGAGATTAGTGTTAGCTCTACAAGCGGCTCGATTCCTAATTCCATGGATTCTATCATTAATCTTGACCAGTGAGTCATCCTTTGCTCTCTCTCTCTCTCTCTCTCTCTGTTGTTATGTCTTTTCCCGCCTTGTGTAAGTTTCTCCGCCGGCGAAAAGCGTCACCGACGGACGCCGGCCGGCGCCTCTATGGCTGATCTCTGAGAAATATATTAGTATTCTTTTATTTTTCAAATCATTAGTCGTGTGTTTAACAACTTAATATCTATTTTTTTGTCGTTTTACATTCCTACCGATTATTCTTTGATAGAATCTGATTAGTTAATATTTTAGTATAAAAGAAAAAGTGTATATAATGATTAGGAGGCATCAGATACAGCAACAAGAGCAGATTGGAATTTTACGTGCCAACCACCAAAAATATTAAATATAACATTTTAGCCGCCCAAACTTCAATTGTTATAGGGGCAACATACAGATCGGCCGAAACTTGCTATTTACAGATCAACCACTCTCTTTCATCCATTTTCAAATTCTCACTCAAATGTCAAGATTCATGGTAAAACCCTAACCAATACTTCTCATTTTTATCAAATTCTCAATAGTTTGATTGTGGCCTGCATAAATACATTGGTTTGTTAATTAAAAAAAAAACACCTTGGTGATAAATTTGTAAATTATAAATTTTATTATAGCATTTATTATCTCATTATAAAATTATATTGAAAGCTTCGTCTGCACGCAGCAATCTATAGAAACTATATTATAAAACTGTTCAGTAAATTATTTACAGTTATGATTTTAAAAACTGAAACTCTATATCTATATGATATCCTTAACAGCGGAGATCCGATGATGTATGAGAAGTTCTGGAAGCAAACCGGCAATGCCGCAGAACTCATCATTCCTGGAGCTCAAACAATGAGCTATTTCTCTGATGTGACCAATCTCTGCTGGTTTCTCGAGCCGGAGTTTGCGGCTGAGATCAGGCGACTTCACCGCCTTGTCGGCAATGCTGTAATCGGTCCCGATCGCTATATAATTGTCGGCACCGGCTCTTCACAGCTCTTTCAAGCTGCCCTGTTCGCCCTCTCCACGTCTCCTGAAGTCTTCAGCCATGGCAATGGCGGTCGCCCGGTTCCTGTTGTCTCCTCTGTACCATACTACTCGGTGAGGACTATGGTCAAATATGATATTTTTATGACGCTTTTGAAAATATTTTATTTGGGTATGTAATTGTTTAAGGAATATTTGCATATATACCACTCAAGTCCTATGCATTTACATACCTAAGAACTAAACTTTCAATTTTTATATACATGCCACCTCAACTATGCATGAAAAGGTTTATTTAATTTTTTTATAAAGTTAGAATGGTGACATTATTTATGTGATATGAAGTATTGGGGCGGTAAAAATGTATAAACTTTTGGTGTTAGATATGTAAATATATACGAATTGGGCGGTATATGGGTTTAATGATTTTGATTTATCATGTAAAATTGATGGAATTGTTTTATAAAGCCACCAATATTTACCTATTTTAAATAAGCCACCTTTATTTACATGGGTCATGTTAAGCAAGATATAGAAGTGAATCTCCACTTTGACTTTACATAGCTCTTAGGCCCATGGTCACTAATTATTCATCATTGAATCAATGGTTTTGAAGAAGAAGAAGAATAGAGGAGGGTTGAGTATATAGAGAGCACAAAGCACTGTATGAGCAAGAATGACGAGGAAATGAGAGCACGGAGATAGAATAAACAACTGAAGATTAAAGGAGAAGTGATAGGATATTATAAGATGGTTCTTGTATTAAGTTCATAAAAGTAGTTAATTATTTAATTAGTGTTAGTGAAACTCTTGCTAAGTCTTTAAATAGTCTCTATTGGAGAAATTAACTGTAAAAAACGAAGATTCTCTCCCTTCTCTTCTCTGGTTTCTTATTCTTTCCATGTTCTCTATTTTTTGGAGTTGTCAACATCTTCGAATTATTGTTTACCCTTCTCAGTCGGAGTTCTCTTCTCTATTCCTTGTCCTACCTAATTTTTGGAGTTGTCAGGATCCTCAAATTGTGAATTACCAAGATTCAAGAAGCGGGTTTGTATCAAGAAGTCTTATTTATAGGCAATGTACATGAAAGTTATTTATCATTATAGTCACATCAACTATTAAGAAAATTAATATGAATCGTAGAACACAATGAGAAAACAAAAAGAATTATACGTGGAAAACCATAAATGGGAAAAAAAATCACAGGAAAGCCTAAGCGAAAACTTCACTAATAAAAAAGCTTGTTGGTGATTAAGTCGAATACAAAACCTCAGTTTCTTCCTTGATTCCTCACCCTACGATCGGTATTTATAAAGTTACGAAAGTACACTTGGTATGAAATACGTTTGATATCAAGTAAATTAAGCTAGAAATATTTGGATACAAATATTTATCTGAAATATCACATATATTTGATAGCAAATATATTAAGCAAAAAATATATTTGGAAACAAATATATTTGATAGGATATTTCAATGGATAATTTTAAATATCTCTTCTTTGGCTTGAAAATACGTCAAAAGTGAAGCTTTGAGTTTCATTCCGTTCTCCAAATCCCATAAACTCATTTGCACTGAACACCGATCAAGTCCAAGTAATGCTTAAACTTGTTTGTTGGGAGATGTTTTTTCAACATATTGGCGGAATTCTCCAAAATACTGATTTTTGCACTTTGAATGTATCAAAAGACAGTCATCTTCGTAGATTCTTCGTTGAACTCTTCATATGAACCTCCCAAACAAATGGCTTCTATTTCAACCGGCAAAATGTGATCAATGCCAAACAATGTCTTTTAGATCCACCTGAACCAAGACATCTCTCATTTTCATTTGTCACAAATAAAAATGGGTAGACTGTTCTAGCTTCTCAATGTTGTACTTCATTGTGGTCATCATCGAGAAGAGGGAGACATTACTGTGATCAATTTACAATCGAAATTGATGCTGAACAAGATCAATCATACAAACGCCGCGTGTAGCGGAAACACAGGAAGAAACTATGCGCTCAGATATTTATTGTTAAGGAAATAATATCAACTGTAAAGATCAATCATACAACCAGAAAACAGAATTTACGTGGAAAACCGTATAAATGAATAAATCACGGGAGAGCTAGAGCAAAAATTTCACCAATAAAAAAAGGTGCTCGGCCATTAAGCTGATTACAAATCCAAATAATTTCGCGCTTAGTTTCTCACTCTCACACAACTAATCAACCGTGATATGCCATGAGTTTTTATAGAGTTACAAAAGAATATATTTCATATCAAATCTCACTCTCACACAACTAATCAACCATGATATGCCATAAGTTTTTATAGAGTTACAAAAGAATATATTTCATATCAAAATATATTAAGCTAGAAATATATTTGGATGCAAATACATTTTGTAGGAAATATCACATATATTTGATAGCAAATATATTAAGTGTAGTGCAATTTGGGGCGAACAAAACACAAATTCAGAAGAAGAACACAGAGATTTACGAGGTTCGGCAAAGATGCCTACATCCTCGGGAGCAGAGAGGCGAATTCACTATTTCAGAGGAGTTATAAGTTCGGTTCATACCCATAGGGTTACAAATCTATTTATAGATAAAACCCACACTGATAAATTACTAAAACACTCTCGTTCCCCTCAACCCACTAAATTCCAAGAGATACTCCTTTTCACCAGGAGACACACCTCTTTATTCCAAGAGACTAAATTTCCGGTATATGAGCCATACCTAACAAATCTCGCGCTTGGCGAATATCCAAGCCCTTAGGAGAAAAATACGCAGGAGTTTCTCGTACACCGATGTGGGTTGGGCCACCATGCTTCTCTAGCAGCTGTGGATGCTCAACAAGTCCAAGCAATGCAAGAACTTGTTGATAGTAGCTCGGCTTAGTCGACTTGGTCAACATATCAGCTGCATTCTCATCAGTATGAACCTTCTGCAACAGTATCTCACCAGAAGCAATCAATTCTCTGATCTTGTGATACTTGACATCAATGTGTTTGGTCCTCGCATGGTACACCCGGTTCTTAGCCAAGTAAATAGCACTCTGTCTATCACAATGCAACCGAACTCCACCTTGCTCAACGCCCAGTTCCTTCACTAGCCTTGTTGTAGACCTTCTGCCATCTAAATCACCTGCATAGCCTGTCACCCATTTGCACCTCATAGCCTTCTTTCCCTCAAGAAGCTGAACTAGCTCCCATGTATGATTCTTCTGCAAAGACTCCATCTCCTCAACCATTGCACCCATCCGCTTCTCTTTTTCCTGGCTGGTGATTGCCCATGGAAAACTAGCTGGATCATCACTACTGATGTAAAGTGCAAAAGAGACCATATCTTCACAACCCAATCTACTAGGAGGCTTTATATTGGTGCGTCTTTGTCTATCTCTGGTTAGATTGTAATTCTGCAGATCAAGGTTCGGCAAAGAATTGCTTACGTCCTCGTTAAATCTCTGTGTTCTTCTTCTGGTTTTGTGTTGATTCTTATTTCTACGCTCCTAATTTGCATAACATTAAGTAAAAAATATATTTGGTAGGAAATTTCAAGGCATTATTTTACATTAACATAGTTGTTCCGCAAAGATTCTCATATTGACTTGTTCTCAAATTTAAATTGTTGAATATGCTTCAAGTAGTTGACTTGTTCTCAGAAGTTAACTACACAATGAAGTCTAGCTTCTCAAGCATGAGGTGCAGTACACATAAAACAATGAGAAGTATGATTGAAACTTGGCTTATGAACTTAAAGCAATTTCTAAACTTTCTTTTTATTCAAAAATTTAACTGCATAAAGTGTAAAGAAAAGAAAATAAAAATAAGCGAATCTATATTGATAACATTTTCTTACATGTTTTTCACTCAACTTTTAGGAAGACAATTTACAGAACTAGAGGAGCCTTTGAACCTGTCTTTCCATGACATCAAAACTTCTCATGCCGTGCAGTGGAATTATTAGTGTAAGATCCGACCTTACATGGCAGATTGTCATCCAAGATTAGTAGACATAGAACAAACTCCACCTCAATTGCAAATTTAATTATTATTAGAAGATTTACATACATACCACTCGATTCTTTTGTAGTTACATATCTAACACTTGAACTTCAATTTTCACATGCATGACACATTACCTTTGCATGAAAGGTGTATTTCACATTTTAAAAGTTAGAACTATGGTATTTTTTGTGATATTAAGATTTGGGTGGTATGAATGTAAATAGCAATGTTTTGGTGTTAGATTTGTAAATACATGGGAATTTGGTGGTATGGACGTAAATGCCCCATTATTATTTTTTAATGTTATGAGAACTTCCTAATCATTATTACTTTTTGTTGAGGCGTTCTGCATAGTTTGACGAAAGACTTGGCATCTTGCTATATTCTCCCCGAATGACTATTTATTCATTTTTTGCATTCTCGGCCTTTAAGGTGACTTGAAGTTTCGTTGTTAACTTAAAGATTCAATCTTAACATAGAAGTCTTCAAATTTGTTTTTAGAGATATTGTTATTAACTCTCTCTTAGGCGACTCTGCTTTTATCTTACCAAAATCTCTAATATTTTTAGTTAGAGCTTAAGATTCTTCTTTGTCAAAATACACTTCATCTTCAACAATGAAGTTTTGCTCGTCTCCATTGGTATTAGAACAGGTCATTTTCGCATCATTAGCTGATCTCTATAATAATTGAAAGCCTTGGAGTTGCAAGCTCTCTAGTTGGTTTTGATTTTGAAGGAATTTCAACTTTAGCCTTCGTTGTTGGAGTACCTCAATTGTAGTTTTGTTCTTTTGAGAACCCAACGCTCTTTAACAATTTTCATCGTGCTCAATCATTCAATCATCATTATTGCCCGAAATTGCTGTGAAGCAATCAGTCAATACCCAAGTATACATGTCGATTAAGTTATACAAAATTAGATTTTGCGTATGAGTCTCAAGAGGAAACTTGCGTAATTTCCTAATAGTTAATGTTCTAGTCTACTAAACTGTTAAGTATAGTTTGAAGAGTTCAGATTTACGGATGTTAAGAAGTTTTAATATTCATAACGCAAAAATTAGAAAACAAAACTAAATTTAATTGGAATTTTTCAGAGGTCAGTGCTTATTCTTCTGAGACGACCTGTTTGGTGATTCCTCAATATTTTTCTTACGAGTTTCCTATGTTAGCTTATGGCTAGGTCATCAGGAATGTTGGAAACTCGTATTATAGTTAAGGGGTCTTAATCATGCAAGATTTTTCATAACTCTCTAATTCTCTATTCAAATTGTATTTTTTTTATTAGCAATATGTATATTCTACTTTAACATATCTGGTCGCAAAAAAAAAAAAAAAAAAAAAAAAAAGGTTCCGCGTGACAAGAAGTATCTAGAAAGTAGAAAAAAAAAGTTTTTTACAAACAAAACTATGATAGCGGTTTGAGACGCAACACATGCAAAAAGTTGTCCCATTTTCACGAATTCTCTAATTCTCTATTCAGATTGTATTTTTTTATTAGCAATATGTATATTCTACTTTAATATATCTGGTCGCAAAAAAAAAAAAAAAAAAAAAAAGGTTCCGCGTGACAACAAGTATCTAGAAAGTAGCAAAAAAAAAAAAACTTTTTACAAACAAAACTATGATAGCGGTTTGAGACGCAACACATGCAAAAAGTTGTCCCAAATTGGAGACATCATTCCATGCGGAATACGCACGCAGCAGCTGCATGCGGAATAACCCCCTAATAACTTCAATTTGGGTTTATTGGGGAGTTATTTGTAAGTTATTAGGTATTAAATAAATATTTGGATATTTGTTGGTTATTGTACGGATTCCATTTTAGGTTAAGCATAGATTATTATAGGGGTATTGTATGGTTATTGAGAGCTGCGTACGTATTCTGCGTACGTATTTCGTATGGAATAATTTGCCCCGAAATTGACCCCCAAGTTTATTTTTAAATCTCTCGAAATTGCTATTTCCCTGAATTGTTCTCTCTATAACTTGGTTTGACTCGCACTCTCTCTCAAATGGGTTCTACCAGTTAAAAATGAATTCAAGTAAAGAATCACCAAGACTAACCCTTTCTCTTTAATCTCCTCTACTTCTTAAGCTTTATTCATATCTCTACAACATCAAATCAACAATTATCTTATAATCAAGACATTAAGAGCCATCTTGGATATCTTCCAAGCAAACCCAAACACTTGTTGCAGATCCTAACTCATGTTTAAGCAAGAAGCCATTATTTAATTACCTCAATAACCACGTAATCAACCTCTGCTTAATTGCTTATCTATGCATAACATGGATTACTACTAAATACAATTTATGCTGTTGGTTATAGCCTGCTTGACATCAATCTAACATAAAGAAGAAGGGACATTTACATTCATACCCACCCGATTCTTATATATTTACATATCTAACACCTAAACTTTACCTTTTTGCACATACAATCATGCATATCACGTCAAATGCAGAATACAAATTTTCATGCCTAGGTAAGGTGGCATATATGTAAAAATTGAAGTTTTGGTTAGATGCATAAATACATAGGAATTAACCATTCTTTTTATTCCCCCCTTAAAAATCTCTGAATTTTCAAATGTCGAAACTCTCTTCTATTTCAGTTACCTTCATAAGATTCGAGCTAAAAACCCTTTATTGAAATATAATTTCAGTCTTACCCTGCAGCCACCGATCTCCTCCAATCTGCTCTCTTCCGTTGGGCCGGCGATGCCAGTTCTCTCGAAAAAGATGACGATGACCCTTACATCGAAGTCGTGTGCTCTCCGAGCAACCCCAACGGCCTCATCAGGACTGCCTCAATCCGCTCCAGCAATCAAAATGTGATCCACGACCTCGCATACTACTGGCCTCAGTACACCGCCATCACCGCTCCAGCAAACCACGACCTCATGCTTTTCACCGCTTCAAAGTGCACCGGACACGCTGGAATGCGGCTCGGTTGGGCCATCGTGAAGAACAGAGATGTCGCAAAGAGGATGACGAAGTTCATAGAAATCAGCACCATTGGAGTGTCGAAAGACTCTCAATTGAGAGCCGCGAAGATTCTGAAGACAGTCTCTGATCAGTACGAGCTTGAAGCGGTGGAAGATTTCACAAAATTGCTGTTCCATTTTGGAGGGAAGACGATGAGAGATCGATGGGAGAAACTTCGAGCTGCTGTTGCCGCCTCTGATGCTTTCAGCTTGCCGGTGTTCCAGCCGGAGTACTGCAACTTCATGAAAGAGTACACCTTGCCTTCTCCTGGTATTGTTTTCAAGAGGCATTTACATATATACCACATAATTGTTATGTTTTTAGATACTTGACCCTTAAAAATTCATATTTACATGCATGCCACTTTTAGCTTTAACAAAACATTTGTACTGATATGTGTAACATTAAGTTTTTTCTATCTTGATTTTTCATTTTTTGCAGCTTTCGCATGGTTGAAGTGCGAGCGAGATATCGATGATTGCGAGAGCTTTCTTCGACAGAACCATAAGATCTTGACTCGAAGCGGGAAGCATTTTGGCGCGGATGCAAAGTATGTGAGGATTAGCATGTTAGATCGTGTCAAGACTTTCGATATGTTCATCGAACGGCTCTCGTCGATCGATCCGTGAGGGATTATGTTCTGCCGATCGGGTGATTTAGCATCTTTTTGTTTTGGTGGAAGGTTGGTGGTTTTTGTAATATTGTTGGTTTGATGGTATGGTTAATGATGTTTATGTGTATTATGGTACGTTGTTGACATGGAAAATATCTCTCTTTCCTCTTTAGTTTTTGAATGGGAAAAATGAGGGCCAAAATATTTAAGTTTTTTGATTAGTTGGAATGGAATTTTATTTTGTTATATTTAATGCTTCATTTGAGTAGAAATTATTATTTATTATTGATAGTCTTGATATTTGATATGTTACTAATGCATGGTTACATAAATTTCTATAATTGTCGCGCGCACATTTTTTATTCAGCCATGATATGATCTGATTAAATTTTGAGCATTTATGGTATTTTGATGATATTAGTGGCTCAGTATTCTTGAAACTTGAATATGAATATTGAAATTTAGAATAATGCTGAAACTTGAATATGAATATTGAAATTTAGAATAATGCAGAATACGTGATTTTCATTGATATGAATAGGGGTTTCAATAACTCTTACAAGTATTCCATAATAAGGAAAATAATAAAAAGAAGAAATGATATGAAAGTAAAATATATCTCTATATCTTTGATAATCAATTCATATTAATTATTAGTAGATATAGTCAATAACATAAAATAGGAAAATAAGTAATTCCTAATTTAAAGAAATAAAATAAAATATCTTCTTAATTTAAGAAAATAATTTATTATTAGAAATAAATTATTTTCTAGTATAATTCCTAACAATGAATAATTAAATAAAATTTCTTCTGAATAGGCCATGGAGTAATTATTTGACCCGCCTCCATATGATGAGTTGCTTTGTGTTTGAAATTGAAAAAAATATTGTGTCCAAAGTCTAGTGTCCAGAGTTCGGATATAAAGTTACGTTCAAACAATAGATACGATGCTGACGTTACAAGGGTGTTATTATTGATTTTTTTCTTTGTTGCATGGCAGCTTACGTCCAGACTCCGAATGTTTCGCACATCTTGGGATTGGGGCTTGTAAATTTTTTGCAATGATTTTAATATAAAAATGATATATATATCAAGAATATGCTAATAGTAATAAATATATACTGACAAAAAAAATAAATTATAGAAAATGAAATGTAATTTTCAACATGAAAGTTTAGGTGATATATATATACACGTAAATCTTACCAAAAAAAAAAAAAAAAAAAATTACAATGAAGGTCGATGCCTACATATCGAAGTACTAAATTTTATATCTTACATTTATATCATCAAAACTTACCATATCATATCAAAAATCACATTTTAAATATTTATAAAATTCACTTTTTTTTCATGTATGGATAAGGTGGCACTTATATAAATATTGAAATTTGGATGTTAGATATATAAAATAGGAATTAGAATTTATGAAAATATTTTAATATTCTTGTAATATATGGCCTAATTAATTTGGCCTGATGGGATATTTTTAAAATCACCTTACCTAAATCTGAATATTTGAAAATTTGATAGAAAAATAAATACCAAAATTTATGGTAAAACTAGGGGTGCAAACGAGCCGAACGCGAGCAAGCCTGGCTTAGGTCGTGTTCGGCTCGTTTATACTTCGAGTTTAAAAAGCGTGTTCGTGTTCGGCTCGTTTTCTTAGCTAGCCGAACACAAGTAATTCACGAACAAAGAGCTATTTTGACAACTCTAATCACGTACCCATAAGATGTTAAGGGTTGGGATAAAATTTACAAATTATTGTTTATATTAAAACATCATTTGAATCTAATTTAATAATTTTTATTCTATTTTTTAATTAATACTTTTAATTGATTATAAATCATTGTAGTCTTGTAGTCAATTAATTTTTTTAAAAATAATACTTTTATATATATATATATTAAATAGAAGCTCAAGGGCCTATTTTATTGAACTAAAAAAGGGTAAAAAACAACTTAATGAGAGGGTCCAATAAATAAAGCTCTACTCATGATAAAAAAAAACAAGGATAACTCAAACAAAGAATACAAAAGACAAATATATATATATATATATATATATATATATATATATATATATAAAATAATAATAATAATAATAATAAAGAAAAAAACATACAAATAAACATTAGTACATGAACGAGGTCGCAAGGCGTACCTCTTCCTCTCGATTTTTGTAGTGCATTCAGAAATCAAATTCTGAAGTGATGTTCCATTACCAAGAGAGACCAATGTATTATTTATTAAGTTTCCAAGTTGAATAGTATCTCCAACCTTTTTCTTCCGTCGGGAAGTGTAGACTTGTCGTTCTTCTTTGGAAGACTGGTCGGTTTGATATATAATTGATGAGCAATATTTCGAGCTAAAACGAGCCAAATACAAACGAACAAATCTTTGTTCATGTTCGACTTGTTAACTTAGCGAACGAGCCGAACACGAGCTACTCGCGAACAAATAGCCGTTTTGACAGCCCGAGGTAAAACGCCAACCCATATTTTCATTTTTATCAAATTTTTGGTTCGATGGTCCCATTTGGGTACTTAATTTGTAAATATCAATATTTTCATGTGGTTTTTAGTACGTAATTATTCCATTAAATTTAGTTCAATATGTGATTAAGATCATAAACTTTTATCTTAAAATGAGTATTTTTGAGCAGCTAAATCTACTCAATTAATTTTAAATATAAAATTTGTTAAGTGTTCTTAAATTTATTAAAAGAATATCCCAATTAAATTTATTTTTATTCAATCAATAATGAGATAAACCAAAAATAAGATGCAAATAAATTTTTTTTTTCACATAATTTACACTAAATTTCTTATTATTTAAGATTTTGATTCCTAATAATAAATATTAGAAAACTAATTTACATATAAACTATAATATTTATAACATTTTGAGCCTGTTTAGGGCAGCATATTTGAAAACGTAACTGAACTGTTTGGGTAAACTTCATTTTGACAGCTTATGCGTTTTCAAAACGCTGAAAATTGCATTTTCACTCCGCCCTTACCTAGTTGCGGCTGGAGCTTTCTGGATGCGGTCTGACTTTTACAAAAAAAATAAAGATTTATAATAGCGACCGGATCTAGCTTACAACAGTTTATTTCTAATCAGCCTATCAGTTTCTATAAGTAGCAACTGACCCAAACAGACTCATTATTACCATAAATTTATAACAATAAACTATATTTTTCACAAAAAGTTAACTAATAATGATTTTTTAATATGGTATCAAAGATAAATATTATATAAATAAATTCAAAATTTTTAATATTAAATATATATATAAAAACAGAGTAATATGTATGTAATGCCCCTTGAAATACCTCTCCTTTAAAAAATACAAATCATATTTTTCACTAATTTAGTGGGATAATTACATAGATAAAACCCCAAATATTGATATTTATAAAATCAACGGCCACAAAGCCTTAGTCCCATTAAGTGGGGTCGGCTACACCAATCCTTTTTCTCCATTGCCTCCTATTTAGTGTCATATTTTTGTTTAATTCTAATAAATTAAGACCATTTTTTCATACAATAAACCCAAATCTTCATAGGTCTATCTCTGTCATTCTTAACAAAAGTCGAATCTAAAACATATACTCTCGTAATCAGATCATCAGATGGTCGACATTTAATATAAATAAATCATCTAAGACGGCTCTCTAATCTCATCGTTCACTGGAGCTACACTAACCCTATCACGAATATATTAACTTCACATTTTGCACATCTAAAAGAAAGAAAAAACAACCATCTTAATAAAACTAAAATACCTCAAACAACATTTATTACAACAACACAAAACATGCATTACTCCCAACACTAAAATAAAAAAAATAAAAATAAAATAAAAAAAACACAAGCGCACACAAATTAAAGCAACTTGACATATCCCACGAAGTACACAAGTACAGTATCCGTACTCTCATGTACTTTCACTTACTCAAAACACTATGGCCCACATCCCTGGTCTTCTGCCCGACCTGCCCGGCCGCCTCCCCCACCCTCCTCTTCACATACTCCATCTGCTCCTGCACCGAGCTGCCCACCTGCCCGCCTCGACTCCTCACATAATTCACGATCCAAGACAACGACGTCACCGCCGTCAACCCCAACGTACCCGAGGCGAGAAAGCCCACCACCGCCAGCGCAATGACTGCGGCCGCCGGGACGAGAACCGGGCTGAAGAGCAAGAAGAGCGGCGCGGTCACCGCCAGTCCGATTACCGTCGTGACCAGCGTTAGGGCGGATAGTGTGAGAAGAAAACCGCCGAACGGAAAGAGGGTGATGGCCGCCACGGCTTTGGAAGCCGGCGGGCTTCGGTCGTGCAGGTAACGCTTGATGTCTTCGCCGGTGTGGCGGAGATCGGATTTCTGATCGGCCATTAGGGTTTAGGGTTGGGGATCTGTTGGGGGAGGAGGGGAAGGGGGTTAGGGTTTTAAGGGGAGGGGAGGAGCGACGCGTGTGGGAATGGGGATGACACGTGTGGATGGAGATGTTCATGCGAGTCGACACCTTCTAACGCTTTTGAGTCTCGAGATCTGATTGCATGGTTTATGTTAAGTATTTTTATATTTATATAAATTATATATATATATATATATATATATATATATATATATATATATATATATATATATATATAATGGGTCTGAGCTTAATTTTGAAGCCAATTTTGAGTTGGAACTGATCCAAAGAATGAGCTGCTTGGTTTTAATTTTGGGCCTGATTGAGCCGATTCTGAGCTGAAATGGATCGAAATAACTCAGTTTGAGCCGGTTAGTAATCGAACATAATGAGTCACAAGCTGATATCAAACTGCACTGAATTTGTTCAAGCCGACCCTAACTCGGCTCGAATTAGATCATCAAAGCCATACTAATAGTTTTTTATGTATTTATATATCAATCCAATGTTTAATTTTTAAGGTTGCAGGATTGAATTGTAGATATCACATTTTGGACTTGTATTTTTCATATATATATATATATATATATATATATATATATATATTAAACGTCAACCATGATCCGATTAGGAGAGTAGACGTTTTAGATTCAACTTATGTTAAGAAAGACGAGAGATAGACCTAAGAAGACTTGGGCTTATTGCATAAAAATGATCTTAAATTATTAGAATTAAATGAAAAATTGATATTAAATAGGATGCAATGGAGAAAAAGGATTCATGAAGCCGACCCCACTCAGTGGGATTAAAGCTTTGTTGTTGTTGTTGTATATATATATATATATATATATATATATATATATATATATATATAAATTAAAGAACGAACCTTATAAGAAAGCCCACTCAGCGTCATGTGTCTAATTATTCGAGGACTATCCTTATTATCGGCGAAGTAGCCGGAGAGGGATACGAACACGTGGCCTCGAGGAAGCTTACGACGCTTCAAGCAGTGCCGCTCTACCAACAAATCACGGTTGGCGGCACATTATATATATATATATATATATATATTAGATGAGAGATATATAGCATCGAGTTAATATAAATTGAGGCCTTTGTCGAGTTAATGTGAGGTGATAGAGATTGCCGAATTGGTATCCCATGTGAACCCGAAATCTCTTCAAATATATCTCGAATATTCTCTTCCTTATCACGTGTTTTGGGTGCTTCCTTGGTCATTTATTGATATACATATTCATATACCCATATACACGTACATATCTCCCAATTCTTTTCTATTTACATGTCTTAAACCTAAAATTTGATATTTATATTTATCACACTTTGGTGCTATAAATTATGCATGAAAATGTGCATTTCATCTTTAAAATGTTAATAATAATGATATTTTTAATGTGATGCCAGTGCTATTCATATAAATATGAAATTATAGGCATTAGATGCGTAAATATATGAGACTTGTGTGGTATTTATGTAAACTTTATTTTGTTATTATGATTATAAATTGGGTGGTGTGTATATGAATTGAGTTGGGCCTGAACAGGGCACATTCATCCTCTTCCACCATATAATGTCTTCACAAGTCTCCTCTATGCTATATGAGCTCACGAGCTATACGAGACCCGACATCCTAAATGATTCAATATTATGAAAAGTGCGGCCAACATGGAGTTCATACACAAATCTAATAGATACCTTTGAAGAAATAAAAAGATGAATGATGGATTACACTAGAGAGTTCGTGATGCAGCGGATTAATGAGCTAATGAAACAAATGAGAACGATGATAAAAGGGACAATAGAAGATTTCTTTAAAACTCGCACCATATCCCGTTCCAAAACATATACAGGATCGTCAGGATTTGTTGTTCATAAACGGGAGCTACCAAGGATGAAGCAGAGAAGAGTCCTCTCCTCGAGGCTAGAGGAGGAAGAAGATGAGTCGTGCTGATGTGAATTTGTAAAACGAGCCAGGGGAGCCGCATAAAGGAGGTCACGAGATAGTCTTCAGGGATTCCTTTGACCGGATCGAACTGGTCCAAACCTAGGAGGGTCGATCGTATCTTTCACTTGATTTGGTGCCTCCTTTCCATAAGGGGATCCTATCCAAGTTATTTAAGGCTTATATATATGTGATTCTTGTATTTTAGTTTTGCAGTTTTTGTGTGTTTTGTATCAGGACAGCTGTTAAGGTCTATTCTTCTCTTTGAGGGTTGTATAATAGTCTCTAGGTGGTGCGTATCTTCAAAAATATTGAATTAGATTGCACAACTAAGAGAATTATTTGTTTCACTGAGTAGGAAGTTGCTGAAGAAATTGATAATGACACAATAGACACTGAAGAAGAGGATGGCATAGGATGAGTATCAAATTTTAAGTGTTGAAGAAATGAATGTCTTCTTCCTCTCACTTTCCGGGAGGAACCGCTCCTTCGGCTTTTTGATGTCAATATGAACTGAATCTTTGCTGGTGATATCACCCTAGGGATTCCACATGTTCTCCATTACAAATTTTGAAAGCCAACCGATTCAAACGGGAAGGGATGTGGAGCAAATATTAAATGTGAAGAGTCTCATCATGTCTTATTTATGAAGATCAAATGCACGTAAATCAACGAAGTTTAATTATTGAATCATTGATTAATAATAAATGTAATCTACTTTTTTGCATTAAATTCTCTTCTTCTTATTATATCATCGATTTTTAGAAATAATAAACTCATAAACTAAAATATGTGCATAAAAAATAAGCCAACACTGATCCAGAAGAGATGTAAAGATACAGAAGAAAAATTATGATGAAGGAGGGTCCGCCTAATAAAAGACCATGAAGCGCACTTGTCTGACCGAGTGGAGTTGTCTTGGTCAAAACCAATAAGAACAAAACCGACCGAAATGAGAGACAAACCAAAGACGACCAAAGAAAACAAGAACAAGTCATTCATAAAAAGATGAGGCAAAATGACATCTAAGCCAATTATTACTGGAGAGCATATACAATGAAGTTTCAGTTCCCTAACATCTCCAATTATCTCAAAGAAATCCAGAGGCCCCACATTAGGGATCAAGGATTGACAGTCAAGACATATCACTTGACTGACTTATTCCGACTAAACTCAACCGATCAAGCAGTACCATACAGTCAGGCGGTTCTCAGCCGATCGAGCTGATACCCGTTGATCTGAAGCCAATTGAGCGCAGCCAAGCGATAAGCTCGTACAAGTTAAATACGAAGAATATTTTGCGCAAGCCTATGTAAAGCAGAGGCAACAATGTAACATCATCACATTATATCATATCTTCTAGAAATAGAGAAATCATTTTATAAATAAGACACAATTTATAAAATGACACAATCGATACGACATTTTGTTATTCATTCCTCTCTCTCTCTCTCTCTCTCTCTTGCCCTATTTGCGTTATTTTAATTGGATGTGATTCATAGACAAATCAGGATTCAACAGTCATGTGTGTAAATGCGACACACAAATTGTGACATAGTGGTTAATTCACATATATTACCTCTTGGGTTCACCATCCTAAGGAAAAAAAAAAAAAGGAAAATAAATGTATGTAAAGGTCTCAAAATTAAAATTTAGGCGTTAAATATGTAAATACATAATAAAGAGTGATATATATGTAAAATTTCTAAAAATAAATCAAAACATTTCTTACACGTGTATATTTGCCAAACGACCATTTTGAACAAAATAAAGCCGTGAATTTGATAATTAAATTTAGATTTCAGCTTAAATCCAGGCGAGGGTTTCGGGCATAGCGGGGAATAATTAATTAATTAATTAATTAATTATCAACTATTACATAAATGTAGATATAATTATTAATTAATTAATTACTAAATACAAATAATTTTAATTTATATTTTTTTAAAATATTAAGTAATATTTAATTAATATACTTAATACCTATTTAATTCATAAATAATATAAAACTATTATTCAATAAGTAATTCGCTTAATTTTTTTATTAAAATCAATTATTAATTAGCACCATCAGAAATAAAATTTAAACTAAATTTAATTAAATTTAATACTTATAATTTCCAAATATTTTTTTTAGATTTAACCCTTTTTAAGATTCATTAAATCTAGATTTAGAGGATTTAATCCTTACTTAAATCTAATCCGTTTGCCACACAGCCTCTTAACAAACTCCTGGACTTTAAGGCTCTGTGCAGCCCTGTTACAGCAGAATCTATTTCTCCCACTTGATAGTTGTTACGGAGCGAGAAGACGAAGCCGGCCACCGTCGAATTGCGGTGGCTGCAGATTTGATCCGCGCAGCCGGGCTTCTTCCGATCAAGGTCAGATCCAATCGCTCCCTGCTTCTTGTTCTCCGCTAACGTCGAAATCCATCCAAAGTAGTCTCTGATTCGTTCCGATCCAGCGTTCTCAGCTAGGATTTGTTAATTGTTTACTCTGATTATGATATTCTGCTGTGCCGCAGCTTTAATTCCTGCTACGG
The DNA here is from genome assembly GCA_022702705.1 of Papilionanthe hookeriana x Papilionanthe teres. Taxonomy (NCBI): domain Eukaryota; kingdom Viridiplantae; phylum Streptophyta; class Magnoliopsida; order Asparagales; family Orchidaceae; genus Papilionanthe; species Papilionanthe hookeriana x Papilionanthe teres. Next base: position 34,410,121 of record CM040433.1, on the reverse strand, counting down.
TTTTTGCCCCTTGGGTGACCTAGACGTTGCCCTCCCACATCGCTCTCCATCGGCTTACGATTTCGCGTCGCAAGGATTGGGAAGGACCGCAGGCCCGCAAGGTTTGCTTTGAAGGCAGCGACGATCCGATCGGGGCACAAAGGCCTCCAAACCTTCACTTACTCTCTTAGTTTCGCCCGCAAACAGTGAATAAGGTAACACTCGGCTTGCAATCCCTCTTGCTGCTTCCAGGTGGATTGTCTTCGTACTAATTCTTACGCATGAGAATTTTTTATGATAAAATAGCCATGCTGTTTTCCCCTTTCATGATTTGTTTATATAAAAAGCTTGGCTTTTCTGAATGTCAGGACAACTCGCGAAACCGGAAAATTATTTCATACGGAATCCACAAATAACCACTGAATAATTAGAGAATAACTCATAATAACTCCGTGAATAACATTAAAATGGAACTACGAGAGTTATTGGCAGGTTATTAGAAAGTTATGGCAGCGTTATTTGAGCAATAACTCCGAATAACCTCACAATACCCCGAATAATAGATAAAAAATATAAAATTGAAACCGCGAAGGTTATTGGGGCGTTATTAAAAGGTTATTCGGTGGTTATTCGGAATAATATCGCAATAAGCTCCTAATAACTTTCCGATAATCCTGAAATACAAGATCTCGGAGGTTATTAGCGGATTCCGTACGCAGCGTGGCTTACGTTGTCCGTATGAAATAATTTTCTCGCGAAACCAGCCTATTTCTCCTATTTCTGGCATAATTTATTACTTAGAAATTTACATTCAGATCACTCAATTCTTATGTATTTACATATCTAACCCATAAATTTCAATATTTATATGTATACCACCTTAACTATGCATGAGAAGACACAATTCACTTTGTAAAAGTTAATATAGTGTTATTTTTTGATCTTTGATATGATAGGTAAGGTTTGGGTGGTATAAATTTAAAAGCAGAGTAGAGGTTTGATATGTAAATACATAGGAATTGGATGATTTGTATGTAAATGGCCCTTAGTATTTGATTGTTATTTTGAACTCTTTAATGAACGAGCTCATAATATATTTAAAACGCTATTGTTTTAAATTATTGGATTATATCTCTCGAAGTTCAAAATTAACCTATAGTGTAGCAACTACATAGCAAAACATTATCTTATTATTATTTTTCTTTTCCAGTGAAAAGAAGTATTCAATTGTATTTAAAATTTTGAAAAATCACAAAATAAAAAGAAATGAAAACAAAAAAACTTCATGTCACCCTTAAGATGCTCCAACAGCTAATTAAGAATAAATCTACAATGTGACTACAAAGGTGAAGTTGTAGAGAGAAGCCTTGCAACATATATCATACCAGTTGATGGAATATTTCGAATTTTCGGAGCCCACAACAATGCACAGGACTTTGTGAACACAATCCAGTCCCTCTTTTGGGTGAGCCCATCATTTATAGTGTAGTCTAGATAATTTGCATGCTTGTTCTGAATTTGGTGCAATAATTATAGAATGTTTGGATTAGATTGACTCTCTGATTGGAGAGGGTGCTGGAATAATTGTTAAGTGTTAGTTGATGGTGTTGATGTACTATCAGTGGGATAATGCATCACCTGTTTTGTTGTGGAGGCTAGGATTGTATTCAATACAATTATCATATCTTCTTAGCTTAACTAAGAAGTGCTATTGAAGACCATACTCAAAAGTGCTCTCTGGGAATAATTCGTGAATGCCTGTGATTTTTATTAGAGAACTGTTTGAATTGGAGATAGTAGTTGGCAATAGAAGATGTTTGCATGAGTTTAGCTAGCTCACCACGGAGGTCTTGATACTTTGAAGCTCCGAGGAGATTACGAATTGTGGTGTTGGAAGCTTCTCAAGATTGTAGCTGATTAGTTTTTGAAAGCCATGGGAACCATTCTTCCACTAGGCCGTCTAGGTGGATTGAAGCGAGTGTTTGTTTCTCATTGTCAACAACTTTTTGGAATGAGTAATATTGGTCGAACTTTTGAATCTAAGGTTTCGGGTTGCCACCGAATATGCGAGGAATTGTGATGCCTATTGTTTTAAATTAGCTCTTGATGGTGAATTCTTTGTGATTTGTCTGTGTAGTTGGTAAAATAAGTGAGGTGTCTTGTTGCGGCGGATTAGATTAGGATTGCCTTTTTTTCACTTCCTACATGTTTAAATGTAATTTTATATCGTACATAATCTCAATGAGATTTTGGAGTTGTTCCTCCATACTCAAATGGGTGTTGATGGTTTTGGCTTTGGATCTAGCGTTGTATGCTATGCTGCTTGGTGATGAATGGCGCTAGGAGAATCTTAAAGAGATCACCAGACGTCTTTGTTTTGTCGAGAAACAACACAGAGTATTTATCCAACTTAGAGCCTTGCCGGAGCTCCCGGGAAGCTTTAGGGAAAAGTGAGCGGAGAGAACTGAGAAGAAGAGAAAACAGGAAAACTAGAGATCCTTTTTTTTGTGTCATCCTTTCTCCTATAGTCCATCCTATATCATATTTCCAACAAACTTTTTTGAATATCCAATTGAGTCATGACACTTGGCCACCAGCTACATAAAAATTCTAACAAAATTGACAGTGACTGGAATATCAATGTACCGTTAATTCTTAATTTTAAAATATATCCAAAGGCAAAATATTGCCTTTTGCTCATGCACGATCCTGGCATCATGTTGGTTTTTTCCAGCTCCTTGCCTTGTCATGCTCTCATCTTTAGTTTTGGCTTTAACACGGGTTCATCCATTTTGAACCCAACACCACGAGTCACGAGTTCGTCTTCTTGCTCTATTTTTGCACGTGTTCGTCTTTTGCGCATACAAAATTAACTTCAATAATGGAGTTGAATATTTTTTAACTTAACTGGTACATATTAATAACAATGCCAAATAATGATTGTTAAAATTTATAATCATAGTATTTGGAATAAATAGTATTCATGTCAATCTCTTCATCGCTATTTAATTTACATAAATTACTTGATATAGTGTTTAAATAAATTAATACTATTTGATTTTTGAATTGATCGGTTTTAATTAAAAATCAAAGAAATTTAAATTACAACAAATAATTGAACTAATATTTTCACAAATAAATTTAATTAGTAATAGGGTTGCTTTGGTTCGGTTTCGCAATTATATCCAAACAATGCACACCCTATGTTCACCATTCTTAAAATAAAGAAAAAGGCTTCTTGGGTGCTTATGATGCATTGTGGAATGAAATTTGTATGTTTGCCAGGAAGATTTTTAATTAATGAAGCTGGCTTTTCTTGATTTAAGATGAATAGCGAAGCAGTTTTTGTAGGTAAATGGATTCAAAGGCCTTCATTTTTCAAGGAAGTTGATGTAAATTTTTCGTTGGTTTGTTAACTTTCAGAATTGCTGATTTTTAGTTGTTTAGCTGGTCTAAGAATGAAAGTTAATTGTAGATAGATCAGCATTTGTTTGTCAATTCCGGATCAATTTCAGGAAGCATTATTTACTCAAAATATTACAAATTGAGAACAAAGTTTGATGCATTCATTTTTAATATTAATAAAGAAAATAGCTGTGTGTGACCATTTTGATATCATGATTTCTTTTTCAATTATTGTGGATGTCCTATTATATCATTTTGAAGATAAGGACCTCTGATCACGTTGATATATGCCATGCTGAAAGTATGTTTTTATTTTAATTTTAGTTTCCTTTCTTAGGGGAGTATACGGTGCATAATTAATTGACCTGTTTTCAGCGTTTAATAGCTTTTAAAGAAGTGATTTTAACTGCTGTGGTGAGTAGGCAGAAATACAACAGGTGATCTCCATGCATATTCTTAAAACTTGAACATATCTTTGGAAAAACTTTCTTTTTAATAACCACCAAATAAATTCTTATACTTTTCAATCTTGTCTTTCAAGGTTAATAAAATCCATTTAAGTTTTCTTTAGCTGATATAAGTACTTTCTATGAACTTTTCTTGCATCAAAATCATATCATAGTAGATAATACCAACATAAAATTAAATTTACTTCTTGACATCAATGTGATTTTTCATAGATTTTGTCTAGTCATCCTCCCCCATAAATATGAGCCTTGCAACTTGTTTGTTCTATAATTATCATAATTATGAAGATCTTAGTTTTTTGTTCTTAAGTGTTGGCATTAAGAAAATGTTCACAATGGTCATTGAAATCGTTTTAGTTATTAATTGCCTAATATGTCCAATTTAATCTCCTTATTTCTCAAATCTAATCCAAAATATTCTCATAACTAATCAAATATAATCCAAAATAATCGAACAGAGGGATTATTTTGGATAATATTTGAGGATTTATAAGACTAACTTGAGCACTTTTATTGTCTGAGACTAAAATGGCGTTATACAAACAATTCTGAGAACATTTTATGATATTCAAAATTATAAAAATCTATAAGTTAAATCATCCAAATTTTTAATACTAGTGAAAATAATTAATTCTTGTAAAATCTTATGTTTTATTAGGATCATTTTTATGTAAATTTTTATATCCATTGATTCGTACTTTATTTATTATAAATTAAGTCATAAATTAATTCATTAACCCAAAGTTTAGTTAATATTACTATCATTTAATTCAATACTATCGTGCAAAGGCGTATTGCACTGGAGTTTTTAAGTCTCTTACCACTTTCATATTCATGTACGGGCGATGAGAAATCTGATGATTGTGATAGAGTTAAAAATATTAACATTACATACTTAGATCTTTTTATAGGGTATATAAACCTAACCATTCAACATGCTTACACCTCATTTCTCATAGGCAGCATGTGACGGAGAGAGCTGGGCAAGGCCTAAGCGTAAAGAAGGGAAATAGGAAGAGAAGAAGGAGAAGAAAGCTAGGGTTTTGATATATAAATCTGATGTTTGATAATTTTCCCCATGCAACTTCTTCATATTATAGTTGATTGGCTTTTGAGACTTGTATGATGAGAGGATATTTTGAGGTTATTTTATTGAGAATTGTAGGGAAAGTTATCGAGAAATCTATATTTGTAGATTGTATGCAAAAGAACAATATTTTGAGGAGACTATTATGGGAGGTTTGTCCTATAGTTGATCATTAGTTGGATAAAATATTCATTTTTTAATTCAAAAAATAAAATTTATTTCGTCCTGTGAATGTAATTTATAAGTTAGATTTGTATGTAAGCAATATATTCAAAAATTGGGAAATTTACATACCTAGCACAAAATTCTTATTTATTTACACATCTCATACCTAAACTTTCATATTTACATACATAGCACGTTGGTGCTTTAAATCTATGGATGAAATTATTCAGTTCACTTTTAAAAAGTGGTGATGGTGCTCTTTTTGATGTGATATTAATGATTGACTGTTATGTGTAAATATGAATATTTAGGTGTGAGATATGTAAATGCATATGAATTATGTGCTATGTATGTAAATGCCCCAAAAAAAATTATACTATTTAGTGCATGTTTATGTTCTATCATACATGATTAAATGATTGCGCATATTTTTCCATTATGAAAAGCATTAAATTGAAGCATACAAAACACATTTTACATTTTATTTAACTGTTTTATTTTTAAAATAAGATAACATGTACTTTTAGATTTTCATGCGTAATGTTTAATAATAAAAATGAAATGAGTTTAAGAATTATGTGGATAAGTGGATAACGATATTGTTATGATAATCTATATAAGGAGGGAGACAAGGGTGAGTATATATGGCAAAATGATCATCGAGTGGACATGCTTATGATGATTTGTGCCTGTAGAGTGAGAAATGTTAGCATTTATAGAGGCAAAATACCCTTAAGTTAATATATCTATGATAACCTGTATAGGTCAGGTAATAAAGTTGAACTCCTATGGAGGCAAAGGGGCCTTCAGGTTGATTCATTTATGATGATCTGTATAGGTTTGGCCTCCAAAGTGCTTCTTTATGGAATCAAAATAAACCTATTCTAACAAAATTTTTAATCGTATGATACGTGGTTCAGGTTTAATAGAATCCACTACTTTATGCTGACTAATGAATCTCGGCCTACATATATGATATATTTTAAGGCTAAAGTAGGATCTTTCATGTTAAGAAAAAAAATGAAATAAGTAAATGAATATTATGAAAAGAGTAATCGCTTTTGGTAACACATGTAAACTTAACAAGCCCAGTGCATATTGTGTTTGAATATTGAATATCCCTTTTAATGTATTATTCGGTAAGGTTACCTTACTTGTTATTTTGTCAAAAAATTTTTAGGAAATGCCACTTGATACTGACTGCTTGCAACGTGTTAGAATAGCATATGCATTATCTTAAATTTTCATTTTCAGTTTATAATTAACATATCAAGTTGATATAATTCTATGGAAAATTTGAGTTCAGTAGGATTACCTCACATATTACTATGTCTATTATTTAGGAAATGGTACTTGATAATGATTTCATGCAATGTACAGACTATTCTATGTTTTATTTTAGTTTTTCATTTTTCAGTTAATAATTAACATATCCAGTTGATTTACTCTGAAAATTTGAGCTTAGTTTTAGAAGTATTTATCTTGCTGATAAACTTACTATACATTACTCTAGTTGTTAATTTAGGTAGAGGGAAAGACGTGGTTGATATTGAGGATCATTTTTTTTAAGCAATTATATTGTATTTGATGTCTAATCTTCATATAAGAGTTGAATCACATTAAGGCTTGTATATGAATGAATGACAATTTTGGAATGTTTCTGCACAATTGACTTATTAATTATTGGAATCCATTGGGTTAGGAATTATATCATATGATAGATTAGGTTTGTTCAAGTGATTGAATTCTTTTACCCTATTCTAGTTGATAGAATTTTAGAATGGGTGTTAGTGATGGATTCAATCAACCGAGTTGTACTTATTTCAAGCATGCCTTATATATGTCCAATAGAGGTTGTTGTGGGGTTTGATAATTTGGTCCTTTTTCTCTATTGGCATCAAACTTTTTTTTTTTCCCAATAGATTTTCATCCTCTTAAAATTTTAATTGGATTCCAACACTTATTTTTCCCTAAAATCTTATTATATCATCTACACCTAAAATCTTACTTGTATTAATTTTTTCTAAAACTAACTTGCCATACTTTATAAATCTATTTATTTTGGTCTTCTAGATAACTTTTTCCCTAACATTCTTATTTAATAAATTGGGTTGTATTGAGCCGACCATACTGTATTAGATTTGTTTTGCCCATACTATAAGTTCATGTTCAGGTTTAGCTCATACTGATCTTTCGAATGTGTTCATGCTCGATTTGCTCAGCATTACTGATGATTGAGCTTGAATTATACTTGGCTCATCTAATTTAATTATGTACTTGAACGAGTTAATAAACAAGCTAATAATTTAATAATTATTAAATGAATTTCATGTGTTTATCATTTTAATAAATAACTTTGTATGTGTAAACAAACAAGCAATTCAATAAATTTAGAATTAGTTCTCAACCATTTGACATTAATTAAGAAAGCACCAATTACACAAGTTAATATGACCAAAATGAATTGAGGATTGAAATTGTATATTAAAGTTCTGATACCGGAATTATCCAAAATAAGCAAATATGATTATTATTGTTGGGGCTTAGAAAGAAAAAGAAGGTTTTATAAAATTGAAAATAAAATTACATGACTACAAATGAGGTTCTTTGGGGTGGGCGAAGGTGAGGTGATGACTTTCGGCTGGCCAGCAGGTTTGGGGATGTTTTGTGGTGTTATGGCCGCAATAAGTGGAGGATAGGTAAGAGAGGGCAACAGAGAAGGAGTAGGAGGGGGCTGGTGGCAACATGAAAGGTGCGGGACTGCCTTGGCGGCAATAGACCAGTTATTGTCAAGCCTTAGCGGAAGCTGGAGGGGGCGTTGGTGTTTGGGCGACGCCTGGGAAGAAGCAGGGAGGTAGGGGCGGCAGCAGGAGGGTAGGGCGACTACAGGAAGGTTGCAAGGAAAGCTGGTCGTCAACGGGAAGGATGCAGGGATGCTGAGCGGAGACTGGAAGGGTGCGGGAGATACTGGTTGGCAATGGGAAGGTGCAGGTACACTTAGCAACGATTGGAAGGGTGCAAGAGAGGTTGGTCCACAACCGGAAGGATGTAGGAACACTGGGCGGCAACAGGAGGGTGTAGGGACGTTGGATAGCAGCCGGGAAGGGCCGGATGACCAGATAATCAGTACCTGGAGTAGGATACAGCCAGAGCACACCACCCGTCCTTGGATACAACTCTAACAACGGGAGAGATGTTTGGCCGTAGGAGCTCTGAAATTAAGAAACACAAACTGAAACCTAAAGCACTCAAACAACACATATACAGAGCAAAAGGAAATTTTTGGTGGGGGGTGCGGCGAAGGTGAGGTGGCGTTAACTATCAGCCCTTGAATTGCATAGTGGTCCAGCATGTCTGAACCGAGTCCTTTGCCTGAACTATCTGGCATGCCTAGTTCAACAGGCCCAGCGCCGCGTCAAGTTCCAAGGGATTGTGACGTATGAATAGGGCTAAAAAAGGGCACGAGTGTTGCAAATTATGATGGGCCAATGGTGCATTATAGAAGATGCATCTTGGGCTAAGAGACTGTATTGATCGTGGACAAGCTACGAAGAACAAGATGCGCTATGCTTCGATTCTCATGCACTTGTGTTCCAATTCGATCTTGGAATGAAAAGATGTGTTCGCCTCCAAATCCTTGAATTTTAGCATAATCTTAATATTGTACAATCAAAGTCTGGAATTGAAAGTGAAGGAAATACTTGATGATTTGTGAAAAATAAAAATAATATGACAAAATTAATTTTACCTAGTAAATGAAAACATTAGTTTCAAATGTGTTGTATTTAAGGAAAAATGATTTGTTTACCAACCATCAGATTTAACTATTTTCAGCCCTTGAATTATGATGGGGGCAGCGAATGTGAGGGAACGTTAACTATCAGCCCTTGAATTGCCTAGTGGTCCAGCATGTCTGGACCGAGTCCTTTGCCAGAACTATCTGGCCTGTCTAGTTCAGCAGGCCTAATGCCGAGTCAAGTTCCAAGGGATTGTGACGTATAAATAGGGCAAAAAAAGGGCACGAGTGTTGCAACTTATGATGGTCCAATGGTGCATTATAGAAGATGCATCTTGGGCTAAGAGACTGTATTGATTGTGGACAAGCTACAAAGAACATGACGCGCTATGCTCTGATTCTCATGCACTTGTACTCCATTTCGAGCTTGGAATGAAAAGATGTGTTCGCCTCCAAATTCTTGAATTTTAGCATAATCTTAACATTGTACTCATCTAGACACAACTCTTGTGACCAGGACAATCAAAGCCTGGAATTAAAAGTGAAGGAAATGCATAATGATTTGTGAAAAATGAAAATAATATGACAAAAAATAATTTTACCTAGTAAATGAAAACATTAGTATCAAATGTGTTGTATTTAAGGAAAATGATTTTATACCAACCATCAGATTTAACTAGTTTCAATCCTTAAATTATGATGGGGGCGGCGAAGGTGAGGGGGCGTTAACTATCAGTCCTTGAATTGCCTGGTGGTCCAGCATGTTTGGAACGAGTCCTTTGCTTGAACTTTCTGGCCTGCCTAGTTCAGCAGGCCCGGTGCTGCGTCAAGTTCCAAGAGATTGTGACGTATAAATAGGGCTAAAAAAGGGCACGAGTGTTGCAAATTATGATGGGCCAATGGTGCATTATAGAAGATGCATCTTGGGCTAAGAGACTGTATTGATTGTGGACATGCTACAGAGAACATGATGCACTATGCTCTGATTCTCATGCACTTGTGCTCCAATTGGAGCTTGGAATGAAAAGATGCGTTCGCCTCCAAGTTCTTGAATTTTAGCATAACCTTAACATTGTACTCATCTAGACACAACTCTTGTGACCATGAGCAATCAAAGCCTGTGATTGAAAGTGAAGGAAATGCATAATGATTTGTGAAGAATAAAAATAATATGACAAAATAATTTTACCTAGTAAATGAAAACATTAGTATCAAATGTGTTGTATTTAAGGAAAAATGTTTTGTATACAAGCCATCAGATTTAACTAGTGTCATAATGAACAAAAGATAAGTTCATTAATGTAAAAATAAACAAGTTAGTGTGGTGTTCAACCTTGACTAATTTATTCTCTAAGCGTATAAAAATATGTTTGGGCATTTGCATACATACACATATCTAATGCCTAAAGTTTAATATTTACATGAATACCACCCAAATCCTTAGCATCACATCAAAATACCACTAATGCTTACTTTTTAATAGTGAAATACAGCTTTTTCATATATAAGTTTATGACACCAGTTTTTATAAATATAAATATGAAATTTAAGGCATGTGATATGTAAATATGTAAGAACTGTGTGGTAGGTATGTAAATTCCCAAAATGTTTAAATCATATTCAACTGTGTGGTATGTATGTAAATTTTAAGTTAATGACTCATTCAACTACAGAGTGCATTCACTTACAATCTTATTAATAAATTTTTGAAGTAGCTTTCTTATCTTCATTTGATATCTTTTTAATTCCTTTTGGCCATCGTATATTTTAATCCTTTTTCATTTCAGTAGATTTTATTAATCAAAAATTTGATTTTATATGTCACTGTTTATCCTGATATTTATTTTTGACTCGTCCCTCTTTGATTGCAGTAGTCAAATGTAGTTTTTCCTGGAAGGCCAATTGATTTTAGCTTTAATTTTGATTTTGGGTGTTAGGCTGCAAGAATTGCTCATGGCTGGGTTAGCGGAATTAAAGAAAAAGCTACAGCCTTTATTTGATGCGGAGACTGGACCTTCCATGGGAATTTCAATGGATTCTTTAGACTCATATATGGTAAGAATTTAATAGAATTTTGAGATATAGTTTTAAAGGAAGAATGTGAAAATGTTCCTGCAGAATGGAAAGTCTTCTTAATCATTTGTCGGGAAGGACCTCATGCTACAAAGTGTTTTCAATTCATCATTCCAAATGAGTAATTTCTCGGATGCTTCTGAAGGGATGATTTTTTTTTTCTAGCACTTCGGGGATACCTTGATTATGTTTAGTATTTGCAAATATTACACCACGTGGCATGCCGAATTCAATATGCAAAATAAGTGATTAGATATTCATATTTTATATGCTTGTTGACTGTTAATAAAAAAGGAGAAATAAGTTTAAAATGATGAAAATGGGGTATGCTAGGATATACCATTTAGTTGGCTTTATATATTCTTTTTAAAATAGAGGTACAAGGATGTTAATTTTGTAAATAGTCAAAACTTATGTACTACATGTAAAATTGTTCTTCCTTAAAAATGTTTTTGTTTGCCATTTTTAATAGCAGTTCCAAATATCATAATAACATGATGTTATTAAAATGCGTTCTCCTTTTTGTTTTATAGAACATGCGCTGATCTATTTTTATATAGAAAGATTTTACATGCATACCACTCAATTTTTATGCATTGACATATCTAACTCCTAAACTTCAATTTTTTACATATATGCCACCTTACTCGTACATGAAAGGATGTATTTAACTTTTTTAAAATTAAAATGGTAGTTTTGATGTGATATGAAAGGTTTGGGTGACATAAATGTAAAAATCAAAGTATAGGTGTTAGATATGTAAATACATATAAATTGGGTGGTGTGTATGTAAATGCCGCTTTTATTTATTTTCAGTGGAAAGATCTCCTTTAATTCTTAAAAGAAAAAGAAAAGAAAACAGAAATTTTCTAATTTTTATTTTTTTTATTTTAATGAAGGTATCGAATGAAGGAGCTGTCAATTTATTGAGCAAGTCTTGCGGAGTTTACAGCTTCTCCGAACATGGCTTGGAGAAGCGAACAAGTGGGATTTTTGATGAAGTAGACAATAGTGAACAATCTTATCGTTGTTCTTCCCGCGAGATGCATGTGTTCGGAGCCATCGGATGTGGGTCAAGCAGTGTTGTTTACAAGGCCATTCATACGACAGTTCACAGAATCTTAGCCTTAAAGAAGATTAACGTCTTCGAAAAGGTGAAGCACTTTGCTCTTTTTGTTGTTATTGCAATTTATTTTTGGGCTCAATTTTTATATTTTTACATATCTAACACCTAAACTTTTATATTTACATGTATAGCACTTTAATATTATATAAAAATACCACTATTATTATCTTTTTAAAAAGTGAAAGCACCTTTTTATGCATAGGTTTATGACACCGAATAAATATCACACTTTGGGTGTTGGATATGTAAATAGATAAGAATTGTGTGGTATGTATGTGAATTTCCTTTATTATTAGGCTACTGAGGTATGGATAGTTTCTAAAACTTTTGATACAAATTGTTGCCATTGGTACTTAGTTACTTTTATCACAATAAATAAACCATGACTATGAAAATCAGACCTAGAAGAGTCAAAACAGTTCACTCTCCCTTGTAAGCATCTATTCTCTAGGAACTTGTAAGATGTCTTTATTAGTGACTATTAGGAAGCGTATTTGTAGTTTTGCATTTTAATCATTTGCCTTATATTATATTTGTTATTTGTCTAATTTTGATGGAAATAATTATATAATATTGTTTTGTTAATTTTAATAATTATAAGTCTACTATTGATTTGAACATGATGTGCACAAAATTTAAACTAGGTGACAAAATAATAGCACATATAAATGTTGAAAGCTTTTCCATGGGTGCATTTAAGAGATTATTTGCTAAGAAGGCAACATTATATAAAATCATATGATGCATTGGGACAGATGATTATAAATTTGAAGTTATGAAAAGTTTTGATATTAGGTGATCCTTCAATGTAGCTGATTTAATTTTTTCATGAATCGGTCATCAACTTTTCTTATCTCTTTTTGGCCACTGCTACTGTATTTTTCCCTATATATGTGCGAAATTAGTAATAATATTACTATAAGCTATCTTTATAAATTCCTAACAGATATCATAAGAAGAAAGAAGTGTTGTTTTTCTTATTCATTTCTAAGAGGTGGGATTACTTTTTTCCCTGATAATTTTCTTCTCCTTTGGTCTTCATAGGAGAAAAGGCAGCAACTTCTTAACGAGGTAAAAACGCTATGTGAGGCAGCTTGTTTTCAAGGACTAGTTGAATTCCATGGGGCATTTTATACCCCTGAGCTTGGGCAGATAAGCATTGCACTCGAATATGTGGATGGAGGTTCATTTGCAGATGTTCTGTTGTTAAAGAAGTCCATACCGGAGCCAATTCTTTCGCACATGGTTCATAAATTATTGCTTGTAAGGATATATTTCTTGTAAGATATCTAATATTTTCATGTAGTTAAGTGTCAAAATAATCCCCCCGTTGTTTTCATGGGCCATTTTAGTCCCATAATTTATAAAAGTGTCAATTTAATCCTCCGACATGAGGACATTTTTAGCCTCAATTTAAGTAATCTGAGGACTAATTTGACACTTTTATAGACTTTGGGAATATGATCGTATATAAACAGTCAGGGGACTATTTTGGCAATTATTACTATTTTGATGTATGTTATTTTTTCCTTAGAACTGAGTAATTGTAAATTATGAAGGCACTGGGATATTTACATGGAGAAAGACGTTTGGTTCACAGAGATATAAAACCGGCAAACTTGCTCATAAATCTCAAAGGCGAGACTAAGATTTCTGATTTTGGTATAAGTGCAGCTTTAAACAACTCAATAGCTATGGTATGTGTTCTGCCTTTCATTGAGATTTTTACTTTTTTCCTATGTATCTTGTGTATTCAATAAATAGAAAAGTGTCAATAGTCCCCTGAGCAGAGTATAAAAATGTCAAATTTATCCTTAGATTCTTTTAATATGAGTTGAAATAGTCCCCAGTGAGAACTGTTTTAGCCCCTCTTAAAGAAGTCTGGGTATTAATGTATCACTTTTATAAAATCTTGGATTAAAAAGAACCCAATACAAATAGTCAGGAGAATATTTTGAAAGTTTACTTATTAACAAAAAGTCTTCTTTTCAGAAGATGGAATGAATTTCTGTTGCTTACCTTGCTAAATGATTATTCCAGTGTGAAACTTTTGTTGGAACGGTTACATACATGTCACCAGAGAGAATTCGAAATGAGAGTTATTCATATTCTGCGGATATCTGGAGCTTTGGTGTAGCCATGCTTGAGTGTGCTACTGGTAAATTCCCCTATTCAGCTAGTGAAGGAGCTGTCAATCTGATGTTACAGGTAAGGCAATCTGATAGTGCTTGTTGGGCTGTAATTAGCCAATTTTTCAGTAGTGCCCTTCCTTTTGTAGATTTAGGAGACAAGTGTGTTTTTTCAAAGACGTTACCCAATTATGAAATTGCATCTATTGATTATAAACTTGGGAAATTTACATGTGCCACACACAATTCTCATGTATTTACATATCTCACACCTAAACTTTCTTATTAACATACATAGCACTTCGGTGCTTTAAACCTAAGCTTGAAAAGGTATTTCACTTTTAAAAAGTGATAATAGTGTTATATTTTATATGATATTGAAGATTTGACTGGTATGTGTGTAAATATGAAAATTTAGATATGATATATGTAAATATATAAGAATTGTGTGCTACGTATGTAAATATCTCTTTCCTTTAATAGCTTTTAACAATCACTTGAATTTTAATTTATGTTTCTTATATTATTATATTGATTAAGTTGGTTTCTGAAAACCTTCAACAATTACACCAATCTCACTGCAGATTATGTATGATCCATCGCCTTCACCTCCTAAGGATTCATTTTCGCCAGAGTTCTGCTCCTTCATTGATTCTTGCCTTAATAAAGATCCTAGTGCAAGACCAAGAGCAGATGAGGTATTAAAAAAATAATTTAGTCTTGTGTTATTTGATGCTTGATTCATTTTGTTGTAGGGAAATTTAAATACATCCCACACAATTCTTATGTATTTACATATCAAACACTTAATATAAAACTGTATCAAAAACCTATGCATGAAAAGTTTATTTCATTCTTAAGAAGTAAGTGGTATTTTTTATGTGATGCTAAAAATTGAAGTCCTAAGCATGTAAATGTGAAGTTTAGATGTTGAATATGTAAATACATACTAATTTTGTGGTATGCATGGGAATGTCCCTTAGTTATCTTGTCTTTTTCAGCTTTTTATATCTTTATAATTCTTTCTCCCAGTCTCCACTGGATTATATTTAGTTTTATGTTCAACATGATGTTTTTCATTTAGTTTACATTTCCATGTAATTTAGTTTCTTTGGCTTCATCTTATATATAGGAGAGAAATTTGGGTGTTATAGATAGCATGATGGGATTAAACTAATCATTTCTTCCTTTTCTATTTCCTTTCCTCAGTTTCTCATTTATTATTTTTTTGCAAGCATCTCCTCTCACTAACTTGAAATATGCATAATGTTATTACTAATTACCCTTGTCTTTGGTACCCGACCTTACTCCTAATGAATATTTTGCAGCTTCTGACTCATCCATTTATAAAGAAGTATGAGAAAAAAAGCGTGGATTTGGCCGCATACGTTCGAAAAGTTTTTGATCCAGTTCAGAAATTGAAGGACATGGCTGATGTGAGCTTCTGTTAACTTCTGAGTGTCTAGTCTTTGTTCAAACATCGTTTTTCATGATTAGATTGTAGATTTTGGCTTTCAATGAAGCACTGGCATCTAATTGAGACTGAGAAAGCATGGTCCTTTAGTGTCCTATGATGCTGTCCAATCATTTGCACATTAGATTGGATTTAAAATTAATTTCTGGAATGAGAAAATCTCTAAATAATCCTGACTTTTTGCAGTAGGACATTTTAGTCCCCAGACAATTTTAATTGGGGCTAAGACAGTCTTGTCTGGGTAGCTCATATTAAAAGAGTGTGAGGACTAATTTAAAATTTTTATAGACTCTGGGACTAAAATGTCCTCATGTCAATGATCAGAGGTCTTGAATTGTGTGTTTCTTCTCTCTTCATAGTATGCATAGTGTGTGTGTGAAATGGTCCCTTGACTCTTTTAGGGGGTCGTTTTGTCCTAGAGTATATAAAAATGCCAATTTAGTCCTCAAATAGCCTCCATTAAAAGAGTCTGGGGCTAATTTGACACTTTTATAGACTTTGGGAATAAAATGACACAATATGAATCATCAGAGGGCTATTTTGACACTTCATTGGTTTTTATTGTTGGCTATATATATTTAATCTCACTAGCTTGGATTGCTTATGCTTCTAACCTTTATTTTCATGATTTAGATGCTTGCCATACACTATTACATGCTGTTTGACGGGGCTGATGGGCACTGGCATCATGCTAAAAGCTTCTATAATGAGAAATCAATTTTCAGGTACTATATGTATATGCAAACAAATACGCCTTGTTTTGTGTATGTATATAAATAAGAATTGTGTGCTACACATTGCAAATTTCCAAAACAAAAAGCCCCAATTAAGTCCTCTCATTTTTGCAGATTCTCAGGGAAACAGTTCCGGGGACAAAGTCGCATATTTCCAGCTCTTACTGACATAAGGCGAAAATTAGCCGGCAATCGGCCCCGCGAGAAACTCATCCATGTCGTCGAAAAGCTCCACTGCCGTTCCCACGGCGACGGCGGCATCGCAATTCGGGCATCGGGATCTTTCATCTTTGGTAATCAGTTTCTCATATGTGGCAATGGTGTGCAGGCAGAGGGTCTTCCCAACATTCAGGAAAGCTCCCTTGATTTGGCCAGCAAGAGAGTGGGTACTTTTCAAGAGCAGTTCATTATGGAACCAGGGAGCTCAATTGGAGTTTTCATGATTACTGAACAAGATCTCTACATTCAAGCATCATGATATTTCTAAGTCTTAAGGGGGATTTATATAATTATCATGAAGTTGTACATATTCATGTATCTAGTATCTGTGTCGCGTACCTCAGCCTGTTGGATGAGATCCTCAGTGTAAGACCCCTCAGGTCGGGGGCTCGAATTTCCTCTAGCACAGTTGGCTTTAAGGAGGTGGTACTCGAATTGTTAAGACACATTAGAAGTGGCTGGAGGTATGTATAATAGTCTCGGGTCATTCCAAGTATATATAGAATCTAATTTTTTTATATTTATTATGTGACACTTAGGATGAAATTAAAAATCAATTAAAATATATTAAAATTAAAATTTTTTTATAATAAATAAATAAATAAAGTGAATTTTTGATAATAACTTGTAAGATAAAAGAATTCTATCAAATTCACTTCTTTGGCTTGATGATTTTTTTAATAATTTATTTTAAAAATTATACATTTGACATCATATATATTCACTAAAATATAAATAGAATTAAGATGTGACCCCCAATGTATATCTTAAGCACATTTTAATGAACTAATCAGAGCATATGCACCATACAAATTTCTAATTAATTTAAAATGATTTTTATTTAACAATTATAATTTTTTAAATTATATTATATATTTAAATTCAATAGGGTAATTATAATTTTTATAAGAAATTATCCAAAATAAATATTAAATAAGTAATATAATTATTACTTAATATTTAAGATTCAAAAGAGGTATATTTTTTAATGTATACCATGATATTTCATAGTTATTAAAAAATTAGGAGGATAGCAGCTTTAAAGGGGGCAGAACTTTTAATATATAACATTATATTATATATTTATTTAAAATCTTGGAGAGGTGAAACTTAAAAAGGCTATGTTTTTTTTTTTTTTTATATATATTTTTTTCGCAGTTAAAAATGTATTTTTATTTAAGATAAATGATCAGAATTAGGCCTGGTCGTTTGACGGGTAGGGCTTGGTGTGGGTCAGACTTATTTGGGTCAATCAACACGAGCTTGAGCTTGGTTCAATTTTAAAAATCATAGTCAAGACCGCTTAATCCATGGGTCGGGCTGGCCTACGACCCTTGAAACAAAAAATGATTTTTGAATGTATAAAAAGATATTTCATGATAAAAAACGAACTAAAACTAGAAGGGCAAATCAAACACAAGGCATATGTAATCAAAATAATATCGAAATAATGATTGTAAGAACTTCGATCAGATTGTCGAACAAGTCTTCAGGTCATAACTAAGGATATAACTCTAGGGTCGCATAACTTTATCAACAAAATGAAAATACTAATAATTAAAAAATGGAGGCTACAAATGCACCTAGCTCTCTTGGCTATTTTAGCTCATGAATTAGCACTTGTATGGACTGAACCTCCACATTGATGGAAACTTTCAAAAAGTCAATAGTGCATATGTAAGTGGATTAACTATTTTTTTTTGTATGGACTGAAGACTGGTTCAGAAGCTGCATTTGATACAGGGATCCATTAAATATCTATAGCCATGGATGCCATTTCAGGTAATCTAGATGCCACCTTGCTGTAATAGTCTAAAATATCAAAATCCAAATCTGTATCTAATATTGAATCTGTCAAATGAAGATCAAATTGTTACTTACTTGTGCTCTCTCTTGACTTTCACTTCAATTATTCTCTAAATGCATTTTTCTTATCAACATATGTTGAATTTTGTTTCTGTTGTTTGTTCTTAAAATGCTCGAACAGATTGTAAAGCAAATCCATGACTTTACGAACAAGAAATATTCATTATCTCTATAAGGACGACTCATTATATTGATTATCATATGTCGAATTCATCCGACACATACTCCTCCTTAGGGCTGTCAAAAAAGCTCGTTGTTCGCGAACAGTTCGTGTTCGGTTCGTTAAGAAGTTCGTGTTCGATTCGTTCGATAAGCAAACGAGACGAACAAGAACAATTTTTTTCATTCGGATTGTTAAACGAACCAAACACGAAAAGTGATGTGTTCGTTCGTGTTTGAAATATAAAATAATTTAAAATAATTATATATATAGAAAATTATGATATTTTAAAAATAAATATATATTATAAAAAATTATCATATTTTAAATAATTTAACTTCTATAAATTATAATATATGATAAATTATTAATAACAATAATAATATTATAGTATTAATTATATTAATATAAATATTATAATATTATAATTAATATACTATACTATATATTAAAATAAAATCCTAAACAAAACCCTAAAAGCCTTATTCAGTTTGCTTCATTTTGAGGAAGTATGGATTACCTGATGTGTACGGAATACCTGATCAATTTGCTTCATTTTGAGAAAGTATGCTATCAAAGCTAGAGCTGTCAAAAAAGCTCGTTGTTCGCAAACAGTTCGTGTTCGGTTTTTCAGGAAGTTCGTGTTCGATTCAATCGATAAGCAAACGAAGCGAACACAAACAAATTTTTTAATTTTTTCATTCGGTTTGTTAAGCGAACCAAACACGAACATTAATGTGTTCGAACATTTCAAACACAAACACTAGCTCTGTTCGTTCGTGTTCGGTTCGTTTACACCCCAACTCCTCCTCTTGTTCATAATGTAACAAAATTTGAAACGTAGCTTTAAATTGCGGACATGCAACACTTATCATATATCACCAACACAATTTTACGTAGTTTTTTCATATCATATTTTAGAGTTATTATAAAAGAAGAGCCTTCCGAATTTATTTGACACCGAGTCATGCATGAGATGAAAATTTTATATTAAAAGAATGGTCGATGGGCGGAACAGCCAACCACCCCTAGCACGCAACTCGTCAGGTCTGGGTTGGACCCATGAGCCTAACCACTCGAATACCACCCCCATATAGCATAGTCGCCTGGGGGAGATTCAAACCCTATACCAGAGGAGACTTATAACAGACAAAACCAATGCTCTACACCTTTTTTAAACAAGAAAAATGTGTATTTCGTATTTAAAAAATTTAAAACGTGACATTTTTTATTTGTTATACTAATATGAAAATTTTGGGCGGTATAAATGTAAAAAAGTTTAGTTTAGGTGTTGGATATGTAAATACAAATGAATTGGGTGCTATTTTTGTAAATGATCCCAATAAATAATTACTTATTTTAAATTTTAAGCAACTAATTTCTTATTTAACTCAGATTAAAACTGTACTTGCCAGCTGTATATAATAATATTTTAGTATTAAGTAATTAAAATATTTATACATTTTAAGGGAAATTAATAAAAATAATGAGTTTTCTGTTAGCTGTATTGTAAGACTTTGATTCAGAGTTGGAATAATTAAACATTGAGCAAATGTTATATAAATGCATACATTATATGCTAATTTAATATTAAATAAAATAATTACTTTAAAATAAAATTACATTTAAATTTAAAAAGATAATAATAATTAATAGCTTGTAAATAAAATATTGTAATGATGCATAATTTATTGCCTAAAAAATGGCCTCAAAATTATTGAATGACACGTGATTTACAAATATATGGTGTCTTTAGAGTCGTAAAAAAAACTCATTTTATTTGTAGGGATCTTGTTTGATTCGTTAAGTAACACGTGTTCGAATCTTTCATTAAGTAAGCTGTTCAAACACGAACAAACTTTTTAAGATCTAATTATGAACAAGCAGAACACAATCTACAATTTTGTTTGATTGTGTTCGACTCATTTTATATATTTATTTCTAAGTTTAAATAACCATGTTTTTGTGATCACGCGGTTCTGTGCTTTTTATTGTATATCCAACATCTTAAATATTTTTTTTTAAGTAATTTAAACTGAGCCAATTTCGAGCCGAACACGATCACACTGTTCACGAACAATTTCAAACACGATGCAATTTCAAAACATTTAATTTTAAACGAGTCAAACCTGAACTCGCTCAAGCTCGACTCTTTTACAACCCTACAAGCCATCAATCCAATAGCTATAAGACTTACTTTAGGATTTGAATAGGGGTTTAAGCGAGTAACGTTAAGGTCTAGTTCAATAAATGGCTCGCGAGTTAAATTTGATAAGTTAAAAAGCCAGAAAGTTAGCCCCAACTTGACTTGTTAACCTATGTTCGCTCCCTTAAAAATATTAGTTTAATTCATTTTATTTCAAACTCCATTGTAGATCATTCTCTAAACCATACTAATTTAATTCATTTTATTTCAAACTCCATTGTTGATCATTTTTTTCTCTCAAGGTAATTTTCTTTCTATATCTTACCCTCTCCAATAATCCCATTATTGTCCAATTCCATTACATTAAGGATAACCTAACTCTTAAGATTTTGTATTATAAAGCACAATTACATCCATCCTTATCTATATAACTATAGTTAATCTTAATACAAAAACATTATTCAAAGGTAATTTCAAACATAATTAATTTCAAACGAGCGGAAAACGAGCTAAGCCTAAGCTCCCTCAAGCTCGACTCATTTACAACCCTTAATTTCATGTAAGATGGAGAGCCAATGACTCCTTACCCAATGTGGTACACTCATGTCTTCCAAGGATCATATATGATTTGAAACTCTGTTGTAGCCTTATCCTCATCTACTCCTTACATTCTTGGTCTTGCTCTATTCATCATTGCTTCAGGTTGATCTTAGCTTATTCAACTCTTGAACACCAATTCAAGCTGAAAAAACAAAAAACTGATTTTGAAGCCATCCATCCTCAATCCACCATGAATGGTTACAAAGCTTTTGTTCTTTCCTCTCAACTTCCCATCACCATAACCAACAATATGGAGGGTGCTGAATTGCAAAGTTGCTGTTACTTTCTTCGAAGATTTACATATATACCTCTTAATTCTTATGTATATACATATCGAACACCTAAACTTCAATTTTTACATACTCGCCTTCTTACTTATGCATGAGAAGATGTATTTCACTCGTTAAAAGTTAAAACAGTGGTAAGTTTTTATGCGATAAGAAAGATTTGTGCGCTATAAATGTAAAATGATAAAGTTTAGTTTGATATATGCAAGTAACATAAGAATTGAGTGGTATGGTATATATATAAATGCCCCTTCCTTGATAGTGTGGATTTGGTTCCATTGTTGTCATCATGAGTTTGGTTCTTGATAAAGACACACTGGTTGTCTGTATTACAGCTTACAGGAAAGCTCACAGATGAGCTCTAACTCAACTGACATTTTTCTAATTAAGATTACTTTCATCAGAAGCTTTTATATTTTCTAATTTTGCGTTTTGCCATCAATCAATTGAGACATTTATCATATAAACCCTGAGGTTGCTTGTGCGAAAACAATTTACTTGATCAGGGTAGATTACTAGGAATTCCAAGGAAGATACACATACATTCCATTCAATTCCAATGTATTAATTGTTTACATATATATCCTATCACCTTACCTATGCATAAAAAAGATGTATTTTCTATGTAATATGAAAGATTTGGAGGGTATAAATGTAAGCAACAAAGTTTATCTGTTATATATGTCATAATTGTTTCAGCTGCTGTAACTTGTTCAGAAGAACTTTCAGTATAAGATTTATGATAAAGCACACAAAAAATTGACAAATTGCACTTTTAAAAGTTGAAATTTGAGATTTTTTTTTAAGAGCATGAAATAAAATCATGACTTGATATGGAGTTTTTCACAAAAGTAAGCAATGAGCACTAACTTTTTTTTTTTTTTTTGCAGATTCTAACTTTATTTTTTTCTGAAATTGCACATGACACCCTTTTTTCTCCCATGGTGTGGTCACTGTGGTAGAAGATATTTTTAATGGTTTATTTTATTAATTCTTTATTTCATAATATTCTAACCTTAACTCAACACATTGGTTAATCTAACAATTATGGTTATAGCTTTCCCCAATTGACTTTTTTTTATTTATATATATATATATATATATATGAAATAATAAGAATTATGTAATATTACATTCACATGGCATGGGCCCACATGAGTTAAATTTCTAGCAATATTTAAAAATTATCATCACTTAAAATAAAGATATTTGTAATTATCAATTTGTGGTGCTGAAATTATTGTAATAATAAAGGATGTAAATGAAAAATTCCACTGCCACTTTTTTTTTTTAAATGTGCAAAATACTCCCTTTTTATTAAGAAAAAATTAATATATTCTCACAAACTAGGCATTGGAATCTTGGTTATTGCTTAACCATGGTTAAAAATGGGTTTAAAAAATAATTTATAAAAGGGGTGGAATGTCCTTTTTGCCCTTTGCCTCTCTGTTGCCTTCCTTCTATTTTTGCTGGTTATAGCAATTTTCCTTAGGTCTGAGATGGTCTTTTCCCCAAAAAAAAAAAAAAAAAAAAAAAAGAAATTCTTTTTATTTGATCTACTTTTTTTTTTTCCTGGTTTGGTGTAAAAAAAAATTAAATTTTTATTTTTTCAGATGCAGGATTTCTGATCGCAACGAGCGCCCAGAATTGATCTGCAGGCGTGGATTCTCTGCAAACGGGTAATTCTTCTTACCTTTCAAATTTGGTGGTGGTTCTGGCGGAATTTATTGTCACAGTCATGGCTGGAGTGGGGAGATCGAGCAGTTAGGGTTTCGTCGTTTTTGCTTAGGATAGCTGCTCATGGGATTTCTCAGAAGCTATATAACTGTTTTTGGTTCTTATTTTCATGAGTTTTTATGAGTTTTCTTTGTCCCGTGTTACTGTTTTTAGTGTTTTTACTGAGGAATTTTTTTGATATATGAGCACTGGTAAGCAGTCAAGCTCATGTTTTTCAGATTCAGATTTGAAATTCGCTGCTTCTGTGAATCTTCTGATGTGTCAAACTGTCATTTTGAGGAACTCTACTTCTTTCATTGCGTTTCGATTCGTAAAAAGTTACTTCATTTTACGCGCCTTTTTTGTTGGGATTCATTTTAGTTCGCCATACTGTTCCTCTTTTCATGTAGGCGAGATTTTGAAACCCTAATTATGTTTCTGCGAGTTCTGATTTGGTTCCCTTTTTTCTGTTTCTATCTGCTTAAAGGTGACTAATTTGCAGAGCATAGGAGTTCAAATTTAGCTCAAGTTGGTTGAATTGGGCAATGGAATCCATTAGGGATGAGGCCTTACGGATTAAAGAGCTTGCTGAAAAGAAATTTATCGAAAAGGACTATGCAGGTGCGAAGAACTTCGTATTGACGGCACAGAATCTCTTCCCCTCGCTCGACGGGATCAGCCAAATGATAACTATCTTGGATATTTATCTCGCATCAGAAGCTAAACTCAATGGGGAGAAGGATTGGTATGGAATCCTCCATGTTAATGCTTCAGCAGATGAAGAAACAGTGAAGAATCACTACAGGAAGCTGGCTCTTATGCTTCATCCGGATAAGAACAAGTCTGCAGGCGCCGAGGGTGCTTTCCAGCTTGTTTCTGAGGCTTGGAGCGTGCTTTCAAACAAAAGTCAGAAAATGGCTTACGACCTAAAGATATACGGCAAAAGTTCTCATCAGCGAAGTCTGCAAGCTAATAAGGATTCTGTAGCTCCAGGTTCCGATTGTAATGGATTTTACCAGTTTTCGAACAATGTTACTAATAAGAAGAGAACGAAGCAGAGCAACTCTACAAAGCCTACGTTGTGTCCCCCACTTCAGACATTTTGGACCTCTTGTGCTGCGTGCTGCATGCAATATGAATACCACAGGATGTATCTTAATAAAAGTCTTCTATGTCCCAAATGCAAGCAGCCATTTTTAGCCACGGAGCTGCCTGCTCCACCAAGTGGAATCAGCAATCCTCTATGGTCCGTTAAACAGCAGACTCAGAAAGCGAAATATAAGAGCTCATATAAGAATGCATCCAGTCATTCAGGAATGGGAGCTTCGGGTTTCCAGCATGGATCGAGTAATGAATTATTTGCTAATCAGAACATCCAGTGGGCACCATTTTCTGGAGCTGGTACTAATGGCCTCTCTTCTGGTACTAATGTGGTTCATCAGGAATATAAAGTG
The DNA here is from genome assembly GCA_022702705.1 of Papilionanthe hookeriana x Papilionanthe teres. Classification (NCBI taxonomy): domain Eukaryota; kingdom Viridiplantae; phylum Streptophyta; class Magnoliopsida; order Asparagales; family Orchidaceae; genus Papilionanthe; species Papilionanthe hookeriana x Papilionanthe teres. The sequence goes on along the minus strand of CM040433.1, from coordinate 34,385,298 downwards.
AAAAGGCAGCGAGAAGAAGCACATACAACAGTTAAATGGGAAGAATCGCAATCTCTACAGAAAAAGTTGTCACGGAGGGCTGAAATTGGTTCTGGTAGTGTTAATACTGTAATTGTGTCGGATAATCATGCAATTAAAAGAACAGGCACTGGAGATGATTTGGTAAACAACAATTTTGCAGATAAGGTTACCTCAGATACGGGGTGTAGCAGGAATACCCTTTCTGAAACAGAAAAGGGCAGTTGGTTGTATAGCAATTCCTTTAAATCTAGATTGAACTCAAGGTCTGCAAACTTTAACAGAGCTTACACCCATGTGGATGTTCGAGCAATATTAATAGAAAAGGCTAAGGATGTAATACTGAAGAAACTTAGAGAATTATATTCAGCTGATGCTGCGAAGGCTAAGGATAATGATAGGATGACGAAGAAGATAAAGCTTAAAGATGTCAAATTGACCAAATTAGCTGGTAGAAAAAATGCAAAATACAAAGTTCAGCATGATTCTTCTAATTTTCAAATTATTGGAAGCTCAAGGGGCAGCAAATTTGGTCCTGTAAAAGAACTTTCCCAAAAGAATTTTAATGATGATCCACGCAAGCAAGTAAATCACCATTTAACAATCGATGTTCCAGACCCAGATTTTCATGATTTTGATAGTGATCGAACCGAAAAAGCTTTCGGAGCTGATCAGGTATGGGCTACATATGACGATGACGATGGCATGCCTCGGTATTATGCATTTATTCAAAAAGTTTTATCTGCTAAGCCTTTCAAGGTCCGTATGAGCTTTCTCACATCGAAATCCAATGTGGAGTTTGGGGCCTTAGATTGGGTTAGTAGGGGCTTTCCTAAAACATGTGGAGATTTTAGAGTGGGGAGATATGTGGTTGCCAATAGGATTAATATTTTTTCACACCGTGTTAAGTGGGAAAAAGGATTCCGTGGAGTAATCAAAGTTCTTCCAAGAAAAGGTGATATTTGGGCTTTATATCGAAACTGGAGTCCTCATTGGAATGAGCTTACTCCTGATACTGTGATCCACAAGTATGAAATGGTGGAGATACTTGAAGATTATGATGAAGTTGAAGGAATCTCAGTGGTACCCTTAGTGAAGGTTGCGGGATTTAAAACTGTTTTTTTACGGCATATGGATCCAAAAGAGATTAAGAAGCTACGGAAAGAAGAAATGTTTCGGTTTTCGCATCAGGTGCCTTCCTATTTGCTTACGGGTGAAGAGGCTAATAATGCTCCGAGGGATTGCCTTGAGCTGGACCCAGCAGCGACTTCTCTGGAGTTACTTCAGGTTCTTACAGAAACAAAGGATGAGGATGCGGTGAATGATGATGAAAGGAAGTTGGTTGATAATGGAGTTTCTTGGTCTGATTTCTGTTCTAATGTCTGTGATTGATGCTTATCATTCATCAACGATTAGGGATTTGCCAACCTGTACTCCTATTCGGCTTTTTGGGATATCTCAGAAGCATTTATCATTATTTTCGAGTTTCTAACTTGAATTTAATTCGCTGTACAAAGTTGTTTAGGAGTAGAAGGTATCTGAAGTCAACTTGTTTAAGATCATTCATTCAAATGATGGAGTTCTGGTGTCCCTCGGGAAGTCCTTCTTCCGCTTATCGTAGGTAAGTTTTATAATCATATAGTGACATGATTGTCCAGCCAACATTGATTATTCTCGTAATGAAAAAAATATTTTCTTCTACTTATAGTGAAAAGCTACTCTATTTTCTAACAAAATACTAGAATCAGCACTTACTAAATTGAAAATTGCATTTTTTACTCTTGTGCTGTGAAGTATATGCATGCAAATATATGATAAATTTGTGTACATGTGCTTATTGACGAGCCTGTTATCTCGGAACAATATGAAGTGGTCCGCATCTTGTTTAATTGCCATTTGTGCCAACATTTTACCATTACTTTAAAACATTTCTTTATGATATGAAGTAGTTCATGCTTATATAGTTTTTTTACTTATCTGCACTGCAAAATCAATTTAATTCCAATGAATTTATTTTCCGTAAAATCAAGTCATATTTATTCACCCTTTAAGGAGATTCGTACTCAACCCTTCACTGGTGTTCATTCATTGACCTTTTAACTCAGCAACAAACTTAAAGAATTGTTGGTAAACTTGTCCAAGAATGTTTGCTCGTTGCATATGCATGCAAATGCCTCTTGATTACCTTTTCGGTGCCTGTTGTTCACTTAAAATTCAAGTGTTAAATAGTCCTCTGACTATTTATGTTGTGTCATTTTAGTCCCAGAGTTTATAACTCTATTAAATTAGACCTCATACTATTTTACTGAGGCAAAAATAGTCCTCTATGGCGACTAATTCAATCCTTATTAAAAGAGTCTAGGACTATTAATATTTTTATAAATTCTGCGCCCCCCTGCAAAGAGTCAAGAAACACTTTGACACTTTTCTCCTTAAATCTCTGTACACATTCAAATGTTCTTGCTATTATCCATTGTTTCAAGCATGATTCTTTGCTTTGTTATCCATTTTTTTATACTAGTACAGAGAGATGCTGTGCATTCTTGTTCAGTTATAACTCGAGCAATGCCATATTTTTGTATCATGGAGCTCTTTTCGGTATTGCTGAGTTTTTACATGTGATTTTTCTTAACAATCTTCTTTGGCATTTAACTATTTCTCACTTCTAGATCGTGGGGGTGAAAGCCTAAGTGAAATTTACTTGATAAACCTGCTCTAGTATTTCTTTATCAATTTCAAGTGAATGTGCCTGGCTTTTTACTCTACTATTTAACAGTTATTTCATATTATAATTCTAATTTGTGGCTGTGTATATATTTTTAATATGATATAAGAGGTATGCTACACTTTTTGTATTATTTTGTAGCTATATCATCCATGCAGTTTTTCTAAACTCCCAATTGCTTTAGAAAAACAAATAAATGATGGTGGCTTATGGGAATATAAATTCCTTGCACGATTTACAAGAATTTAAGAGGCAATCTGCTTTAAACTTTCAACTTCTAGTTTTTTTCTAAAGTCTTCCATCATACTTAGGAAGGTTGAGTTATTATTATTATTATTATTATTATTATTATTATTATTATTATTATTATTTTAAATAATCTATCATGTGTAAATAATACAAGAGTAAATCCTTTTTCAGCACTGATGGCTTTGGGATATGGCTAAATTTCCAAGCCTTATTGCTTAAAAATTATAATAGGTTGTATCATTAATTAGTTAATAAAGGTGATTCTATCTGAAATTTTTATGTGGTTGATAATTGTAAAGCACTTGATAATGCAGCAATTGAAGCCATATTTGTATGTCACCATTTGGCCCAGGAGATTAGAATTAGCAAGACGCGACGGTGAAATTCAAATCTAATGTTACAACAACAACAACAACAACAACAAAGCCTTAATCCCACTAAGTGGGGTCGGCTACATGAATCCTTTTTCTCCATTGCGTCCTATTTAGTGTCAAATTTTCGTTTAATTCTAATAGATTAAGATCATTTTTTATGCAATAAGCCCAAGTTTTCCTAGGTCCGCCTCTCGCCTTTCTTAACATAAGTTGTATTTAAAACATCTACTCTCCTAATCGGATCATCGAATTGGTCGACGTTTAATGTGACCAAACCATCTAAGGCGACTCTCTCTAATTTTATCCGACACCGGTGCAACTCCAACCCTATTACGGATATATTCATTTCGCATTTTGTCTCTAAGTGTAAAGCCACTCATCCATCTAATCATTCTCATCTCGGCAACACTTAACTTAACATTATGCTTCTCTTTTAAAGGCCAACATTCGAGCACCATAGAGCATTGAAGGTCTCACCACCATCTTATAAAATTTTCCTTTCGGTCTAAGCGGTACTTTTCTATCACACAATAGGCCGGACGCATTCCTCCACTTCAACCAACCAACCCGAATTCTACTATTAACATCCCCATCTATATCACCATCGCTTTGAACAATGGACCCAAGATATCTAAATCGTTCACACCTTTTAATAATTTGATCACCCAAAGTTACACTTACGTCACTAGACCTACTATTACTAAAATTACATTCCATGTATTCGGCTTTAGTTCTACTCAAACGAAGACCTTTAGACTCCAATGTAGACCTCCATAATTCAAGTTTTTCCTGGACTTTTCTCTTGTCTTATCCACCAGGGAGGATATCATCGACAAAAAGCATACACCAAGGTACATCCTCTTGTAAATGGCCAGTAAGACCATCCATAAATAAAGCAAAAAGATATGGGCTTAAAGCCGATCCTTGATGTAAACCAACGAAATAGTAAAATACTTGGTCAATCCTCCTTCGGTTCGAACACATGTAACGACTCTAGCATACATATCTTTAATGACTTGAATATAAGTCAAATCAACACCTTTCTTCTCGAGGACTCTCCAAAGAACATCTCTGGAACCTTATCGTAAGCTTTTTCTAAATCGATAAAAATCAAATGTAGATCCTCCTTATTATCTCTCGTACCTCTCCATCAAACCTCTTAATAAATGTATAGCTTCCATGGTAGACCTACCCGCATAAATCCAAATTGATTATGAGAAATCTTCGTAATACGTCTTAACCTATGTTCAATTACCCTCTCCCATAACTTTAAAGTATGACACATCAATTTAATTCCTCTATAATTTGCACACTCTTGTGCATCCCCTTTATTCTTAAAAATGGGGACCAAAATGCTCTTTCTCCACTCCTCGGCATCTTTTTTGTTTTTAAAATAATATTAAAAAGTTTAGTAAGCCGGAAACCCCCAAATCACCTAAACATTTCCACACTTCAATTGGGATATCATCGAGTCCTACGTACTTTCCCCTTGGTTTTCTTTAAAGCCTCATCAACTTCTTTTTACTAATGCGACGGTAAAAGTGAAAAGTTTTATTATTATTAACGATATTAAGATCACTAAGCGTCGATCGTACTTTCAAAGATCATTAAAAAGTTTATCAAAATAACTCACCCACCTATGTTGAATATCTTTTTCTAAGAAAAGCACTTTTCGATTTTCATCTTTAATACTACTTTACTTCGAGTTAAATCTTTACTTTTCTTTTCTCTTTGTTTCGCTAGTTTATACATATATTTTTCACCTTCCTAAGTATCTAACATGTTATAAAGATCACTAAAAGCGAATTTTTAGCGTCACGAATTATTCTTTTACACTTCCTATGGCCATTTTATATTTTTCCCAATTCTCTACGCTTTTACATTTAAACCAATTTTTATAACATAACTTCTTATATTTTATCTTTTCGTACATTATTATTCCACCACCAACTATTTTTATTTATGAAACTTTTCTTTCGATTCTCCAAGATCATCTTTACATACTGTTTAATAAGTATTAGTTAATTTTTCCCACATAACATTCGCGTCTTCATGAAGCATCCCAAATATTTAAATCTTGAATTTTACTCATAAAAATAATTTTATTTGTGTCTTTTAGGTGCCCCCATCTTATTCTACGATGTTGAATCCTAGTATTCTTTTTTTACAACTCTTCATCTTAAAATCTGAACTAATAATCGATGTTAGAGTACTTAATTCGCTCACTTGGAATGACCTTACAATCCTTACAATCTCGACGATCTCTTCTTCTCATGAAAATAATCAATTTGTGTTTTATTAGATCCATTCTTATAAGTAATAAGATGCTTCATCTCTTTTCTTGAATAAAGTATTAGTAATAATCATATCATACGCTAAAGAAAATCTAAAATCGCTCTACCTTCTTCATTAATCGCTCCATAATCAGTAACCACTATGAATATTTCGAAATCTTCTACCACTCTACCGACACGTCCATTTAAATCTCCTCCAATAAAAATTTTTTCTTCAGCGGTATCGAGTGTATTAAGTCTTCTAAATCATTCCAGAATTTATCTTTGAAGTACTATATCTAAACCAACTCGAGGAAGCATAAACACTTATAATATTAAAAATCTTGGTATCGATAATAATCTTAAGTCATTATAATTCTATCTCCAACTCTATTAATTTTAACAACATTATCTTTCAAACTTTTATCTATAATTATACCTACACCATTTCTAATACGACTCTTACTGTGAAAACCATAGTTTAAAACCTAAGTTATCAATTTCCTTAGCTTTTTCTCCAACCCATTTAGTTTCTTGAATACATAGGATATTTATCTTTCTATGGATCATAATATCAACCAATTCCATTAATTTACCATTGAGAGTACCTATATTCCAAGATCCTATCCTAATACTAAGTATCATTGACTAACTTCTTTACCCGCATCCGTCCGTGATGCGGGAACCCTCACTACTTGACACTACACCCGGCGCCGTGTAGCGGCCCTCGCACACTTTCCATCGTATTCAGCCATACAATCGCGTCGCTTCCAGAGGACGCCCTAACACTTATACAATGATCAAAAGGATTCATGTTATGATTTTTTTCGACAAGTTTTACGCTGGCTGTCGACTACCTAACGCAACCCTCCACTTTTCACATCCGGACTTGGGACCGGCAATGGCAGTGTTAAAATCTAATGTTAATTACTATAAAAAATATTTAATCATATGAATAATCAATAGAGCCATTAATGATTTAAAATTTAATTAAACATAAGTAAAATAATTGTGAATTAAATTACTATTCTATCATTTGGCTGTCTTCTATAAATATTTCTGTTGCTTTCATTTGTTTTCTAACTTTAAGATTTAAATATGAGAATATTAGTTTGAACATTGGGAGCTATCAGTAATATAACAGAAAAGAAAAAAATGTATGCTAGTCAAATATAATGAATCAGTATAAAATAATTGGCTATTCATTAGGACCATTCAGAAAGGTTCAAAATATTTTATTACATTATGCATATCATCTTATTTTGCGGATTTTTCTGTACATAATTTTATTATAATCTCATATATTATTATTATTATTATTAGACTTTTAGTCTCATCACTTTCTATCAAATGTGACAGTAAATTTTCTATTTTATAACATATATTCAAAATGTAGAATTACATTGCAATTCGCGGGAAGGTATAATTGATTTTGTGAAACTTTGAGCATTGCATTCCATCAAAGAAGTCAAAAGTATCTTAACATTATAAGCTTCAAAGGGAATGAATAGTTGTATGCTTCTATGCTGCTATTGTGATGTTCAGTGTTCTAACAAAGTTAAATAAGCTATTTTATAAGGGCATTATCCATAGTAATGGATTATTGCTATTGAGGTAGCATAGCTTACGATGCATTGCAAGTTATACGTATATTTGAAAAGCGATAACGAAGATGAGCATTGGCAAGTGGAGATAAATTTTTTTTTCATGATATAGTTATTGCTGACGAATCTTTTCGTGTTTTCCTGATTTTATTACGAAGCGATAAAAATCCATGATGCTTTTTACGCCTTAATCAGTTGTTATTTCTTCACTTTGTGATTATACATGAAAGCAAGTTTTTTATAAACCATATTTTACAATGTTCATCTTGGTCAATTTAAAATTACTTACTCCTGGTTTCTAAGATTGCTGGAGGGCTGTCGGGGGCAATTGATTTGAATTGTCATCCATTTTGAATGAAAAAGTAGTAGTTGAGAGCTGTTCTTCAAAGTTCCTACCAACAGGGGACCGCAAACATAGGCATGCTACCTATTAATTACATCAATAAGTATCATAGTTATTGACTTGAATGTGGCTAATCAAGAAGATATTATGATATAATTAATCTCATTCCTCTTGGATTTCAACAAACATCTTAAATCTCCACTAGTTCTTTAAATTTTGCTAGTTAGTTCAACTTGTATATTTTTTTAGGAAAATTTACGTACATAGAGGGGCGGAACCAGCCTCTTTTTAGTTGCCCCCTTATACCCAATGTGGGAGGGACTAGGGCAACGAAGAGCAAATTGATATTTCAGGGGGGCAAAACTGATATTTCAAAAGCTGCAAAAGACCAAATTGTCCTCTTATACAAGTAAAAAAAGTGGAATTGGGCCAGAACTCTGCAGATAAATTATATCAGACATAGTTTTCAATTGAATAAAATAAATCATAGGAGCTGTTTGAGATTTATTTATTTTTTTGTTTATATTTTTATTTGAACTAAAATATATATTTTTTTATTATTATCTTCAAAAACACTAAAATACATAAAAGTTAAAGAGTTGATTTAATTTTAAAAATAGAAGATAAAAATATGCAAAAATTACACTAAACAAACATGTTCTTAAAACATAAGTAAAAATAAAAAATATTGACAAAGCCCTAGTTTTTAGGTGGAATGTGATATTTCTTGATAGTCTTTTGTCTTTCTTATGAAGTTAAAATGAATGTAAGTAATATTGATATTAGATTGTATTAATGTTTTAAAAGGCGGGGGCATTGAGCGGGGCATTTAGCTGTTACAGTTCGAGGCATAAGCCCCAAAGCATTGGGTGTAATTACCGCAATATAAATGAAATAGATGAAAATAAGAATTTATACCTATTCAGTTTCAAAACAAGTCCTATAGAACAATTAAGATACTTTAATATCAATAACTTCTTTTCAATTTATAGATTTACTAAATACATTAATATCAATACTTTACGGATTTATTAAATCGTACTAACGCTAAATTCTACTTGCCGCCAAACATCCCATATATACGGATTTCCCTGTAACTATAGTGAAATCATTGTAAAATTTGGAAGTAAAAGAAGCTAAGAGGCATATGAATCAGAGATCACATTTGCTTCTAAATATTTCCTGATAATCTCATTGATCAACCTCACTTTGATCCTAATGTTTGTATGAAAGTTGACTATGCTGCTGAGATTTTTTCCTCCCATTGCAGCTTATTTGGATTGGGTTCTTGATCAACTGGAAGCAAGCAAAGGCTGCTGAACTGGTATCATTGAATTGATTGATCAATAGGCTGATTGATCACCAGTCAAGAAAGGAGGAAGAAGGCAAAAGGAATGAAATCATATACACCTGTTACTATTGCACTGTTGTAGAAATCTTTTATTTTTCAAATTTTTTGCTCATTTTCTCTATATATAATTATAAGTTTAATCTGGGCTTATGTGGTTAATCTGATGAATATTGTGCTAAATATGTTGTTGTTCATATCCTTGGAAAAAGAAGAGTGTCAAATAGTCCTTGATTATTTACATGGTGTCGTTTTAGTTCTAAAGTTTATAGAAGTGTCAAAGTAGTCTCCAGATTCTTTGAATTGGTGCTGAAATAGTCCCTCTAGAGGATGACTATTAGAACTCAATTTTAAGTGATCGGGCATTATTTTGATATTTTTAGAAACTCAGGTAATATAACGATAATTTCAACGAATACTTGTGTATTTTCATATCTAACACCTAAACTTCATTTTTTTTTTTACATTTAAACCATCCAAATCTTTAAAAATATTGGATTAATCTGCCATATTTTAGAAGCTTATTTGCTTTAGTGGCTATAGAGGGTAGCAATGTTTGATTATCTGATTGGTTTTCTGAGGTCTTTCTCCATTTAGCTCTGAAATTAATGTGATGTCTTTTTTTTTTTTTTTTTTTAAATTTTTAGTTTTCTTAATTAAATATTTCTCTAGTTTTGTGTATGTACTTATTTAACATCTGAATTTTTAATTATTACATTATAATATTTATTTTATATAAAAATATATATTTTAACTTTACAAATAGTGATAATTTTGATGTGATATAAATATATATAAATGTAAAAAATTAAATTTTTTGTGTTAGATGTGTAAACTCTAGAAATTGGGTGGTCTATATGTAAAATGCTCGCATTACATTAAATAGGCAGTCTTATTGATTTGAAGAAATATTCATAAATATGAAAGAATATAATAAATAAAATTATTAAAAATAGCATTAAATTATTGGAAAAAAATTGCGTACGTCAAACGTACGCAGGAGCTGCGTGCTGAATGGGTTACACGGAGGTTACGAGGGGGTTACAAGCGTGATGCAACCCACTTGTACCCTCCGTGTAACTCAAGTGTAACTCACTTATAATATGTGCGTTCACATTTCATCTAACTATAGGTTACAGAGGTTACAATATTACATGGAGGTTACATGGGAGTTACATAGAGGGTACAAGGGGGTTACAGCACGCTTGTAACCTCCGTGTAACCCATTCCGCACGCAGCTCCTACGTACAGTTGACGCACACAATTTTTTCCCCAAATTATGAGGATGCTTTTTGTTAAAATCTTTTTTTGATTATCAAGATTAGGAAGATTTAAATATAAGCCAATTAATTTTCATGTATTCATATATCTAATATTTAAATTTTAATTTTTATATATTTGTCATCTTGCCTGTATGTGGCTTATATTGAGGAAGGTGTATAAAGAGTTATGTGATATAAAAGCATGGTTTTAAAAATTGCAGTGGATCGAGCAGCCGGTCGGTTCGACCAATTTGATGGTGAACTGACCCTTGGACCAATTCAGTCCAACCTAATAGAATCGGAATTGAACCGACAACAACTGGTTCAATTTTTTAAGAACTGGTGGGTTCTATTATGGTCCAATTTAGTCTTTTGATTTTGATTGCATGGTTATAAATAAAATATTTAAATTAAAAAATAGAAGAAATATCATATCTCAATTCTAAATATTCAAAATTAAGAGTATTAAATTAAAATGTTATTTATTGATTAATAGAAGTAACAAGTATATTTACATATATAACACCCGCTTATTATGTATTTGCATATCTAAAACCTACTTTGATTTTTTACATTTATACCACCAAAATCATTCATATTACATTAAAATGCCGTTTATGTAAAAAAATTAAACTCAGGTTTTAAATATGTTATTTGAAATATATTAAATATTTTTATTATTTATTATATGATTCGATTTAATCCCGATAACCTTTGAACATTAACTGATTTTTTTTCCGGTTCAATGCCCGGCTATGTTTTTTACAGCCCTAGTAGAAAATAAAGTTTAGGTGTTTAATATGTAAATACAAAAGAATTGGGATTCACTGTGTTATTATGTAATGATAATCAATGATGCCTATTCACAACTTTGTATAAGGGATTCACTATGTGTTATTATGTGGAGTCTAATTGAGTTGATCAATTGTCATCTCAAAGTCCTTAATTTCACCGATCAAGCTCAATGACGAGTTTTACCGGAGGGCAGGGTATGATGTGATTTGCCTCCAGATTGAGATCAAATAAATTTTTTTTCTATACTGAGCGACCCAACGCCGAACCAACATCGTCCCGGCGCTGAGCCAGCAGCGCCCTTATTCCCCGAAGACAATGCTACAACGCCCAAACCAGTTTCCAAACCTGAGAACACGACACTTCAAATCCCAAAAGTCAGCACCCAGTTGATCATTAGATCGCTGCAATGCCCCGACGACAATAACTAACTTCGAGCAACTCTCGATCTAAAATTTCAATTTTGCTGATTGGAAATGTGTGAATTTCGATTTTCTCTTATGCATAGGAAAGAAAAGTAGTGCTCGTGTTACAAAAGAGTAGAAAAGCTTTCGCGGAATGTAATTTGTATGATTATCCTCATTTCCTTCATAGCGGATTCATTTGTGTGGTATTTCTGTGTCAATTTTTTTCCGTCTGTCCACATCAAATCTTGTATACTCCGTGTTTCTGTCATTTTGACTACTTGCATTCAAAATTTTACTTCGGATCTGTCGAACCAATTCCCCCGCTATTTAATCACACATCTCCCCAACATCATAGGAACAAAGAGTTAATACTACTAATGTGGCCTTCATGCATTTATGTTACTAACATAAATGCATCTGTGTAATGCGCTTTAATTTTAGAGAAACAATTATTTCCTGAACATTCACAATAATGTGGGAAGTTGCAAGAATTATAAACAATAATGTCAAGACATTTTTTGTTGCAGATAAAGCCTGAAAAAAGTTTACTTCAAACAACAACGACGACGAAGACAAAACATTTATCCTGCAAAGTGTGGACGGCTACATGAATCATTTTTCTCTATTGTGTTCTATTTTCATTTAATTCTAAAAAATTAAGATCAAATTTTTATTATACAACACGGCAAAGCCTTCTTAAGTCTAGATCTAGTTTTCTTAACATAAGTTGAATCTAAAACATAACCCTTCTAACCAGATCATAAGACGATCCACTCTTTAATCTCGTCTAACACTTGAGCTACATCAATACGTTTATGAATACATTTGTTTCACATCATTGGTTGTCAACTACCTAATGCAACTCTCCACTTCTCACATCTGAGGCTTAGTAGAAGACAATGACTTTACTACAATAATATTAGCAATAATAATATTTTTAATGTGGGACCATAGATTAGTGTTATTTATGTAAATATGAAAAATTAGATGATTACTATGCATAAATATTTAGAAAACAGCACTAAAAAAAAAGACAATAACCAAACATAACTATAATGGATGCCAGAAACACTATTACAGTGAAAAAACTATCTCAAATAGACCAAAAAATAAAAAAACAATAAAACAAAAGCAACTCATTCTTATATTAGGTTCATATCATAGATGTTTATATAAACAAAGAGGTATTTACATACATATCACTCAGAAATGTTTTAATTTTCATATCTAACACCTAAATCATTCAAATTGATCACATCTACCACTACCGTTACCTTCCGTTCAATGTCTAATGTTAGCCTAGGAAGCATGAATGTCATTCGGCAGCTTTCCAGCAAAGTAATTCCATTGCGGTTTGGGCTATTAAAGTTCGATTTTGAGGTGAGTTGGGGTGGGCTCAAAATCGGCTCGAATAAATTTAATGCGGCTCCAAAATCGGCTCGTGACTTCTTACATTTGATTTCGAGCCGAGCCGAGCCGACTAGGAATTGAAACGAGCTTGATCCGGCTTGAAATCAAAATGAGTTGGCTAAAATCACGTCGTTTGCATCCGTTCCAACTCAAAATTGGTTCGTGACTCATTTTATTTAATTTACTTAGCATTATATATTTTTCTTTTATAAGTAAAAAAAAACTTGAGTCAATTCGAGCCGATCCATGTATGGCTCAAAATCGGTTTTTTAAAAAAATTGATCCAAGGTTTCGGCTCCTAGCTCGGCTCGTTTATTTCAATCTGATCTCGATCCGAACCAAAATTAGAATCGATTTCTGAGGAGAGCTAAATACACAGCCCTACTTGCGGTGATGTCAGCTTGCCAATCGAGATCAGCAGCGTCAGTAAGGTGGCTTGCCGGCAGAGCAGATCTTGGATCTGCATTCATTTGTTTGTATCCTGTGAAGAGGACAATGTTGTTTAATTGGACAAATCCATAGGGTTCATTTCTCTAAGGTCAAATAACCATATGTATATATATAGCTTGATTTACCCGTTGAACCTATAAATGGGCAAAATTACAAACTAATTTTAATGGCATTTCTTTCCTTGACCCTACAACACCTCCTAAGCTAAAACAATAGTTCAATGTTTATGGAGTCTATAAGCTATAGACTTCTCGAATCCAAATATGAACAGAACTACAAAACTTGATGCAACTATTACTAATAGTGCTCTGTGGTGTGCTCGAGGAGAGAAAGAAATAGGGGGTCGCCGATGGGCTGCTTGTGCAAGAAGGAACCAATTCAGACCGGTGGCGGGTGGACGGACTTCCGGCATCGACAAAACTGCCAGTTTTGATGCGCATTTAACAAAAGTCAAGATGGGGGGTTGATGTAAATTATTAGAAAGACTTAGGTGTCTTATAAAAACAATAACAACAAGCTTTTATCCCACTAAGTTGGGCCAGCTACATGAATACTTTTTTCTCCATTGTGTCCTTGAGTGTCACATTTTAATTTAATCATAATAAATTAAGATTATTTTTTATTCAACACGCCCAAGTCTTTTTAGGTCTACCTCTACCTTTCTTAACATAAATCGAATCTAAAACATCTATTCTCCTACCGGGATCATCTGATGGTCGACGTTTAATGGGACCAAACCATCTAAAGATGACTCTCTACTCATGTCTGCTACTAGAGCTACACCAACGCTTTCATGGATATATTCGTTTCGCAATTCATCTCCAAGTGTAAAGCCACTCATCCAACTAGACATTCTCATCTCAGCAAGTAAATGCAAATTTTTAGGTGTTAGTTATGTAAATTAAAAGGTATGGATACATTAACATTTAACACAAATATATAATAATTATTATAATAATATACCTTCAACATTGAGTATATTCCCTTCCACTGTATTTTCCTTGCAGCTCTCTTCCTTTGTCATTTTATAAATGCATGTTTGTATAAGCATAAGAACTAATAAAATAAAGAAATGACATTTTATAATTTCAGAAAACTTGAGCCAAAACATCTCGACCCAAATTTTCTCCATCAGAAGATACAAATCAGGGATGAAAAACATTAGTTACAACATTAAATATTATTGCACATTTACCTGAATATTGCAGGAACATATTGAAATCTCGATGTTGGGTGCATAAAAGCATGTCTTCCCAAATCCCTTTGCCTGCTCTTCAGTTCTACAAACAGAAGAAGATGAAAACCAGCAGTAATAAAAGCATCATACATCAGTTCCAAAGTACCGATCGCCATACTCTCCCAGCCCAGGAATTACTCTGAATTCCTCATTCAGACCTGCGTCTATCTCTGAAGTAACTATTTTAAGGGAAGGAAATCTTTTGCAAACACAGTGAATTCCTTCAGGTGCCTGAAATTGTTAATATGTCAAATAAAAATTATTGCAAGTTTTACATGCATACCGCTCAATTCTTATGTATTTACATATCTAACAAATATATAAACTTTAATTATCACATGAATGTCACCTGATGTATGCATGAGAAGGTGTATTTCACTTTTAAAAGTTAAAGTAATGGTATTATTGATGTAATATGAATGATTTGGGTGATATAAATGTAAAAAAACAAAGTTTAGATGTTAGCTATGTAAATATATAAGAATTAGGTGGTATATATGTCAATGCCCAAAATTATTTTGGTGCTTTGAAATAATACTTTAAGGTTGATGGGCTAACCGATATTAAGTTGAGAAAAATAATACGGTCCTCTGGTACTCCCTTCTGGATGAGTAGTTCTATTGCTTGGTTTGCAGAGTTGCCTTCAATAAAAAGTTTAAGATTTTACAATAAGAGGTATGTTCAAGATGGGAAGTTGGGTTTAAATATTGCACAAATTATATCTTATAGATAGCAATGCTGTAGAAAATTTAAGAAAATTGTCCAAATATGTAAATCTTGAGATGCAGCAAACTCCGAAAATTTGTGAACAGTACATCAAAGATGGTATATAGTCAGAACTTAAAAAATATTATCTATTTGGCTAAAATCTACAAATAGAATGGATTGTTAATTTGTAAAGACTAAATTTTGTCTATGGAAAAAAATGTGCAGCATAGATTTAGTCGCATGTTGACACTACCATGGTAAGATTATTGTGGGGGCTTGGAAGGTGTACAGGGAGCCTTGAAAAAAGGCCCATAGTTGTATGCAATTCAATTAAGAATGTTATTAAAATTTTATCATATTTTTTGGTTGTCCTAATTTTTTTCTTTTATAAGAGATGAGTAGCTGTCTTATGTTGTAATGGTCAAATTGAATTCATGTGCTGGGTTCAGATTTGACCCAAAATTGCTTAACCCGAACCCACCTTCAACCCAACTGAAATTAACCAGACCCAAATATTGAATGGATCAAAATGTCTAGCCCAAAATCGATCCTCCTACAACCCGACTGACACGAACCCAACTCACATAACCGATTTAACATATGCATAATAAGTATTTGGATTGAATTCAAGTTAATTTTGAGTCAAGTTCAGGTCAACCCAAACCCGAACTAAAAAGTTAATCGAGTCAACTCGAACCCAATTTTTTCAAGTCCAGTTGGTGTGTAGGATAATCTTGGCCGCAGGCAACAGCACGGAACATTGTGATAGTGCTAGTATTGAACTTTTAGCCATTTTACCTCATTGAGGCAGTTTATCAAACCTTAGATGTTTGAACTCTCAATGTTATTTCATCTCTCCAATGGGCCACCACTGCTAAAGCGTGGAAGAATCAGCCTGATGACTGCAAAGAGTTTGATTACTTCATCACTTTCTAACAGGTTCTCGTTTCACGGACCTCACATTTTTGCAACAAGACGGCTCATTTTTGTGCCAAACGCTTCATGATAGTTTTGTTTTTAAGCATGCATCTACTTCTAGTGAGCTTTCTATACTTAGAGAAGATAGATCACTCTTTTGTACGTTATAGGCTCTCACATGCTCACCTTTTGTATTTTGTTTCTGTTAATGCACAATGCAATATTTCAAGGATAAATTTTTTACATATTTTTCTTCAGTGGAAGAACATCTATTAGATAAAAATTTACAAATCTGCACAAATCTTCAAACAATAAATGCAAATGCATCCACAGTAAATTTAATAATACCTGTACCAAGGACAGGATCAAGTAGCAAAACATGGCGTTCGGATATATCATTGGGCAGCTTTTCATAAATTAGCTGATGAGCAAAAATCAGACAAATGCGTGTTACAGCACAAAAATTTCAGATAGAAATGTAATAATTGCACTAAATACATACCTGTTTTCCATTATCTCCATCACGATGAATAAGGATTTTTCCAATTTTTATTCCTTTACAACATGCTCGCAAGGCATTCTCCATGCTTTCACCACTGCAATCAAATCCATTGAGAATAGTGATATTACATATAGCCCATTTTTAGTAGAGATGAAATATAATGTCTTACATATTTATGTACACATTTCAACAGATCTTTCAAAAATAAGTGTCATGAAAAATTTTAATTTTGATGGAAGAGTTAATAGCAAGAAGCAAAGAACTAAGCTGGCTTCTCAAGTTTAAACGTGGTCCGTTGCAACATTGAACTACTATTATAGAAAACTAAGTGGCAGCATCAACCAGTTTAAATTCTGACAATATTAACATACGATACAACCTAAATTGTGTTTCAATAATCAAACTTGTACATTTTAATATAGGGGCATTTACATGAATACCACCCAATTCGCATGTATTTACATATCTAACACCTAAACCTTACCTTTTATAAGTATACCACCCAATTATTTCATATCACATTAAAAAATCACTGTTTTAACGTTTACAAGTAACAATGGAGGAAATTCAGTAGAATTCAACAATAAATCACATCTAACTGAATGAAAGGTTATAATTTCAATCATGAATTAGCTTCAAACTAGACTCAGGCTTGTCAGCTAGATAAAAACTAACGAAATCATAAACAAAAGGTAGCCTAGAGAAATTGGCAGACGTTAATTGAAGATATTTTCATGATTTTTTTATGGATTTGGATGGATCAGAAAAAGTGAGTTGTTGAAAAAGAAAAACTGATTAGCCTATTTGATAACCGATTTGAAGCTCACCTTCGTATAATAGACACTCCACAAAGTTTCTTGCAGAAGTCAACTCCCGTATAGACTGATCCTGAATCAAAGGACAAGATAATGGCATTATTATGCATTCACATCGAAGCCAGAATGGCTTCCTTATCAAAAATTATGAATTGAAACAGAATAATTGATTTTAATGAAGGTGATTTAACAAACTGAAATATCATGATCAAGGGAATATTAGGAGTTTTGCTTACTCATAAAAGTACTAACAAACACCAATTAAGAAGCTTCATGATTAACAAATGGATGAAAATAGTTTATGGGCGAACTTTAAAAGGTGATTAATGTTGTGAATATAGAGAAAATTGTCAAAATAGTCCCCTGACTTTATGAGGGGTCAGTTTAGTCCCAAAGTCTACAAATGTGTCAAATTAGTCCCAAAATTTTGTTAATAAGGGCTGAAATAGCCCTCACAGAAGATTATTACAGCCCCAATTTAGAGTCTGGGACTAATTTTGTACTTATATAGACTCAAGGACTGAAATGACCCCATGTAAATAATCAGGGGACTATTTTAACATTTTATTCTAGGAATATAGGACATTCACATACGTTATTATTCATTGGTATAACATTCCAGTATTAGATGCATCTTTCCAAGAGATTCCACGAAAATCAGTGCCAATTGAGAAAGAATCTCTAGATCAGCAACCTTAGCTATGAAATGATAAAAATAACGCAACAGAATGCTTAAATTCATAAAAAATATGCTCCTGAAAACTAAACTTCGAGCAGCACATTGAAGTGGAATAAAAGTGTGATAGTCTCATGCAGGATAACAACAAAGTTCGTTCTTTGCTGTACCTGTTGGGGTGACCACCTGCTTCTCAGTAAAAGGCAAATGACCAAGGCCATGCTCTACCACCTGAAAATAAAAGGCTTAGTTTAACAATTAAAACAAGAGAAATTTACACACGTAGTAAAACTTCATATTTGCATACATAGAAGGTGTGAGATATGTAAATACATAAGAATTGTGTGCTATATAGGTAAACAAACAAATTATTCAATTTCGCTGAATGATTTCTTTTTAGTAATGACTGGTAAGTTGAGATGCATTTTACCAGCCGAATAAGTCGATCAGAATAAAAGACAAAATCAGGTGTCGTTATATCCCTGTCACGAACAAGAGTATGCATTCCTCTTATCTGTCGATCACCGAAATTATAAATTAATATACCACGAATAGTAATCATCGACAGAAAGAATTAAGACCTGAAATTCATTATGTGACAAATGAGTACACCATACCTGAAATGTGGATTGAATAACAAATACATTAGGGTAGATTTTACATAAGTCATGTTGGCCAAGTTTAGTTTGAATATGCTGAACAATTAAATCAATTGCAACGTGGTTGTCACCTCCTCTAGGAATTATTACATCAGCATATTTCTTTGAAGGCAAGACAAAATCATCAAAAGCAGGCTTGACAAATTTTCCATACTGCATAACCAAAAAAAAAAGGTCATATTCAAAAAACAGTAAAAGTCATCCCTTATATCATTGCAAGGACTTTCGAGATTTTTCAGTAACCTACAAAGCTCAATTAATTCAAAATCAGCATGAATGAACATCCAGTTCAGGCAATATTAAAGATCAGTTATAACAAGTTATTCATCAATGCCTTGCAAAGATAGCAATTAATTGAGGGTAAGTTTTCTATCAAATGCCAAATGTCATAACATACATATCAATTAAATAATACATATATTTAAACATTCCAGTGCTAGTTAAAATGTTAATAGATAAAAGACAAATTATAGTGAATTAAAAGAATCAAAAATTGAGAAAGTTTATTGCATATCACTAAAAAGAGAAAAAAAGTGCACCGAAAGTGTGTTTGAGCATTTACTGAAAAGAAATACAATTCAATGAATTTAAGAAGAAAGAAGATCCTATAGATGACGATAATATTGAAGTTAATAGTTTGATTCAAACAGGATAATGTGAATTTTTTCCAATGGATTTGGACTGCAATCAAGTTCAAGATTGGCCACAATAAAAGTTTTGTTAAGAAAAGCAAAGAAATAACGCAGAAGACCCTATCACCAAACATGACAGATTATAGTGATTTTATATAAGCAAAGTTTATTGATGCCTTGCTTTACAGCTCTACTAGAGATGTGACCCTGGCCATCCATTGATGCATAACTCCATGGTACCAAATATCTCCTTTAGCTTCAGGATTTTTGTTCTCTCATGGTATCTCATAAAAAACTTGGTCATCTAAATTCTACTCTTCCAAAACAGATGTAAACCGCCAAATACAAAAATGGCTAGCTTTCATCACATAGATGCTCAATCGCCTCAAACCCTCGGTTACTACTACCATTATGTTTTAGGAGTGACAAAATGATGTGTAGTTTTCTCCATTCCACTGCCTTTCAGGACAGTAGTATTTCTGAACCATACACTTCACTCCATCTTCTCTTTGCATCGAAGGGACAAATCTATTTGAGAGTACTAAAGATTTTTTAAAGAAAAATGAGAAGAATTTCAATAATGCCCGTTCATCACGTTCATCAACAACTCGACTAAACTATAGTCTTTTAGGCTTGCACCTCTTCAAAATTGTGTTGAGGCAAGCTTTGAGACACAGCTAACCCCCACTGAATCGTGCACCTCATTTGACAAGCACGAGCCATACACCTCATCATTTTTTCTTTTTAAAGATTGCATGCCTCTATTTATACAGCTTTATTCCATGCCTATAAGTACCTACTCGGCAAAGCAACAAGCCTCTAATTATCGAGTTCTTAACAACACAGTACATCCTTGTCAACTTCGTTTACCTCCCCTTGAAGCACCTCTTTTCATCTTGCATGCTAAAATGGGCATCCACGTGCACTTAAACCCTTAGATCTACATCTCTTGATTGTTCAACAAAATAGTATACATTTTTGTACCAACACCCCTCCACAGCTCCTTATGTCCTTTGATTAATCATCTCCTTCCATCAATTGGTTTGCCTTGTCTTTATTTACTGTGTCTATTTCCAAACCATAGCAGGAAGCTCCAGGCAATCATAACTAAAAGCATGAAATGGATATTGAAATGAGGGATCTTCTTGATCACATATTTGGGCACCATTAAAGTGCCACCTAAGGACTCACATTTGAGTTTCACCATTACATTCTGTCTAGATGAATTTATTAAGTGCAAGAAGGCTCGATTAGTGGTAAAATACTTTTAGTTTCATGGCATCCACTACTTTGTAACTCTCCACAGTTCCTTGCCTTAATTATATTCTCTATTTTTTTATGGTTAATTAAGGGTGAACCTTTCTCTAAGAAAATGATAGCAATGCTTTGCACTTTGGGGATATCTTTGAAGCCATTTTTATGTTGTAACCTCTAGGATATGTTGCTCCAAAGAAGAAGAAAATATACAAGCTTTGAAAACCTATATATGGGCTGAAGCAATGTTTTCGAGCTTGATGAAAAAAACTCTACAATGTTCTTATTGAGATGGGCTTTCAAAAAACATTACCAATTATTTAGTCTTGTCTACCAATCTTCCTTTGGCACAAAGATAATTGTTGTGTGTATTGATGATACTCTTCTCATTGAGCATGAAGACAGTTTCAGCATTGATAAAGTAAAGTAGTATCTTCAGAAAACATTTCTTACTCGTGATTGCACCCATATTATTTTTTGGGTATCAATTTTGCATTTAGTAAGAAAGCAAATCTATCTCTTTCTCCTCCCGCCCCCCCCCCCCAACACACA